>JANKOE010000001.1:3857606-3878581 GCA_026284465.1 Erythroxylum citrifolium | reverse complement strand
ACAATTATGGCACTGAATATGTGACTTGCACTCAGATTGAAGGGACAAAAAATTTTACACTTTTAACATTGAATATTGGATTTATCCTGAGGAGATTCACTTTCTCTTACTCCAGGTCTAGAATTGGTTCTGAAATTTTTTCCTCCTCTTCCCCTGAAATTTGAACTTTTTTTAGTATGCTCTATTTTGCCATTTGCAGGTTCCTTCTCATTTCTCAAATTTATTTGGGCTTTCGAAACTTGCTCCGTTGTGTTTGGTGATTTTTCATTCATAGGCATTTCACAAAACTCTAATGAGGCTTCCAAATCATTAAGAGTCATAGACTCTAAATCTTTGACTCTTCAATGGTTGTGACAACATAATCAAATCTACTTGTCAACGTCCGCATGATCTTCTCCACAATATCTTTCTCCGTAATTTCATTACCATTATTTTTCATCTCATTGATCAATTTTTCCATTCGTGCAAAATAACCATGAATCCTTTCATCTTTGCCTTGCTCCATCAACTTGTCTTGCCTTTTTAAACCTTACAAGCTTGTTCATTTAACCATGTCTGATCCTTCATATTTTTTGAGCAAAATATTCCAAGCCTCCTTGGTTATTTTAGCTTGAAATATTTTTTTCAAGTATCAGCAACTCAACAAATTGAAAAATTAAAAACAAGGCTTTTTCATTTAATAAGCAATCACGAACCAGTTCGTCAGCTTTCGTCATTTCTTTTTCTTCTAAGCCTTTCTCCAAAATTTCACCATATTCATTGCTTCTCAAATATAACCCTATCAAGTATCTCCACATTGCAAAATTGTTTTTGCCATTGAGCTTGAAAATACATAATTGCATCAGTTGAACTTCAGTTGTTGAACTCGAAGTCATCTTGATCTACTTGAGCACTTTAACTGAGCTTTGATACCAGATATTGGCAAATGAAAATTGCCTAGAAAATGTATTTTGACATCCAAATACACTCACAATTTTATTGATTAAGAGAATATAAATTTTACAAAGACAAACTCACACGCTACGAACTCACGACCCAAAAACTCGTTATGCGTTAGTTTGTTAAAGCTAACAACCCAAACTTACACACGCTCTCACTATTTTCTTCTATACATTTTTTTTTACATCAATTTGAATTGTTAAATTGACCAACTAAAAGGAGGAAGACAAAATCAATTTGAATTGTTACATTGACCAAGTCAATTTACAACTCATAACCTTCATGATCAACATCAATTAAATCAAGTTTAATTTCTAACACAACTGTTTTGCCAGGAGGTTGATGAGGATCCAGGAATGGTTAAATCGATGGATTTGGACATGGGATACCAAGAGCCATTTGTCCGTGATATGTAGCTATGAAAGCTACTCTTAAGCCTGAAAGCTTACCAATCCGAAACTTAGCGAGCGATCCTCAGTCATCTACTTCAAATGAAATTGATCATGATGTTTCTACATCTAAATATGGTGACAAGGTATATTTGAGCAGTGTCTTTGAGGAAGAACAAAAGCAGAATATGGAAGATGAGGTAGTGGAGAAAGAAGTCATAGAGGTCAAGAGGATCATTGATGGCCCTATTCCTGGAGTCAATTACAATTCATGTTCTTTGGGATTTTCTCCACAGAAATCTGGGATGCCGGGGAAGAGAGCAGAGCGTTGAGAATACAAAATATTTTCACACTACAGAGAACTTTCTCAGCGAATGAGAACCCCTTCAATGCCTCATGAAAACTCACTACCTCAAAAAGGACTTGGAAACATTCCACTGATGAAGGGGCATCAAAGGTTCAGTCGAAACCGTTAACAAAGGAATTCATTGTTTGACTCATGCCCCATTCAGCCCTCTGCCACTTACTCCAATGGAAAACAAACTGCCACTCAGCTCGCCCTTTGCAAGGTAATGAGTTATTTCTCAAACATAAGTTCTACTCCTTCCATGACCTCCCCGCAAATACACAAAGATGGTCTGATATGCTTTTGTGCGTATATACGCTATGTACCCTATTAAGAATCATTGGTGTCAACAAGAATTTGTTGATTCTTGTAATGTTAGTTAAATATCATATATTCATGTTTTGGTTGGTTTTTTAATTATTAAAAATCGTCTCTGGTATAGTACACTTTATTTTATTAAGACAAAAAAGCACTTTTCAATGATAAATATGGTTGCTAAAATTGAAGGCATTAATTTCCTAAACCCTATCTGTCGTAGATGTAGTGTGCAAGTCAAGAATAGATTTGAGGACATTTAAGAGGCCTTCCAATCCAAGTTCAAGCGAAACTGTTCAAGCAGAATATATGGGCATCATGAATAAATAAGACATGAGACTTGGGTCTTCTGCTTCAAGGTGCCACCATGTTCCTTGGCTACATTTTGTTGGTGGGAAGTACTTTCATTTTCTTTTATTCACTTACGAGCTGTAAACGTTAAATAAATAATTCCAAGTAAATGTACAAAATTTCAAGGGACCAACCTATATATCGCAATTGTCGTGTGATAATAGCCTATCAAGATAAAACAGTTTTCAACTACAGAAAGTGAAAACAATCTTACAGTCTGAAAGTTTACTCGTACCCGAAACTTGGAACAGAATATTAGGAACCATTCTCCAATAATAGGGACCACGTGATTGGTGTCCGTTCCAGTCATTAAGAACAGAAACACATACAGCATTGTTCACTTACACTTGGGACAATCGAAATTCAGGGAACTGGATCTATAATAGCTTCTACGTCCAATTTATCTCATTTCCTCTTCACCTAACAGCCATTCTGAACTCTCTCCAAGCCATATATTTCCTTTTCGCACTCCCTGCCCATCCCAAATGCATCAATTCACACACGCAGTAGCTTCCTAGAGCATAGCCTTTCGATGTAACAATACAAAAACATGGTCCAAGTTTTTAGCTTCCACACCAACTTTTGGCAGCTACACTAGGATGACAAATTCCGCATGTGCACACACGTAAGTAAACAGCTTTACCCCCGTAATAAATATAGCAAGTCTTTCAACAATATCAGGGCTCAACGTTTGCTCCTATCATACTTCTTGTCCCTATCATCCTTGCCTTTCCTATCATTAGTTTGAGGTGTGTACTGGCTCGTAGATGAGGGTGAGTACCCAGGTGCACTGGGTGAATACCCCGCACTGGGACTAGAACCAACAAAATACACAATGGGACTTAATTAGTAAAAGGGGAGCAAATAACCACATTCAAATTACATACAACTGAATATATGTTCTTAAAACAGGATCTTGGCATACCTGTACTGTGGGGAGCTAGGGCTATAATCTGGGCTCACTCCAGAATTATAGGGGCTAGCAAAACAAAACAAAGATTTAAGTGCTTTAGAAAAATAGAGGCAAGCAACCATCATAAGCAACAAGATGCGACTGCAAAATGGCAGGAAATAAATACAGATTAATCAAAACTTACCTGCTCGGGCTGTAACTTGGGCTTGAAGGAGAATATGATGGGGACGTAGGTGAATAGGATGGGGATGTTGGGCTGCACAATAAGATAATACATTCAATCATTAAGTAATGAAACAAGACATTCACAATAACTACGAGAGTACCAAACAAAGAAATTGTTTTAATAGTCACATAAAAGGTAGTATTAACATATTCAGTTGCATAGTCTTACCTATAATTTGGAGAAGTGGGACTATAGGGACTGGCAGGTGACAATCTTGGACTGCTGGGTGAGTAAGCCTGCGAAGGACTGTATTTTGCCGACTGTGGATTGTAACTAGGTGAAGTCGGGCTATAGCTCGGCGAAGTTGGACTATAGCTTGGTGATGTTGGACTATAACCAGGGGATGTAGGGCTATAGGCTGGTGAAGTTGGGCTGTACGAAGGAGATGTGGGACTGTAGGAAGGAGAGGTTGGACTGTAGGAAGGAGATGTTGGGCTATAAGAGGGTGATGTTGGACTATAAGCAGGTGAGGTGGGGCTGTATGCAGGTGAGGTGGGGCTATATGCAGGTGAGGTGGGGCTATAACTAGGCGAAGTTGGACTGTAACTGGGGGATGTGGGGCTGTAACTTGGAGAAGTTGGGCTATAACTGGGTGATGTAGGGCTATAACTCGGGGATGTAGGACTGTAGCTCGGGGATGTGGGAGAATATGAAGGACTTGTAGGAGAGTATGCTGGACTAGTTGGGCTATAACCAGGCGAACTTGGGCTGTAGGTTGGTGAAGTTGGACTGTATCCCGGAGAAGTAGGGCTATAACCAGGAGACGATGGACTGTACCCCGGAGAAGATGGGCTATAGCCAGGAGATGAAGCAGGGGAGAAAGGCATTCCACTAACATAAGGTGAAAATTGAGCATCTGTAATGGGGGAGAGGCGAAGACTTGGGCTTAGCAAATAATTTGGAGACATCATGCCCTCATGATATGGAGTTCCAGACACTGGAGATCGAGCAGGGGTCATGCCGAATTCCAGGCCATCTATATAACTTGGGAGCTGGAGCTCGATAGCATTCTTCAACATCTCGTCATTGAGATACAATGCACAGTCCCCTGTGCCAATTGGGGCAAGCTGACCCAGCATTATATTTTCAGTGACCCCTCTAAGGTAATCTGACTCAGCATAGACAGCAGCATCAAGGAGGATGTCCACAGTTTCTTCAAATGAGCATCTCATCAATGGCCCAGTATCATTGCGATTGATACCATGACGGGTGATTGCCATCAAATGACCACGATAAGTCATGGTATCACATAGTATGGCCAGATGCCTGTAATTGACATACGATCCATCAAAGGATATAACAACTCGCAATTCATCGAGGAGGGCACGGCGAACTGCCTCTATCCCAAGAACTTCAATGACTTCAATCAAGTGATTACTGGTTGTTCTTCTGGCATCAACATTTTCATTACACATGACAGCCAGGAGATTGACACCCTCAGTGTCTAACATCCATTCCTCTACTGTCTTAAATCCTTCATTCTCATCAAACCTGCTAACTTTACCATGCTTGATGAAGACTTTGTTGATATCTGGAATACCTCGAAGAGCCATTTCAGTCAGCATGTTACTCTCAATCTTCTTTAGGAAGACATCATCCTCAGCAGACTCATCAGTTAAATCCCCTTTTGGAGCTTCATCATTCATGATACGAATCCGGAGAATTAACTTTTCTGCATTGTCATCATTAAATATACAAGTCAAGTCATCATCAAATTCAAGGTTGATCTTCTCAGCAATGTCAGCCATACTTAGCTTCTTATCAACCATCATTTCCCGATTCAGCTCTATGCGAAGCAACCAAGGAGAGATTTTCTCCGGTGCAACCTCCTCATCAGGCATTTCATAATACGACTTCACAAAATCAATATCCTCCTCAATTATTGTACTTGTGGGATCTGGATCATACCACACTTCCGTTGCTTGGGTCACACTTCGCAAGGTGGTATATTCCAAAGCACATTGAACATTCTTAGCTTTCTCCTTTGTCTTATTACATTCAGGAGTCAAGTAGACAGAAAGAGAAGGCGTTTTAATTTTTTTAGCCACATTAATAATTTCTCTCAACCTTGGAACACCAAGAGTAACATTTTTAGCACTAACACCAGCATAATGGAAAGTATTGAGAGTCATTTGAGTAGCAGGCTCTCCAATAGACTGTGCAGCAACACAACCAATCATTTCACCAGGTGCTACCAACGACTGCAAGAACCGTGACTCTATCTCACCAATGACCCAATCAAATGCTTCACGTGTGAGCCTGTATTCCTGCAATACCCTTTTACTGGCAAGGGTACTACGAAGCAAAATTCCAAAGAAGAGAGTGGCATTCTTTTGCGCTTCAACACTTAATGGATCCTCTCCAGGAACAACCTTCAATCTCTCCTGGAGTTTATCAACAGCTTCTACTGCTTCCATTGGGTGAATATCTGAAGGCCTTCTGGTATCAACCTTGAACGTCTTCTGGGCATTCCAGATAAGCCTCCCAAGATTAACAGGCATTGGCCAAAGACTGTCACCAGTTGTTGCAATTTCCGTTCCAAGTTGATATCTATCAGCTTCAAGTTTTTGAACTTCAGCTTCAAACACATCTCTCAGCTCCCTGATATTTTTCAAATCCTCAATATGTTCTGGTAACATATAGTTAGGGTTCCAATTCTCATCATCCAATTCATATCTGAATACCCTATCAAATTCTGATTTCTTCATCTTCAAGGTATCTAGCTTCTGTGATTCTATCCACACAGCATCCATCCCGTCTTCCCCATAGAGAAACTGAATAACATCCCCCAATGAATTCCTCACAGTACCATCATATTTAACCATGATATCCTCCATGGCCTTCACCAATCTCCTCTGTATATAGCCAGTCTCAGAAGTCTTAACTGCAGTATCTATTAGTCCTTCTCTACCACCCATAGCATGGAAAAAGAATTCTTGGGGAGTCAATCCACGAAGGTATGAATTCTCCACAAAGCCTCGACTTTCTGGCCCATAATCATCTTTGGTGAAGTGAGGTAACGTCCGATCTATAAAGCCAAATGGTATACGTTTACCCTCAACATTTTGCTGCCCCACACAAGCCGTCATCTGAGATATGTTAATGAAACTGCCTTTTGACCCTGCAGTAACCATAGCCTTGAGATTATTACTCTCAGATAGACTCTTTTGGGCACTGTTACCCGCATCATCACGAGCTTTATTCAACACCTAAAGATGACAGTTGTTACCATCATAATCAGTAAACAAAAACAAAAAACAAAAAAAAGTTGACAAAACACTAACCACTTTCATCAGCTCACCTGATTCACTTTGTTTTCAAAAGAATCCATCATAGTTCGTCCAGGTTCAGCCTCCAGATCTTTAGTCTGGGCTTGCATAATGAGTTTTTTCACCTCATTTTTTGCTGCTGAAATAGTTTCGTTGATTTTCTCCATTGTGGCTGCATCAGCAATTGTATCTCCAATACCAATGCTAAAAGCATTCTGTAACAGCCAATAATTCACCAGCCATTGCGTATGTCCCAAAAATTTGCGTGCTGCATCTGGACCAACTTCTTCCCTGCATAAAATAAATTACAAAATAAGTTGCACCATACAAGCTGGTCCAACAGTGTCAGGTCTCCACTTTTTAACAACCACATAAAACAAAAGTTATCCACTGTGAAATATTTGTACAATAAAAGTCATCAACCAAATCGCTACCATATCACATGTATAAGACTGCCAGTAGATGTTCCAAGCGTCTTTTTGCAAAGGGTTCCAGAAAGTAACTCCCCTTTTTCTATCCGGACCAGTGTATCCCCCGGAGTAACAATTCCTCTTTCAGAATCAGAATGCCAGGCAGAAGTTCTGATCAGATTAATCTGCTTTGGTATTATGAGGTTAAAAACTTGTTTTCCAGTCCAAAGTGGCCTTGGTTTGAGGATTGCAGGAGCAGGAATTTTCCCATCAAAATCCTCCCACCACATCAAGATGTTCATGAAAACATCCTGCAAATAGGGTTAAAGTACAGAATCATACAATTGAATGATGAAGACGGGGTTTAAATATCATTTCCGTTTCACCTTTTCTATGAAGGTGTCTCTCTTGGTGATTTTACGGCATCCTAAAAGAGTATCCTGGACAATACCCATCACTGGCCGATTTGATTGAGGTGATACAATGCATTTTGGCACCATCATTAATTCTAGCACTTCTGCCCTGGTTTCAAATGACTGAGGAACGTGCATATTCATTTCATCGCCATCAAAATCAGCATTATATGGTGAAGTAACAGATAAATTCAAGCGGAAAGTTGAGTATGGCATAATCTTGATTTTGTGCCCCATAATTGACATCTTATGGAGACTAGGTTGACGATTAAAAAGAACAAAGTCACCATCATTTAGATGTCGTTCCACCTGTAATCATCATAAAATGATTTAATGGTAAGAACAAATGGACTGTTAAAGGATGTAATGAATGGAATCCAATTGGCTCATGTAGGAAAATACCTTGTAGCCAAGCTCCAAATGGTGATCGCTACTTTTCTTCAAGTAACGAAGATCAAGTCTTTGTCCATCGTCCCTTATGATATATTTTGCACCAGTTTTTCCAGGAGGAGGATGTGGCCCATATTCAACAAGTTCCTTCAACCTGTTTCAGAAAATATCCACATTAAAAAATGAAATATTAACAAGATCGGAAGAAATAAAAGCTACAATGAGATATGAACCTTTCTATGTTGTAGGGAGTCACGGTTTCAGGATAGGTGAGGTTCAAAGCGATACTCCATGGTACCCCTAGCTCATCAATGTTGATAGTGGGATCAGGTGTAATAACAGTACGTGCAGAAAAGTCCACTCTTTTACCCATCAAGTTTCCCCTAATCCGCCCTTCCTTTGCTTTGAGCCTACTACATATGGACTTGATAGGCCTTCCTGACCTTTGAGTTGCCTGTAATATGAAGAATACACCACCTAAAAACATTATTTCTTACAAAGCAAAACAAAATGGACCTCATATACAATTGGAACTCATCAATGCAAGAATAAGCAACTCCATACCCTTGGCTGTCCAGGCAATTCATTGTCAAAATATGTAGCCACATGAAACTGTAACAACTGTGCAAACTCGGATATAATATGTGCAGGCGCCCCACCCCTCTCCTGTCTTCTCAAATTCTCGTTGTGTCTAATAATCATTGCCAGCTGATGGGTTAAGTCATCCTACATTGGGAAAAAGACAAGAAACATGAATGCTTGTAGAAAATTTCACATTGAAGATACCTGAATTGTTAGATATCAGTCTGGAAAGAAAAGAGAATGTACACACAGCATGTGTCTGTTATCAATTACAGTCCAGTGTTAGGAAAGTAACACTACAATAGACTTGCCTCACTCCTGGAGGATGTATCCATCATAACAGAAGGCCTCAAAGGAGGTGGGGGAATTGGAAGAACTTGTAGAATCATCCAATCTGGACGTGCATACTTAGGGTTCAAGCCCAATAACTGACAGTCCTCATCACTTATCCTCTTGAGAACACCAAGAACCTGCAGTACAAATTATGACATCAGCTACATACACAAAATTAAAGACAAAACAACATTTTATCTCAGGCTCTAAAGACAAACAACATTTTACCCTTTCTGCTGTAAGGGTCTGCTTTCTCTCCACAGGTTCAGGTAGTTGTTCCTGATCATCATTTTTCTTTCTTTGAGCTTTATACTCAGCAATCATCTTCATACCTTCAATACTAATCTTTGGTTGTTGAGCACCGCAGCCACCACGACTCTTCTTCACAGCCTCGTCATTATCTTGACCTTGAACGTCAATTTCGTCGCCTCCTTCACATTTAGTTTTATTCTTACAAGCATCAAGAATCTTTTTAAGTCTATTTTTGGGATTCTTTATTTTCAAGGCCTGCTTAAACTTGTGATCATCCTGCAGCAAATTTATAGAAAACAGTTGAGAGAGTTTTATACAAAATACTAATAATAATAAGAAGAAGAAGTTTAAATGGTGTTTGTTTGTGAACTTTGTGGGTACCTCATTAGCCAAAATCTTGGAACAATTGAAGCAAACACAGCGCATAATATTTAGAACAGTCTTCATAAATCCAATGTGGAACATGGGCTTTGCGAGCTCGAGATGGCCAAAGTGACCCGGACACTCAGCCATGATGGCAGTACAAGTCTCGCACTTCATCTTCCTGTCAATAGTGCCCAGCCGAGGATCGCTTAATCCTCCAGGCTTAGGCTTTCCCCTCTCCGTGGTCTCGCTGTGTTCAATTTGTACCACTGACATTTGCCTCTGCCGACCAATATAACACAACCCACCCGTAAAAACAATAACTCCGTTTTCAACAAAACTAGAAACATATTAATTAGAAAGAAAAGGGGCTGCTTTGTTTTCTTCAATCAAATTCAAATTGTAATCGGAAAAGGAGACAGAGAGAGAGAGTTACGATTTCATCAGGACTGAGAATGCCAAACTGAACCAACTTGACTTTAGCTACCTCTGCTGGAGAGTATGGGAATCTCGTATCCATGGCTGAATTGGATTAGATTGCAACAAAGACAATATTAAGAGTCGCCAACCCTATACAAGTTAAATAACCACACCCATGTGCTAAATCAACAACATCAATTCAAGAAATTCTTGATTCAAACTTGTCTCTTAACCTCAGAAACCCAAACTCAAAAATCAGACATGGGAAAACATGCATAGCTAATCATGCTGTTAATCATGACTGCAATTAACATCATCGAACCGTAACCAAAAACCTCCAAGTTACAGACAACCCGAAAGCAAGAACTTGAGGAACAAAAAGAACAGTTAAGGAAACAAAAAAATGAATCAAGTCGAACCTATTTGTTAAGATAGTCGATTTCTCAAACGACCAATCTTGAAGCTCAAATCGCAACAGCTCCTGTGTATAAAAATAGAACAATAAATAACCGCGCATAAAATACAACAAAGAAACAAACAAATAGGTAAACAAAATGTGCGAAATAAAAAACAAAACTACAAAATCAAGGAGAAAATCGAGATGAACGGGAACCCTAACCTAGAAGGAATGGACCAGATCGCAGAGGCAAACAACGAGTATAAAACCTACCCTAAACAAGCTCACAGCTGGTAGCCCAGCAACCTTTAACAAAATTTTCTATAACAATATCGAAGCAGACAACAATTATCTTGTCCAGTAAGTTCAGAATTGCGATTCAAGCAAAATTACAAAGAAAAAGGAAAGGAAAGGGGGGAGAGAGAGAGAGAGAGAGGGGAGAGACGAAAGACGCTGAGAATTTACTGAAAAATCCATCCACTAAGCTTTTTAAGTAAAAGCTTTTTCGCTATTGCATCGATATGCAGCGCGGGTTTTTACTCGTTTACTAACAACTACTGGTACGTTGTCGTTTCACAAGCTTTCGTGCTGATTCCCTTAATACGCTGTCGTCCTAGCCTCTGTTTACTAACAACTACTGCTACGTTGTCGTTTCACCTGGCTCAAGCTTTTGTGCTGATTCACTTGATACGCTGTCGTCCTTAAGTAAACAGTTTCTAAAATCTTAACTGCTCAGGAATGACCTACATTCTTTACTAGGCACTTATATCCTCTGTTCTAAAAATTGTGTACCAATCCTGTCTCATTTGACCTCAATCATTCATTTATGTAAACTTGAAAGTGATGTTCGAGCAGATAGAGAACATCACTTTCAAATTATTTCATGACAACAAGAAAGAAACACAAAATAACTAACAGGATTGTGGGGCCAGATCCTCTGACCGCTTATTATAACCCTATTATGTCTCCTTTTGATCCAAGCCGTCCATTTCACAAAAATTGAATATATAAATGCTCATCAAATCAAATAGGATAGGCATGTAATAACGAAAACAGGAAATTAAAACCCCCACAATCCTGGGGACAGATCCTCAGTCCCCAAATATGTGTACCTTTTCTGTTCCCTTTTGATTCAAATCGTCCATTTATGTGAGATTGTGGAGGTTTTAATTTCCTGTTTTCGTTATTACATGCCTATCCTATTTGATTTGATGAGCGTTCATATATTCAATTTTTGTGAGTCTCGAATAGATGGATGTTAGTTTAACAGTATAACAACACAGGACCGATGTGTTCCGGATTGTGGCTGGTCTCATTCATTCATTACATGTTCCTCTTGTAATTCCCTCCCTCTTATAGGTAACATTCATCTCTGACAAGTAGACCTGTCAAACGTAAAAGCTTACAATTTACAAAACTTGAATCTTTTCTTCGAAAGAAAAAAAAACACCCGTCTGTTGTCTTGCAGTATGCAAGAAGATGGGCATTACAAAAAGATTCTTCTTTGTCTAAATATTTGCATATTCTTTCTGAAAGTTGTTGCTTCTTTTTTAATGTTTTGTTCAGTCTCCGATCAAAACTTTGAATTTTAGTTGCAAAACTTGATTCTTTCTTCATTTTGTTATTACAGTTTGTAATTTCCAATCGTCGTATTCTATTATCAAGACATAACCCTAAAAATTCTTTCCTGTTGCCATTATGAACCCAAATTCCAATTCCAGTCATTGAAATCTGGTATGAAATAACCTTTTCTTTATTCTCCACCGTATAGCATTTACTTTGGCCCCAACTTAAGGGTGCAACAGCTTCTACAGTGAGTGAAACAGTAGTCTCTTACTTCACTGCTTCAAGCCACCGACCAGGAAGCGAGCCAAGTTGGAGTCTTTTGGGCGGCAGAGTAGAGTCACCGGCGTGATGCGTGAAGCGATTGCTATCCGCGCGAGGTCTGAAGCGTGGGTTCGTTCTAGGGTTTCAATTTTCAAAGCAAACACAAATTATCTCCCTTTCCAGTCTTTTGCGTTTGTTCTAGGGTTTCTTACCTCACCTTTGGAAATAAGTGATCTGATCCGGATAAAAGTAGAAGGAAACCATTCATCACCAATAATATCTGGGATAGTGTATGACCCTCTTGTACATAATCACCAACATCTTCACTTTTCTTGTTCTTTTCCAATGTTTACCACAAGGATGCCAGGACCAGCTTTTCCTCCATGTTCAACATCGTCATTAGAGGAAGATGAACTACAACTTTCTTTTCCCATGTTAAGCGCCCAATATCTGTGCAACAACTACCATGCCTTCACTGTTAAATCCACAGCGATTGATGATTACACTGGCCACCATAAATAAGTAAGAACTTAGTTTCAAAACATCAATCTAGAGTCCAAACTAGGAAAAGTTAATCACTTTCGCAACTACAAGCAATTATGGTTACAATAATAGAAGACCATTCTCTCACCCTTCCTGGTGCAATATGAAAATACGTGGCTTTGGATTACCCTCATTGTGGAAAAGGGGTGTCAGAGCCTACCTCTACAAAACCAAAACCCAGCCAAAGTAAGCCTTCAACAGCCTCAGCGTTTTTGTCAAAGCTAGCAGAAAGACCTACAAGATTGGAGAATTTCCTTCCCTAAACTTCCAGCTCTAAATTTGATGGATCAGGCGGCCTCTTAGCCACGAGCAGCAGCAGAGACGGCAAGTCTGTGAGCAACCTCGGCATCTAGAAGGGAAAAAAATGAATTCACAAGCTTTGTGGTATTGCCAAACATTGCAACAAATAGTTTATACAAAATGAGTTCATACTGAAAGACTACTGTAATAAATAAGAAAATGTACTTTAATGCCAACATTGAGAAACTTAAGAAGGCATACCAAAAAATAGCTTCATGCACTGTACTAACATAAGCTTCCCCGGCCATAACTAATGTTATAGTTGCTCCAGTTAATAACCTCCCTTGCAGCTGAAACAACACAGCCTAAAATATCAAAATCAGATAAGAACATTCTATAACACACCACTCTCATAGGGCATATTTTCAAACGTATCGACGATTTTCAAAAATATATTCTACAAGGATGGCACGTTATAACAAACAAATTGAATCATTGCAAAAAATTTCTCAAACACAACACATATTTAGTAGTTAGTAAACATTAGGCCCATTTCATTATCATACATATTCAATCATAAATGTCATTACAATGTACAATTCACAGGTACATTGCTCAATTGTTACAAAACACAACGTTTAATATAAAATGACTGAAAATAAATGCAGGTGCAAACTGATCCTGACCACTAGCTCATATTCAATGTAGTGACTATACTCCAATTGGCCTAGTTGGATATCTTCTCTAAACCTGAAAAGCCACAATGCAATGTTGTTAAGTTTTGCAAACTCAGTTGGGAGGAACTGTAGTTCCATTGATCGGAGGTATAGGGTTTGCCATGGTGAGAAAGAAAACGATTGTAGAATCAAGAACTTCGAACAAAAGATTGAAGAAGAAGAAATCAAGAAAGAGAGCTCTCTGATACCATGATAAGATGCAGACAGTTGAAGGTTGAAGATGAAGAACAATAAGAGAATTGTATTACGGGAAAGAAAAGTTAAAAATAAGAAGACGATACAGAGGGTATAAAAAAACGAAAATACATTATTGAGTTAATTTATTCTGTAATAATATGTTTCAAGATTGGTTTTTTAAAAAAGTTGCTTCATTGCTTACTATCAGTCTTTCTTAAATCTCACGTTTTAATAAGACTTTTAATTAGATATTGACGATATTTAAATACAATATTATTATAGTTCTATTGTTAACTTACTTTCGGGACTTTAATTAGATATTGACGATACTCAAATAAAATATTATTACAGTTACTTTTAATAAAATATATAAACGTGAAATTTAATGACTAATGGAGCTTATAGTCATAGTGCGTTTTATTTTACTAATTCACAAATCAGAAGAATAAAAACTTAATAATTGTCTTAGTATTTTTATAATTTAATAAAAAGACAAAATGGCAAATTTTTTTTTTTTAAAAAGGACAGAATGGCAAAGCCAGCGGCCGTCACTTTGGAGTCGTGTTTTAAGTCCCACAGTTTCCACGGCAGGTCACAACGGGAAGTGCCACCCAACCGTACTTGTCAATTTTATGTTTCCGGCGGTCTCCACTCTCCACCCTTTATGGTTTTGTGTTAGAAAGAAACGCAATAACTAACAGGATTGTGGTTCCCCTTAATCCAATAATTAACGGTCTCAGTCTTATTCATTCATTACATAGTTAACACTCATCTCTGACAAGTAGACCTGTCAAACGTAAAAGCTTACAAAACTTGAATCTTTTTGTTAAAAGTAAAACACCTGTGTGGTGTCTTGCCATATGTAAAGCAGATGGGCATTACAAAAAGATTCTTCTTTGTCTAATCTTTCTGAAAGTTATTGCTTTTTTTTTTCTTTTGTCTTCAGTATCCGACCAAAACTTTGAATTTTAGTTCCAAATCTTGATTCTTTCTTCATTTTGTTAGAACAATTTGTAATTTCCAATCCTCAAATTCTATTATCAAGACATAGCCCTGAAAATTCTTTCCTGTTGCCATTCTGAACCGAAATTCCAATTCGTCATTGAAATCTGGCCTGAAGTAATCTTTTCTTATTCTCTACGGTAAAGTATTTACCTTGGCTCAGGATACAGCGGCTTGTACGGTGTGAAACAGTAGTCTCTTACTTCACTGATTCAAGGCACAGACCATGAAGCGAGCCAAGTTGGAGTCTTTTGTGCGGCAGAGTAGAGTCCCATTGATCCAGACTCTAATGGCTGCGCTCTTCGTGTACTTTCTCTTCATGGGCATTGAGATGCCTCTTGTTTTCAGAACTGGAAATGGGTTTAGGTCCGTCCTCAGTGACGCCCTGCCTAGGCCGCTGGGCTTTGACGTGGTTGGAACTGACTCCACCATCCAGAGCTATGCTGACCGAGCTCCAGAGAGGAAAATGCTAGAAGAGATTGTGGTGTCAAGTCTATTCTTTAATGAAACTGTGTTTGATACCGTTGGTAGTACTGACGAGTTCACTATGCTCCCAAAGGCTGCGAAAAAGGCGTGGTTGGCTGGGCAGAAACTATGGGAAGAAATGGAGTCTGGAAAAATGGAGATCGAACTCCGTGAGAATGGCACAGACATGAGAACCGAGAACTGCCCGGATTCGATTGCTTTATCAGGGTGGGAGTTCTCAGAACGGAATAGGATCCTCGAGCTTCCATGCGGGTTGACCTTGGGCTCACACATAACAGTCGTTGGAGAGCCGAAGTGGGCACACCCTGAGAATGACCCGAAGATTTCATTGTTGAAAGAGGGAGAAGTTGCGGTGATGGTGTCACAGTTCCTGATGGAACTGCAGGGGCTGAAGGTCGTTGATGGGGAGGACCCACCAAAGATTTTACATTTCAATCCTAGATTGAAGGGTGATTGGAGCGGGAAACCCGTGATAGAGCAGAACACTTGCTACAGAATGCAGTGGGGAAGTCCACTGAGATGCGAGGGGTGGAGCTCAAGAGCTGATGAGGAAACTGGTGAGTGATTCGTTTTGGCATTGATATTATCCGGTTATGTTGATCCTAAGTAGGGTTCATTTCTTTCTGATTGATTCGTGTTGGCGTTGCAATTTAGTGTTCCAATCCTAGTTTAGTGATTTGGGACAGTGTGTTTGAGAACTATTTTGAGCTGTGATTGACTTTTAATGTTTTGGATGTGAATGCTGCACACGGATTTGATTTTTCTCAAGGTATTTTAGTAGCAGTGTTAGTCAGTTATGCTCAGTTGTAGCTTCCTGTCGGTGTTCGAGGTATCCTTGTTGAGGCAGGGGGGTTTCGTTGTTCTCTCTTAAATGTGACATTTCTACACTTCTGAAGTATTTGGTTTTCTGCCTTTCTGGTCCTTTTTTCTTGGGAAGTCGATGGACAGGTGAAATGTGAAAAGTGGCTTCGTGAAGATGATAATAGCGCAGAGGAGTCTAAGGTTATTTGGTGGTTGAACAAGCTGATAGCGCAGAGGAAAAAGATTTCCTATCTCTGGCCGTTCCCTTTTGCTGAGGGCAAGTTATTTGTTCTTACACTCAGTGCTGGTTTGGAAGGATACCATATCAATGTGGATGGAAGGCATATCACTTCTTTCCCATACCGCCCGGTGAATTGCTGTCCTGATTCTTGAAGAATCTTATAACTTTTGTTGGATTTATAATTTGTAGATTTTCTTAAAGTTGTTTAAGGTCTTCATCAGGGATTTGTTCTCGAGGATGCCACTGGATTGTACTTAAATGGAGATATCAATGTGAACTCGGTTTTTGCTGCTTCTTTACCTTCTTCACATCCAACATTTGCTTCACAGAAACATCTTGAGATGCTTCCTCAGTGGCAAGCACCACCTCTTCTTGGGAAAGTAGAACTCTTTATTGGCATTCTTTCTGCGGCCAACCATTTTGCTGAGAGGATGACTATAAGGAAAACATGGATGCAGCATAACTTGATAAGATCTTCATCAGTGGTTGCACGTTTTTTTGTAGCACTGGTAAATATGTAGAATGGATTCTTTGTTTAATTTGCTGAATCCTCTAGGCATCCGCGGATAGTAAACACTAATGCTAAACTTTCGCATAATATTCTGTCAGAATGGAAGGAAGGAAATAAATTCAGAGTTAAAGAAAGAAGCAAAGTATTTTGGTGATATTGTTGTTGTTTCTTACTTGGATCATTATGATCTAGTTGTGCTGAAGACTCTCGCAATCTGTGAATATGGGGTAAGTTATTAGGGTGTTGCTTTTGTACATCCTAGAGCCCATGGTTGCTATTTGTTTAGAAGTCGCAAGTCTATATTTTTTGGTTCAACTGTTATATGAATGCTGAAGACAATTTATGTAATTCTTTCAATTAATAGATCCGGACACTAGCTGCAAACTACATTATGAAGTGTGATGATGACACCTTTGTTAGAGTGGATGCCCTAATCAAGGAAACCAGGAAAGTTGGAGGTAGAAGCTTATTTCTTGGAAACATGAACTACTACCACAGGCCCTTGCGTAGTGGCAAATGGGCAGTGACATTTGAGGTATGTCTTTGCAGAAAAAATCCAAAACTAGTTGTTATATGCTCTGACTTCTATTGTGTGGGACATACTATCATCACTCGCCCTTCTTGCTTCAGATTTGAATTTCCTTTTGTACTCTTTTTCACTAGTAAGCTTAACATCATTTAGTTGCATTGGTTTTTAGTTCATAAGGCCACTGGGAAAAAGGTTGGGAGTGGGGAGGTTGGTTGTTAAATATTTATACATAAGAATTGCTTGGAATGTGGTGCCTACCTCTTCCTGAGCTCTCATTCTCTGTTGAAGTGCAGAATCGTATTTCCTAACCTGGCTACACTTCCTTTTGAGTACTCTTGCCTCTTCTTTTACTGCATCTCCCTTTACAGTGTTTTCTTTCATATCTTACGTATTGGTTCAGGAAATTTGTTTTGTTTCTACTCATATATTAGTCTTGTATGGCTAAACATCTTCTTGTTTGAATCTAGTCCTTCAAAAAAAATCCAGACTAATCTAACAGTTCTGGAATTTGTTTCTTTTTTTCTTTTCACTGATATTCCTCATTCAACTGAGTTCGCCCAAAATTAACAGAGGAAGGATAACTATTTTTGGAGGAGCTGAAATAAATGGCAGAAACATCTCTTTTGGTGGTGCTTGTAGTTCCATCTCAACTACTTCAATTAGATTCATGTTTTATATTCTATTAGATTATTCCCTACCATTGTAATTATTAGTAAACCTCATGGTGTACTATTGAATTAATCACTGAAATCTTCATTGGCAGCACGATGTGTTGCATCCTGGGTATCCCTTCTTTATTATCGTTTCTTGTTTTCATTGCTTCCCTTGTACAGGAATGGCCAGAAGAAGAATATCCTCCATATGCGGACGGTCCAGGTTACATCCTGTCGTCCGACATTGCATGGTCCATTCTCAAGGAATTTGAAAGTCATAAGTTGAGGGTATGTTGAATTCCTGTTTTGTGTATGCGCACATGTGTGGATGTGGATGTGGATATGCAAGTGGTTGCATATGCTTGCATGCTCTTGTCTGGCTAACATCTCCAATTTACTGGAACTATTTTGATTGCTAAAAGTAATAACCTGAATCAATGTTCCCTCTTGCAGTTGTTTAAGATGGAAGATGTAAGTATGGGAATGTGGGTTGAAAAGTTCAATAGTTCAAAACCTGTGGACTACGTGCATAGCTCGAAGTTCTGCCAGTATGGGTGCATTGATGATTATTACACTGCTCATTACCAGTCGCCAAGGCAAATGGTGTGCCTCTGGGACAAATTACAACAAGGAAAGCCTCATTGCTGCAATATGAGATGACAGATGAAGCACAGACTGTCATAGCATTGTGCTTACCAATTGAGAAAGTTGGAAGAAAAGGAAGTTTAACATAGGAATCAAATTTTGATGCTGTTGTACATCTCTGTACAGAACTAAAGATACAGTGGGGTTTCCAATCCTCCTAGAGTTTATTTTCTCCCAGCAATTACTAGCTTCCCCCTTATCTTTTTTGGGAAAAACCAGTTTCCATCTTGCAGGGGAACTACTCATGGGACAGTGTTAGAAGAGGTATTGAACAGTTCGAAGAGAAAAAATGTAGTAAAAATCAATATTTTTGTGTTTGAACTAAACTGCAGGTCATCCTCTCTCTCCCCCACTCTCTCTGCAATACCTTTTTATTATTATTCCTTTAGAGCACTTTAAAATCTTGAATGAACTATGCAGATAAGGATAAGATGAGTAATCATCAATAGTGAAGAGAAACTCCACAAAATCTTATTACGTTGAAACTGAAAAATCATTGTGAAGCAGTCTCCCGGCTGGAAGTAATGGCTTCTGCACATATCCATGGACCCTAATCATAATAAATACCGGACATTTAGAGCTCTTAAAGTGCTTCTATACCAGACATTTAGAGCTCTTAAAGTGCTTTTCACAAAATCCAGCAACAACAAGGTGATTTCGATTGTTATATCAACCTGTATGTTTAAGGGTCAAGGATTTGAGAAATAAGTCCTTTGTAACAGAACGAATCAGCAAAGTGATTAAGAAGTTTAATGGATTCAATGTGGACTTTGTTTGGCAAGTTCCGCAGATACCTATGTCCGGGTTGATGTTGCTTAGTGAATATGTTGAAGTAAACTAGTGGGCTCCGAACTGCTAGTCTGCTAATACTAATGATGACAAGAAAACACCATTAGCTGCATGCGGCTTGCTTTGTCTCTTTCAGGAACTTGCCAGTTGAGTAGATAAAAGAAAAAGAACCTTTACAATTAAACTGATTCTGTCTTTGTAGGAATATTACTCTACATATATAGAGAATCGTATATCCTTCTTTGTGAAAATTATACTTTTTCCTATTTTTGTAAGATTAAAATGGACACTTAAGAGTAATATGAAAGTAAGAGATTAGAAGAAGAATATCATAATTTTAAGCAAAAAAATATGTCTTGTTTGGCAAACAGGTGATTAACTATTTTTTGGCAGATTAAGGTGTATTTAGTTGTTTGACTACATCAAACAACCAATAATCATGTTTTGTAATTAGTAGATCGGGTTGGCGGATTGAACTCAATCCACTATTTTTGAAAACATTACTATGAGAATTATTTTCAAATAGCGGCAGAAAAATGAACGGGCAAAAATACAGTTTTATCCAAAAGTTATTACTATAGAGATAAAGATAAAGATAAAGATAAGTTTATCCTATTATGATAAATTTCATTCTTTTAACACATACAAATTTAACTTTATTAGTAGCTACCATCTAAGAAGTTTTTAATCAAGTTCATTCATCATTGAGAAGCTGTATTGAGAGGACTTTCAATGTTCTTAAAGCTCGATGGAAGATATTGGAGAAAATGCCTAAGTATTCATTGATGGATTAAAATAGAATAATTTGTGTAGCTTTTGTGTTGTATAACTATATTAGAAGAAGCATAATTGGAGACCTAGCTTTTAATATCATCGATTAAGATCTTGAATTTATACCTCCAGATGTATTTAAAGATGTTGAAGTTGAAATTAACTCTATACAAGAAGGCGTTAAAGAACTGAGAACTTAGAAGATAACAACTATTTCTGATAATATTAGTTTTAGTTTAACGATAGTTAGACGCCATTTTTAGATTATTATAAACCTTAACTTTAAATGATGGTGTTGACTTCTTTTGTTCTATCTAAATTCTTATGAAAATATTCAAAGAAATACTAAGATATAATACTCATGTTCTTTTTTTTAAAGTCAAGTTCTCATAAGTCATTTTACACATAAATAACTAATATCAAACAAATAATTTTACTAAACATCTTTAAATAGACAGCTAATGTTATCCGCTAGTCAAATCAACTGTATTAATTGTTGTTAGCTAACCGTTGATAGAATCAACTACTAGCTAATACAATCTGCTTATTGCCAAATAGGGCCATAGAACTCGAGGTTCTACTATAATATAATAGGACTATAACAATATTTTTTACTCTAACTTAAATTATAAACTAACTCAACTCCTCATCCTATTTAGGATGCATTATGATGCTTAAATACTTCATTAATTTGTAATATATCACTCGCTTATTC
>JANKOE010000001.1:3822746-3836951 GCA_026284465.1 Erythroxylum citrifolium | reverse complement strand
AACACGTCTGGTTGTATGCCTTTATCCAACATTTCAGAAAAGAGATCACGGGCCTCTTTTACCAACCTATCTTTACACAGATTATCAATGATTGTGTTATAAATCACCACATCAGGCTTATCCATCTACCTCATTACCCTGATAGCAGAACTAGTTTTTCCCACCTTACACAGACCTTTAACAAGGATACTATATGAAAAAACTGAGGGGTTTAATTATTTCACAAGCTGTCCGTAAATTTCTTTGGCACCAATAAAATATAAAACAAGCTAAACCGAAATAATAAAAACACAGAAATTTAGTAACGCGGTTCGGCACACCTTGCCTACGTCTGCGGGGCCCTCACCCAGCTTAATCACTTTCATGAAAGTACAATAGATTTACACAAGGCTTTACTGAGCCGACACCACTCAACCCTTGACACTATCCCTCAATCTCACTTCCCATAAAAGAATTTCACACCCAATAGTACAACCGTCTCGTACTAACCTCAACAGAGGATTTTTCTCAACTCTCTTTTGTAACAAGAACAGTAACTAAATCACTCAAGTGATTAAACGAACAACTTAACACTCAAGAAAATAATAAATAAAAATAGCTCAAGTATTTAAACAACTGAAAATTGAACAACGAAATACTTGAGACAAAAAAAAGACTTCTCTATAGTTTTATCTTCTTGAAATAATCCAACCGAAACTCTTCACCTTAGCTGATCAGACTCACACCACTGCCATGGCTCATCAAAATCACAAGATTCACTTCATGTACTAACAAAACCCCTTTACCGTGAATCACAAATCAACTTCACTGTCACAACATATGATGCACTACACCCTGGCTACTTTACTGTGGCTTTGCAATCTCCACTAAGTTGCCACACCCACGTCACCAACAAGTTCTTCAACAATTTTCTTAATGTATGCCGCAAGCTCTTATTTTATTCATAGACACATAACCCATCAACTCTGCTGCCGCCACTAACATTTATTATCCCATCTCCTTGTATTCATTAATAGCTCAAAACCAAGTGCACAATAATGCCATAGGGTTTTTCAAAGACTCAAATATTCAACTCAAAAAGAAAATTGCGCAACCCACTAATCATAGCATATGACTAACGTAACTTAAACAAAATACCCTACTGCAGATTTTTTATTTTCAACTTCCATGTACCACTAGACTCCTTCCATAATTAGGAGATATACACTTATATGAATAATCTTCAAAGATTTAGAATCCACCGCAAATAGGATGTGTGTTTTTAAAATAGATTCCTTCCATGATAGAAATATGTAGCAACATTCCTTTTGAACTTCTATCGTAGATGCAATCTCATATTCTAATTATCTTATATGTCCAATTTAAAAATGCCAAAACCAAACAAAGAATATATAAAATATATTCTAACAATCTCCCCCTTTTTGACATTTTTGTCACAACTCTAGCACTCCACATAAAAAATCATATTTGGACATATAAAGATGAAATTCACAATGCTCCCCCTTATTCAAACATCAAGTTCCAAAGAACACCATATTATCCAAATGCACTTTTTCTTAGACCTTAAGAAAGGTACAGAAGTAGAAGAAAATTCAAGTATTCAAGTCAACAACACAGACTTTGAACATTTCATCCTGCTGTAACCTATAATTGCTAGGACAATGAAGTAAGAGTGCAAAGTTCATGGGCAAAACTTAATACATCGACCATAAAAAAAAAGGAGGGTAAAAGGAAAGGATCTGAATAATAAACCTTCAAGAAGCGACCCCTTACGTTTTCACCGATGTCAAAGTAGAAAACCTATGGATTGTAAAATGAAAACAGAAAAATAAAGGATTAAGGGATGCAAGAAACTGAAATTAGAGTTAAAAGTTTCAAGAGTTAGGAGGAGTGAAAGAACAAACTGCCTTGGTATTGAATTGCAATTCCTTGCTAAAGAGGTCCTGATCACCAGAATTTAGAACCTTTCCCTCAATCTCTCTCTCTTTCTCTCTCATCAAATTCAAGTATGCACCTCACTCCACAATCTATAATATATTTTATCATTTCCTCAATTTTCATCCGAAACCAATACACCACTAAACTTGCACATAAACTACATACATGTAGAGGGAGAGAGAGAATACAATACAAAGTATAAGCAAAGAAGAGAATGAAGAGAGAAGTGTAATTTCTGGCATAACACTTGACATTTTCATGAACACGAAGCCTAGCTTGGTGAGACCCCGCCGGTAATGAATAAGACCTACAATCCCCAAAAAAAGAGCAAGTCCAAGAAGGAGTCTGGATGGAAAAGTCATCAGTAGTGAAATTATAGAAGGAATGAGTGAAGACAGAGAGCAAAGTAAGGAAATGAGAGAGTAAAGAAATGAAGAAGCCACCTGTTATGCTAGTAGTTGAAGTGGTGGTATGGGAAGGGGTGGTGGAGCCAGTGTTGGTGGTGACAACGGCGATGACGATGATGGTGTTTGGGCTTTGGTCAAGAATTTTGAGGAAACTGAACTCTCAAAGCCATGAGTCGAAGGCTAGGTTTGGGACGATGAGAGATAATGCGTTGCTTTTAGGGTTGAAAGATGAGTTGTTTTGGTTTTACGATTTCCTATTTGCGCCATTTTTCGTTCCCTCCTAATTTTTGCTCTTAATCTTTTAGCGACTATTTTGAAAATGGTCGCTAAAAAATTAAACCTTTAGCGAAAATTTCAGAAATCGTTGCAAAAACTTAATTTTTAGGGACAATTTCCTAAAATTGTTGTTAAAAATTAAACCTTTGGTGACGATTTTAGAAATCGTCGCGAAAAGTTGAACTTTGAACTTAATTTGTTGCTAAAAGTTCAACTTTTCGTGTCGATTTACAAAATCATCACCAAAATTTTAATGTTTTGCTACGATTTTAAGAAATTGTCATTAAATGTAAACTTTTCGCGACGATTTTCGAAAATTATTGCAAAAATTTTTGTGATGATTTTAGGAAATCGTCACTAAATGTCGACTCTTCTCGACTATTTTCAAAATCTTAGCAAAAAAACGTAGCCAAAAGTTTACATTATTGTTGTGTTTAGTGAAGATTACAATAATCGTTGCCAAATGTTCAACATTTGGCAACGAAATCGTCATAGCGTCGCCAAATCTTTGACATTTAGCGACGAAATTTCCAAGCTGTCGCAAAAGATAAGTCTTTAGCGACGAATCATTAAAATGTTGCCAAAAGCTAAACTTTTGGAGACGAATTCATAATCATCACTAGAAGCTGACTTAAAAATCTTCACCCAAAAAAATGTAGCTAAAAGTCAGCTTCATTGTAATGTCTCACAACTATCACCTTCACTTGTTGAACGAAGAAGCCACAATGATGACGAATTCAAGAATAAGTGGATAGTTATTAGGGATGGCAAATGAATCGGACAATTTTTGATATGTGCTCATGCAATTTCGAGCCTAGGTCTGGGCCCGACTGGGTCAAAGGCAAGTCAATTGACATTTTATTTTTTAAAAAAATTCAAAACGACATCTTTTTAACAAAATGACGTCGTTTTGTCCACGCCTGTCAAATCTTGGGTCTTGCCGAACAAAATGACGTCGTTTTGTCCACGCCTGTCGAATCTTGGGTCTTGCCGAATTTGGACAACCCAAATCTAAGTTTAACCTAAGGCCTAATCACGGCCAAAAAAAACCTAACTCGTTGACTTAGTACAGCTCCAATTAATTATCAAGCCTAATAGTTATTGATATCTTATAAATATTAATACGTTGACCTCAAGTAACCACGCATGGAATGCGTTTTTTAATTAACCTTCTTTCTTTCGTTTCAACGTTACTGTCAAAAATTCTTATCTTAGCTTCTCTGTTTATGTATGTAATAACTTCTGACAAAAACCTGTCCAAGGAGAAACTCCAAAACTTGAATCTTTTGGAAAACGCGTCCTGTTTTTGGCAACTCACAGGGACATTTAAAACATGGGTCTTTCGTAAAGAACTAAAGATACGTTCTTGTCTTGCACCATCTTAAATGACCTTTGCCTTTCAACCTTCCTAAATCATCTCCTGCCAAGGCTCTCTGTGCCTTTACCTTGTAACTCCAATTTAGAACTCAAACTGCAGCTTCATTTAAGCACTCAATTATAAGGTCCCTCCAATCAAATTAAGCATTTCGATTTCACTACTTCAACACACCCCGACAATGAAGCGAGCCAAGTTCGAGTCATTAACGCCGCCCACTCGAGTCACATTGATCCAGACTCTTATGGCTGCGCTTTTTGTCTACCTTCTCTTTATGGGCATTGAAGTGCCTCTGCTCTTCAGAATTGTCTATGGTTATAGGTCCCTGTCATTTGACGGCCAGAGGGAGCTGGTCGGAACTGACTTCCAAACCCGACGATATATCGACCACCTTCCGACGAGGAAAATGCGAGAAGAGATTGAAACGTCAGGTGTGTTCTTTAACGAAACTGTGTTCGACAGTATCGACGAGTTCAGTCCACTGCATAAAGCTGCGAAACAGGCGTTGTTAGCTGGCAAAAAACTCTGGGACGAAATGCAAAGCTCTAAGCTAACTGAAGTTAGTGAGAATAGCATTGACAAAATGATCGAGAAATGTCCCGATTCGATTGCTTTATCTGCGTTGGAGTTCTCAACCCGGAACAGGATCATGGAACTTCCATGCGGGTTGAGTCTAGGATCGCACATAACGGTGGTTGGAGAGCCGAAATGGGCACACCCAGAGAAAGACCCGAAAATTTCATTGTTGAAAGAAGGAGAAAGTGCGTTGATGGTTTCACAGTTCGTGATGGAGCTGCAGGGGCTTAAGACCGTTGATGGTGAGGACCCACCAAGGATTTTACACTTCAATCCTAGATTGAAGGGTGATTGGAGCGGTAAACCTGTGATAGAGCAGAACACTTGCTATAGAATGCAGTGGGGTAGTCCATTGAGATGCGAGGGGTGGGGCTCAAGAGCTAAGGAGGAAACGGGTGAGTTTGTTCTCATGTAGTTATCTGGGCTCTTTTGTTTGAGACTGATAAAGGTAATGATTGATTTAATTCAAGGTTGTGATCAATGTGAATTATGAATGCAGTCTGACTTTGATTCATTTCTGGTGTAGTTCTCATTAATAAATCATTTATGTATTATGGTGTAACGAGGAATTTTGATACGTTGCTCAGAGCAGTTCTTTTTGTATTTAGTTTTTACGTTTTGGAAATAATTTACTTCTCCTTGTTGATTTGGGGGTGTCTTGTTCTCTCGCACATGGGAAAATAGTTTCTAATCTTCTGATATTGTTATCCTTTTGTTTTCTGTTTTTCTGGAAGTTGATGGACAGGTGAAATGTGAAAAGTGGCTTCGTAAAGATACTAATAACGAGGAAGATTCTAAGCTTTCTCGGTGGTTGAATAAGCTAATCGGGCAGAGGAAAAGGATTTCCTATCAGTGGCCGTTCCCGTTTGTCGAGGGCAAGTTATTTGTTCTCACACTCAGAGCTGGCTTTGAAGGATACCATATCAGCGTGGATGGAAGGCATATCACTTCATTCCCATACCGGCCGGTGAATTACTCTCTCAACTTTTGAACAATCCTGGCACTTTTGACGAATTTGTCGTTACAGATGTTCTTAAAGTAGTTTCTGACGTTCATCAGGGATTTGTTCTTGAGGATGCCACTGCTTTGTGCTTAAATGAAGACGTCAATGTGCACTCTGTATTTGCTGCTTCTTTACCTGCTTCGTTTCCAACCTTCGCTTCACAGCAGCATCTTGAGATGTCTCCTCAGTGGCAAGCGCCGCCTCTTCGGGGGCAGGTAGAGCTATTCATAGGTATTCTATCCGCTGCTAACCATTTTGCTGAGCGGATGGCTGTAAGGAAAACATGGATGCAGCATAAGTCGATAAAATCTTCATTGGTGGTTGCACGTTTCTTTGTAGCTCTGGTAAATATGTAGAATGGAGGCTTTGATTAATTCTTTGAATCCTCTATGCATCTATATAAATGCTAAATTGTTTTGTGACATTCTGACAGAACGGAAAGAAAGAAATAAATGCAGAGTTAAAGAAAGAAGCAAAGTATTTTGGAGATGTTGTTATTGTTCCTTACTTGGATCACTACAGCCTAGTTGTGCTAAAGACTCTTGCAATTTGTGAATATGGGGTGAGTGATCGGAGTGTTGCTCTTGTCTTTCCTAGAGTCGTTATTCGTTATGGATTGCAAGTTGCAGTTTTGTGTTCAGTTTGTTAATAGGACCACTGAAGGTAACTTGAATTCTTTTTCGATTAACAGACCCACAGAATAGCTGCAAAGTATGTTATGAAGTGTGATGACGACACATTTGTTAGAGTTGATGAAGTAATCAAGGAAGCTAAGAAATTTGATGGAGACAGAAGCCTATTCATGGGAAACATGAATTACTACCACAAGCCCCTGCGCAGTGGTAAATGGGCAGTGACTTTTGAGGTATGTTTTAGGGTAAATGAACCACGTATGAAGATATTGTTACTGTTTACCAGCCTTTTGCTATAAACTGAGCTGCAATTGTTCTGGGTTCTTAAAAGGGTACTAGGACACTGAGGAAGAGGGCTTTCATCCTCTGTTATTTTCTTCAGTGGAGGGAGATATATTGCCATCCTGGGTATCCCTGATATACTATTGTTTCCTTGTTTTTATTGGTTCCCTTGTACAGGAGTGGTCAGAAGAAGAATATCCACCATATGCAGATGGTCCAGGTTACATGCTGTCGTCTGACATTGCGTGTTTCATTGTCGCAGAATTTGAAAATCATAAGTTGAGGGTATGTTAAAATTCCTTTCTCCCTAGGTGGTTGTATGCGCTTGCATGTTGATGTCTGCATCACATCATTTTCATTTAAGTTTATGGGATTTTGTGACTGCCTTAACTCATAACCTAAAATCAATCTCCCATCCTGCAGTTGTTTAAGATGGAAGATGTGAGTATGGGAATGTGGGTTGAAAAGTTCAACAGTTCGAAACCTGTGGAGTACGTACACAGCATCAAGTTCTGCCAGCATGGGTGCATTGATGATTATTACACTGCTCATTACCAGTCGCCGAGGCAGATGATGTGCTTGTGGGACAAATTACAAGAAGGAAAGCCTCATTGCTGCAATACCAGATGATAGTTAAAAGCACAGGCTGTAGCTGCATTGAGCTACAAAGTGGGGAAGTTGGAAGAAAGAAAGTTTCACATAAGAAACAATTGCTGTGGCTGGTTTAATTACATTCCTGCACAGAAGTGAAGATATTTAATGGGGTTTTCCTTTCCTGGAAAACCGGTTCCCATAGTTGAAGGGAATGGTCGAGGAACATTGTTTTCAGGAAGTAATATACAAATTTTCCTTGTGATCTCCCTTTCTCTGCAAAACAAACTCAAAAAATGGACTTGCAATATTTAAGAACAGATTTATGGAGTCTTAACTTGTTATTGGTTCACATGAATAGTTTTTTCATATTGAATAAAAGCAAGAAACTTAGCATCATTTTGAAGCTGAAAACTCACTGTGGAGGAGATTAGAAAGTGTTTTTGTTTATTAGCCTTACAGAAAAAGCTTTTGCCTTTCAGTTCTCATCTGCTTGAAGGAATGATCTGTCGACATATACGTGGACCACAAGCAGAATAAAAAGAGAATACTTAAAGCTCTTCAAAGTGCATTTTGTTAAATTCCAGAAGGTAGTTTGGTGGTGAGAGTGGAAGCTTTTTGTATAAATAGCTAAAGGTTAAAATTTCACAAAACAGTGCTGTAGTTTAGAAACTAATACGGGGAAGCAGAATGATTAAGCTCAGTTCTGCCGTAATTTAATCTCTACAGTGTCAAATTTTCTTATGAAACTCCCTGTAAGTTTCGGCCTTGCACTGGCAGCCGTTGCCTCCACCACTTCCATTAGTTTACAACTTTGTTTAGTGCATAATGGTTCTAAAGTGCTGATCTTAATGATGAGAATAACACTATAGCTGCATATAATGCTCGATTTATTGCTTCCTGGAGCTTGCTAAACAAGTAGGTCCAAGGAAAAGAACCTTTACAATGAAAGTGATTCTTCTTCGGTGGATATAGTGAGAAAAAGTGAGAACCATATTCCCAGCGTAATTTTTAATGCTGGCAAGCTTTCTGTGAGATAAAGGCCTACTGTGCTAGCTGGATCACAATGTTGACTCACCTAATAACTCTCATCTTCTGAAACTAGATACTTGTAGTGAAATTTTCAAGCTGCTTAGCATTTAAATAGTCAGTGAACATACAATTATGAAGCTCAGAAATTTAAATTTGAGATAAAGGTGGCTATTTTCTTTCTGCACATTCCTTCCATCTGAAGTTACATTAAAAACAATCACCTTCTGTTCTGATGAGTACGGGAAACTTGCGTTCTTTATTTGTCTCTCTGGTAAAGAAACTTTTGTAACTGAAGATGATAGTCCACCCTTTTAATGAAGTTTGGATTTCCCAATCTACAAGGTCCAAAGAAGAAAGTATCCTAGTGCATACATAGGCCAATTACCTGCAACAATGCCACGATTATAAGTTCGGACATTATTAACTATGTTAATTTCTCAGAACTGAAAATTTGAGGACAAAGGTACCTGTCTGCCATGGCAGAAGCCTTGAAATTTGATTAAATGAAGAGCCGAACAGACAATCTGTTGTTGTGTTGAAGCCATTGGGACAGTTGCAAACAAACGAATTGTAAACTCCACCATAGCCGCAAGCTCCACCGCTCCTCTCGCAATTAGCACATGAAGTTGGGTAGTCGTTGTACACGTTGAACTTATATTTAAGTGCTATTCCATACTTCCAATTCTCAGGGTTAGATTCCTGGCCACTGAAGCTGTAGAACCCAGCATATGCAGTGCATTTCAACTTCTGCAAGTCCATTTCAAACGATGGACCGAGATCTACTGGTGTGTACACACAACACGTAGAGATAGGGAGATTGAGTAGACTGATTGCTCTGCAAGTATACAAGAAACTGCAGATGGGTGCACCTGTTGTATCACATCGAAGGACTTTGGAGCTGTTATCACCATCATAGCCTTTGATTTGGAAGATAGGCGAAGAAGCGGTGGAACAATCGAGTAACGTGAAGACAGTGTCATCATGGAAAGAGAAAGGTGCATCCCAGTCGAGGCCAAAACCTCTGCTTGATTGAGTACAAGCACAGGTTGACATAGAAGGATCTGAGATGTACATGACTTGTTGGCTATAGTCTATGCTTGTTACAGGGTAACAACCAGTGTGTGTGGTGAAGGAGAGTTTTTCTTGGTTGCAACTTACATATTGTTGGAACCTTGGATCGCCACAACCAGGGCCAGTTCCAAATGGATACTTTAAGGGAATTTCACCACAAGACCTCTTACAAGCTTGTGACGATACTAAACTTGGAAAAGCTATGAAGAAGAAAAGACACAGAAGAAAAGTTGCACAAGAAAGCTTCAGCGTCATGTTATGAGTTAATGAGTCTATGGAGGAAAATAGAAGAGAGAGATATAATGAGTTCAGAAGAAGAGAGAATATGATGTGAAGAGCAATGGTATTGCTGTGCATTATATACTGAAGAAGGAGCTAATTACTTAATTTTTCCTTTCTTTCTTTTTTTTCTCTGTGAAACTGAGAGTGAAGAAGGACGTGCTTTTGTTTTACTGGCATTAGTTAGGAGGAGACTTTCGGTGTCAGGCTGGCTAGCTTTTGATCCCTTTGCTTTTCCTGTTATAAGATGCCTTGTTTTCATGATTCTTTGAAGATATTTATTTATTAACGGTTTTCCAGTTAGAGTTAATTAGTACAGTTTTCTCTTTCTCAGCTATGTAATGCATATATATAACGATGTACAGTGTATGTTTTCAATATGAGAATAATACAGAAAGTTCTCATCTTCTTTCTTCTTTCTTCTTTTTTCACGATAGTAAACTTTGTTCATAATATCAGAGCAGAGAACAATCCTTAATATTTGAGCTCGAGTCTTGAAGGAGAGATGGGGACAAGATTGCTGGTTACCGATGAATCTCAGGATGATTGTTTACAGCTATACAATTCTGATCATCCTAGTATGATACTTGCCACTGCTCAATTGACTGACACAAATTTCTATTCTTGGAGTATTTCCATTCGCAACTCCTTAGAAGCTAGGGATAAGCTTGGTTTTGTGGATGGTACCATACCTCCACCAACTTGTGAAGTGAAGTAGAAGATGGAGAAAAGTGGACTGTACGGTGAAACAATGAATTCTTAATTCGATTTCTAAAGAGATTTTTGAATCTTACATCAACCGTAGTTCTTCTGAGGCATTATGGGACAAGCTCGAAAAAGTTAAAAAGTTTACGGAGAAAACAATTTACCACAACTTTTTCAAGTGCAGAGGGAGATTAGTTCTATTAAGCAAGGTAATTCTTCAATTACCTCTTATTACAACATAATTAATAAATATTGGGATGAATTAGGGCAACTTATGCCTATACCAACATGTAGTTGTCAGGGATGCATTTGTGGAGTTAATAAGAAGCTAGTGGATATGGACAATGCTAACAAATTGATCCAGTTTTTTATGGGACTTAAATCCATCTTATGATCACATTCGGAGTCAAATCTTGGCATAGGATCTACCTCCCTCTGCAAGTAAGGCCTATTCTCTTGTGATGAGGATTGAGAAACATAGAGGTGAATATGATGAATGAGGATGCAGGAGCTGTAGCGATGTTGGTAAAGGACAGTAAGAATAGCAAGAGAGGAACGTTGACTGTAGATAATATGAACAGAAATGGTGTTAGGAAGAAAGCAAATAAAAGAAGGGAGGATAAGCATTGCGATTATTGCAATTTGGATGGTCATGAAAGAGATATTTGTTTCAAGTTGCACGAATATCTTGAGTGGTATACAGAATTGAAGAATAAGAGAGAGGGTGTAGGAAAAGGGCAGACAAAAGGGAAGTTTGTACACATGGTTGATGCAATTGAGAAAGACATGGAGAAGGGAACTGATATACAAAGTTGTTCACAGTCACTCACAGCTTTGATTTAGCAGGAGCTCACAAAGTTACTGAAAGGGAAGCAATCTGGGGAATCTCAACTCTTGAACTTAATACAAACTGAATTTGCAGGTAAGTCAATCTTGAATCCTACTCTTAAGTCTGTTAAGAAATGTGGGACTTGGATAGTGGATTCTGGTGCTACATCACATATCTGCATAGACAAGAACTTGTTTCATTCATTGATGCCTGTTGATAAAGTTAGGAAGTTGTTTTTGCCTAATGGAGAGGTGAATGATGTAGAGTATAGAGGAGTAATAGTTTTGAATGATCAAATGACCTTGAAATCAGTTCTTTTGGTTCCTACCTTCGGCCATAACCTTATTTCAGTCCACAAATTAGCCAAAAACTCTTCCTTCATTGCTTTGTTTTACACTGAATATTGTTTGTTACAGGACCAGAGGACTGAAAGGGCAATGGCAAAAGGAAAAGTCATTAAAAACCTGCACTTCCTTGATAAAAATTCTTTTCTGTATGATAAACCAGTTCATAATACTTCCTGTAACCCTCATGCTTATGTAGATACAGAGAGTGAGAATGTATGTAGCATTAAAAAAAGTCTTGTTGACAGAAATTTGTGGTATACAACACTGGGACATCCATCTGATGTTGTAATGAAACATGTTGCTGTGTATAGCAATTTTGGTAATAATGAAGAACTCTTGTGTGAAGTTTGTCCTCTTTCTAAAGAAATTTACTTCTGGTGGCAAGGGCATTACTGATCCAATCTGGACTTCCAAAGAAATTTTGGGGACATAGTGTCTTATATGCAGCTTACATAATTAATCGATTGCCAATTCAGATACTAAATTGGCAATCTCCATATGAATTGTTATCTAGGAAGCAGCCCTGAGTTGAAAAGTTTTGGATGTTTATGTTTTGCCACAAACACTAGACCTCGTAAAGACAAGTTGAATCCTAGAGCCTTTTGAAGTGTTTGTCTTGGTCATTCTCCAGGCCAGAAGGAATACAAGCTGTATGATTTGCAAGAAAAGAAATTTTTTATTTCTAGAGATGTATCTTTCCATGAAAATGTTTATCCTTTTAAACATTCTATGGATACTGATGATATTCTTATAAGATCTGTTGTCTTACCTTCAATTATGCATGATGATCACTCTCTGCAGAATCCTTCTGGCGATTCAATTGCAACTAATGGTGACACAGATGTTCCTTCATTAAATTCAGATGCATCACTTTTGCAAATGAATGATACAGGAGCTACTGCAGAATCTGGAATTGTTAAACCTACTGTTACAAAACTTGAATTGACAATAAGAAGAAGTAATCAAGCTAGAAAGAAGCCATCTTGGCTGAGCGATTTTGTGTCCCAAGTGAGCAAAAGGCCTTCTTATTTGAAGAATACAGATATGCAATTTTCTTCAGTTTATACTCTTAATACTTATCCTTTCACTCTATGTTGAATTTCTAGCCAATGTTTCTGCCATTTAGGAACCAACATCTTATTTTCATGCCAGCAAAGATCCTAATTGGATTATGGCCATAAATTCAGAGTTAGATGCTCTTAAGAAGAGTGGAACATGGGAGCTTACACAGTTACCCGAAGGAAAGAAGGTTATTGGCTCCAACTGGGTTTATAAGGTGAAATTGAAGCCAAATGGGAAAGTTGATAGATTTAAGGCTATATTAGTAGCAAAGGGTTATAATCAGATTGCAGGAGTTGACTACAATGATAGTTTCTCACCAGTTGCCAAGGTTGTTACAGTGAGAATCTTGTTTGCACTTGTGGCTGCGAAGAACTAGCCTTTACACTAGCTTGACATCAATAATGCTTTCCTTCATAGGTTCCTAGAGGAGGAGGTATATGCAAACACCAGAAGGTTATACGAAAGCAACCCTAAATGAAGTCTGTAAGTTGAAAAGATCTTTATATGGCCTTAAGCAGGCTTCTAGGCAATGGAATGTTGAACTCACTTTCCAGCTGCAGACTTATGATTTTAAACAATTACAAAATGATCATTGTTTGTTTACTCTCAAGAATTCTTCTTATTGTTGCTCATCTTGGTTTATGTAGATGATATATTATTAACAGGAGACTCAGAGGAGGAAATCTGGAAAGTGAAGAAGTTTTTAGATGTCATCTTTACTATAAAAGACCTTCAATATGCTAAGTACTTCTTAGGGCTTGAGATTGCAAGGTCATCCTATGATCGATACATCAACCAGAGGAAATATGTGTTGGATTTTGTTGAAGCCGCAAGCTTGAAGGGTAGCAAACCAACAAATACACCTATGAAGAAAGGTTTAATTTTGACAGAAAACAATGGCTCACTTCTTAAAGATCCACAACAATACAGAAAGTTGGTAGGGAAGTTATTATACTTGGTTATATGAGGCCAAACATCACTTTTGTTGTGCATCAGTTAAGTTAATTTGTCCATGCACCTACAATTGTTCATTGGCAAGCAGCACAACATGTCTTACGATATTAAAAGGGCAGTCCTTCTTTGGGTTGTATTATCCTGCTGATAATTCCTTTGTACTTAAGACGTATTGTGATGCAGATTGGGCTGCATGCCATGATACCAGACCATCTGTTTCTGGTTTTTGTATGTTTTTAGGATCTTCTTTGATTTCTTGGAAATCTAAGAAGCAGGTGAATGTCTTTAAATCTTCAACAGAAGCAGAGTATAGAAGCATGGGTTCGGTTGGTTGTGAACTTTTATGGATTTCCTATATTTTTCAGGATTTTCAAATTCCGGTCACTCTCCCTATTTCATTGAAGTTTGACAATTGAGCAAGATTACACATTGATGCTAATCCAGTTTTTCATAAAAGAACTAAGCACTTTGATATTGATTGTCATATAGTTAAAGAGCAGCTGAAAAAGGGTTTTATTTCTCTATCACACATTTCTTCCTCTACACAGATTGCAGATATCTTCACTACGTCTCTTCTAGCTCTTGTGTTTACCACCTTCATAGCCAAATTGGGCATGTACGATTTCTTACAAGCTCTAACTTGAGGGGGGGATGATGATTATTTATTTATTAATGATTTTTCAGTTAGAGTTAGATAGTACAATTTTCTCTTCCTCAACTATGTAGCACATGTTGTTGGGCCCCGTTCCCGAAGCCCAACGATCGATTCGGAATCGAAGAACATAAACATAAGCGGAATTCCTAAACTCTTTAACCCTCAAAGACAAGCCCTCACTATCTAGCATC
>JANKOE010000001.1:3784471-3795543 GCA_026284465.1 Erythroxylum citrifolium | reverse complement strand
ATTTTAAATTACCAAAATGCTAAGATATATTGAAATGAGATCTGAAGTGAAGAAAGTAATTGATTGTTATAAAAGGATCGTAAACTACATAAGAGAATTCAATATAACAAAGGTGAATTTGTAAAGTAAAGAAAGATGAAAAATAACAAAATGTGTTTAAAATTGGTTGGGAATCATCTGCTAGTGTGTTTTTAGTCCTTAATTTCCTTAAGCAATTTTTTTTGCTATAATTATCCAGTTTCTTACATTTGAGCTAATTACCTACCATTATTTCCTTAACTTCCACGTTTTGGACTTCCTGTAACTACTTAACTTCTGACCCATTTAGCCATATTCTTGTTAACTATCTCCCTGTACTACTTTCTAAAGAACATGTCAATTATGTATTAACTATATGGAATTCTTGAATCTTGGACTTCTCATCTAATTTTCATATGCATGAATTCTTTGGCCAAATGATTTCTAAAACTTCTAGTATTTTGGCCCCTTTCACTTGAAGCCTAAATGGGTTAAATTATTTTTAAGCTATATCAATAATTGCCCCTCGTATATGTTTGGTTGAGTAATCAAACATATGGTATTGAAGACCTTTTAGATTTATGAAGTTATGAAACTTTGTAGGAGCAGATTCTAAATTTTCACATTGAATTTCGTCCTATATTGGAAATTCTTCCTCCTTAATAATTAGCTTGGCATTTTTATATCCTTTTAGCTCTTCAGAATTCTCCGAGATTTGTTATATTCAATATTTGGTTTAAATAGGGGCAGCTATCGCCCATTATTTTTGTAAAAATTCACTCATCAGGCTCTTCTATAATAGGAACTTTCATTGGCCTATCAATAAGCACGATGGTAGTTATTTTCACAAATTTTTTTGCCTCTGTTTTCATCTTTTCTTTAGCTTCCTTACACCAAAATGACTTTTAAATTTGCACTGACTTTATGTGATCTTCACAGAATTTTGCCTTCATCTTGTCAGCTTTAGTACGGAATGACTACAAATCAACCTAATTAATTTCTACTTCATCTCCTTTCTATAAAAGTAAAAGTTGATAGAGAGATGATGAAATGTAATAATTGTAGTGGATCCAATCTCTCCCTAACAAGACCTGGTAGCTAACATGTGTGTCAATAACAAAGAAGACAGTTAGCGAATTCTTTCCTTCCATTGTGATATTTATAGGGTTAATTCCTTATGCCTTAGTAGTTGGCTATTACATTTAGGAATAAAACCTTATTCTTGAATTTGATTTTGACGCTAATGATTTTCCACATTTGCAACTTCTTTTTGATGTCTAACAATAGGTACAAATCAAATTCAGTGGCACTGATAATTGTTAATAGTGGAATGAGGTCTTCGTCTTTCAACATAATTTAGTCAGCTTCAGTAAACATAAAGATTCCTTTATTGATATAGTCTTAGATCATATTCTTAAATCTCCAATATGAATTTGTCAAGTGGCTCCAAGTATTGTGATATTTGTAACATTCTCTGCCTTTAGTTTTCTCTTTCATAGGAATTCTATGTTTTATGGTTAATGTAATAAACTTTTCTTGTAATAAATAACAAAAGATCTCCTATGTTTTCGAAGTATTAAAGGTGTACTAAAATTGGGTCAATAGAGCTTGCATTTTCTTTTTAACTTCTACATATTTACGCTCCAAAGAGGGCTAAATGAAAATTCTAAAGATGTTGACTTTGGCTACTATCGAATAGTAAGAATTCATGTTGGTAGTATAAATTCCTAGTAAAATCTTCTTGCGGTGACCTTCTTCCCTAATGAGCTCTTCATATTCGGTGACTTTTGCTACCAACTCATTGAAATAAAAAAATTCCATTCCTTCAAATTTCTTTTACAGTTCAATGTCCAACCCATTTTGAGCTAATTTTACATATTTGATAAAATGACTGATGAATATATCATCTAAAATGAGTAATGAATATATCAACATTACTACAGCTCTTCTAGGTGACCCTTGACAACTTAGCTATGCTAACTTTAGGCTCAGTCCTAAAAAACTGAGTATGAAACAAAGCATACCACAAAAAGTGGCCCCTGCCAATGAATTTGGGAACAACTTGAGTTTAAATTAGTTGAAGTTTTCATGATTGGCTAATTTTTCATATTGTATGGTGAATATAACGATATGCTCAATGGTGAATTGACCATCTTTATTATAAAATAAGTTGAATTTGGGCATTATATAGTCGTGAGGATAAGGATTCTCTTGATCAATCTATTCTAGATAAGGCTTATGGAATTTTGGACAACCAATTTGTCTTAAACCAGGCCCATATAATTCATAAATTGCTTCTCTGATTGCTTCCATATCAACTTGTAATCTCAATTGTGGCGGGTGAATAATAAGATAGTTTATAGTTGCAATGTTACCTTTCAGACCATATTGTGGTTTATAAGCTTCAACCTCCCCACCAAATCCTTATCTGTTGGAAATTCAAGGCTTGCCTACATGTCATCATTACCAAGATTCATGTGAGGAGGCCCCATAGGGATATCTTGTCTCTTGTATAGAGGGATATATCTTTCATCTATAGAAGAAATGGATGGAAGGTGGCTACATTCTCTAACTTCCATTACATTAAGAGTATGATACCCCGAGACCTTTAGAGATTTACTTTATTAAGGTAGGTGAATTATATCCAGCAAATTATAATAGAGTGATAGACAATTTGTCAACCTTCTTTGTCAATATTAAACAATTTGTCAACCTTCTCTGTCAATATTTTGATTATATCGGTTGTGGAGGCTGTATTAGAATTCGAATCTAAAACTGCCTTTATGAAAACAATGTCTTTCTGTTATGGTGATATTGGGTTCTCACTTGTAGGGAAGTTAGCTGAAGGCAAGGCTACCTTTTAAATATTTTCTACAATCTGGGATACAAAGTCTTCATTCCTTAAAAATGTAGAGACTTCTTCCTCTAGAGATAGAGGTACAACAATTTCTTTTCCATTATGTGTTTTTGGTATCATAGTCCCATCAGGCATGCCAAATTATTTGATTTTAATATGGAATACGACATGTCAAGTAAGGATTCTCCTAGAATTTGTACCTGACTTTTATAAAAAAATATAAGTGGGCTTCAGAAAACTTAGAGAGTAAATTGTTAAGCTACCAAATTGGTAAAATATATTGAAATGAAATCTAAAATGAAGTAATTGATTATTACAAAGGAAATCAGAAACTATATAAGAGAATTTGATATAACAAATAAGGAGAATTCGTGAAGTAAAGAAAGCTGAAAATAACCAAATGTGTTTGAAATAGATTGAGTGATCTCTTTAAAGAGTGATTTTTGTTGTACTGTAATTGTTTTGGTTTTGGACTCATCTTGGTGTTGGTGTATTTATAGTCCTCAACTTTCTAAAGCAATTTTTTTTGCTATAACTTCTCACTTCCCTACATTTTAGCTAACTACCTACCACTATTTCCTTAACTTCCACATTGTGGACGTCTTGTAACTGCTTAACTTCCAACCTAATTGGCCATGTTCTTGTTAACTATTTCCTTAAAACTATTTTTTAAAGCACATTTCAATTATGTACTAACTGCCTAGAATTCTCGAATCTTAGACTTCTTAACTGGTTCCTATATGCATGAATTGTCTAGCCAAATGGCTTCTAGGACTTCTAGTATTTGAACCCCAATCACTTATAGGCCAAGTGGGTTGAATTACTTTTAGGCTTTCAATATATGCATAATTTTTTTAATGATTCTGGAATTTCTTTATTTACATCTCAAATATCATTTGAATTTCTACAATTGAAAAAAGTATGAAAACATTGTTATGTTTCTTTGTAGTGTGTAAGGACTATTGTTGTAATAAAATTTCTTCATTCATATTAATTATTAGATGATTATTAGTATTTTTATATTTTTTACTAACTACATATTATTAAAAAGTAATTCAAATTAATTTAATTTCTTAATAATTTCCTATGAGAAGTGCTAGGAGTAAAGTTATTAAAAAAAATTGAAGCAAGACAATCATAACTTTTTGAAAACTTATATTGTCACATGTAAGTAAAAAAAAAGTAAGAGATTTTGATTTGAAATTTTGTAGTTTTGATTGAAAATTAAAATTAAAATTTGCATATAAATATAAATGTGTAAGTAACTAATTTTTATGTTTTATGGATTTTATAAAAAATTAAAAACAAAACAATCTATATCATAATATGCAAAATTATTTTAAATTTAGCTATATCCAAGTGTTTTAATTTTCTCTACGAAAGAATCATTATTTAACACATACTTAATCTCTCTTCGTATATTATAATACATATTAAAAATACTATTTAATATTATAAAACTAATTTTGTTGCAAAATATTATACTTATTATATATAAAATTTTTGTAATAATTGATAATGGGCTATCATAAATAAAATACAAATCAATAGACTTATATTAAAAAATTATATCATTGTATCAATTTAAATAAAATAAAAATATTTAGATGAAATAAAATTCTTGGGTCTGCGCAGTTTACAAACACGCATTGCACTTTTTGTCGAGAATCGAAGGATGGTTGAAATATTACCGAATAATAGAAGTTGATGCTGATGGATTCCTCGGGAGTTCATGGTTATCAAACATCCAATTCATATTGGTCTATACCTAGTCTTCCCTTAATTAATGTATTCACATTTATAAACCAGTCAAAACATGGAAAGATGATTACCCGATGTAGATCTCCTTTAAATTGTTAAACTTGTGTGTTTAAGTGATATTTATGACATCAAAGGTGATGACGACATATTAGTCAAAAACTAAATTAGTCTTCGATGACGATTTCTTGTTTTTTGTTCCTTTCTTTTAGTTGAACATGTAATTCATAATTGTTTATCATTTCTCTTTCATTCATTAATATGTTCACACATAAAAGACATACTCCCTCCTATCCAAAATAAAAGTTGTTTTAGAGGGATTTTAATTATTCAAAATAAGTGTCGTTCGTGATTTTTCATGTATGTTTATGATTTTACTTCTAAAATTACCCCTTAATTTCTCTCACATCTTAATTACACAGATTATATTTTCAAGATACTTCAGCATGCAATTAATAAGGGTATATCAAACATTTCATTAACTTTCTTAATAAGTGTGTATCCCTCTAAAAAGACTTTTATTTTGGATAGGAGGGAGTATAGAAAATGAAACATGTAATTCATAATTGTCTATCATTTCTTTTTCATTCATTAATATGTTCACACATAAAAGATATATAGAAAATGAAACATGTAATTCATAATTGTCTATCATTTCTCTTTCATTCATTAATATGTTCATACATACAAGTTATATAGAAAATGAAACATGAAAAATGATGAAAGCTATCACTAAAACAAAATTTTTTTATTGTATTCTCAAGAGAAGGCATATACTTCCTTTATATTTTAAAATTTTTATTTATAAAAATTTCAAAATTTCAATTTTTAATTTTTAAAATTTGAAAAAAGTCCATCTCTTAAATTTCAATTAAAATATAACAACGAAATGCAACATCAGACTATACTAATTAAATATCACTATAACTAATTAGTATAGTCTTTTAAACCAACTATAACTAATTAAATTTAACTTAAATTAATAATTATATATTAGTGACATAAATTATTAGTTTGATTCAGATTTAATTAGTTCAATTCAAGGTCAAAAGTTAGGTCAATTTTCATGTAAGCATCATTTGATTGGTACAAGTGTGATATTCATGTCACGTATATTTCAAGATTATTTATTAATCAAAGTCTAACAAAAAGAAAATTTTCAAGAACTAGAAACTAGAAAAAATTCTTAAAAAATTTTTAGAAGTTTTTTTTTATTGAAAAAGGAGGGCAAAGCCCTAGAAAATAACTAAATAGGACACTTTCGCGGAAAAGAGACCCCGCAAATATCCTCCATACAAATGGTAGAACAACTCCAATGAGGCGTCGAGAAAAAATGAATCCCAAGATCCAACTGAAAAGCGTGATTGGCCAGCCAATCAGTACAACGGTAGCCCTCCCTACAGGTGTGAACGAAGCGAACAACCCAAGGTCTGTCCAAAAGTAACCGAATGGCAGACAAAAGCTGTTGATCCATGTCATCCCCAGAAGCCTTCCCTGTGAGAGCATTAACTGCTAAGTTTGAGTCAGAATCCACCACCACGTTGCGATGACCAGCATTCCAAACAAGTTGAAGTCTTTGGAAAATACCCCAAAGCTCAATGAAAATGACCGAACATATCCCAATATTGTAGGCAAACCCATGGATCCAGTTGCCCACACAATCTCTAACCACTCCACCCGCTGTAGCTTGATTAATTGAAGAGCGAAAAGCACCATCAGAATTGACTTTCACCTAGCCTAATGGTGGGGGTAGTCAGGTAACTAACCGCTCCTCCCTTGTTGGACGATCCTGAAGAGCTTGCTCACTAAGAAGTGCATGCTGGAATTCCTTAACATGTTGTAAAACAATACCGAAAGGATCTTTAGAAGGCAAAGATTTGGGATAAAAAATGAATGTATTACGCCACTTCCATAAAAGCCAACAGGTTGTGCCAAACTAGAGAGACCATGGAGATGTTCGAAAAAACTCCAAATCACAACAAAGATTTTGTTGAAGCCAATCCAAAAGGTTAAGATGATAGAAGTCCGATAGAAACCTGGAGGTATGACATTTCTCCCATATTTGACGAGCATGAGGACAATCTCTGAGAACGTGCAATTCGGACTCAATATTAGCACCACATCTAGCACAACTAGGGTCACTGGCAAGGTGACGATAACATCGTTTCCAATTGGTAAGCAAAGCATCATAAGCCACTAGCCACATAAAAGCACGAATCCTTTGAGGACCATGCCAATGCCACACCATAGACCATAATGTATCTTGATTTGAAGATGATCTAGACATATGCAACCTCCAGTAAGCTGAAGAGGAAGAGAATTTGCCATTACGTTCATGACCCTACACAATTTTATCCTCACCAAGATGAAGTGAAGGAGGATAAATCCCAGCAATGGTAAGACAGACTGATGGAGGGAGAAGATGATGAAATAAATCCCAACGCCAACCTCTTGAATCAGTTACAAAAGCTACAATAGGAGCGGCATGCATGTGCTTTGGAACCAGAGACACAGCAAAGTCGAGCAATCAAACATTAACAGCAAGCCAAGGATCAGTCCAGAATTTAGCTAACAAACCATCTCCAATTTGCCACTTAATTCCTGTAATAACCGAAGGCCATGTATCGCAAACTCCCCTCTAAAGTGCAGAACCATTTCGCCGTGGTAGAGAAGTCGGCACAATAGAGAAATCAAGATTATATTTGTAGCGGAGAACCTGCACCCACAAATCCTCATCCTTGGATAGAAGAGTCCAGCCTAATTTTATGAGAAGAGCTTTATTACTAGTACTCGTATTCCTGATACCAAGACCACCTCAGCTTTTAGGCTCACAAACAGTATCCCATTTAACCAAAGAAATCTTCCTCGCGTCAGATGTGGACCCCCATATAAACTGACGACAATGCTTGTCTATCTCATGGCAAATAGAAACTGGTAGCCTAGCCGTTTGCATTGTATACGTAGGAATGACAGACAACACCGATTGAGTAAGTGTAATTCTCCCTGCAAGAGAAAGCTTATCTGCCTTCCAACCACTTAGGCGCTGCTTAACCACATGCTTGTAAGTGAACTTGGAAACCCTCATGTGGATCAGAGGGACACCAAGGTATTTACCAAGATCAGTGGTACTCTGAAATTCTAGCTTCCTCTGGATGCGCCTGGATAAAGGACGAGCCACATTGGGGGAGAAAAAATTCCGAGTCTTAGCTTTACTAACCTACTGCCTGGAGTTAACACAGAAAATATCGAGACACTTCTTGATAATACTGACCTGAGGCATATTAGCTTCAGCAAACAAGAGCAAGTCATCAGTAAAAAAATGGGAAAGGGGAGGACCATCACGCAGCCTGATAGGATTCCAAGCTCCAGCCGCAACCTCATGTCCAATAAGATGACCAAGGCGCTCTAAGCAAAGCACAAAAATGTAGGGTGAGAGAGGGTTTCCTTGGCGAATACCTTGGGATGGAAAGAACGTATATGAAGCCTCGCCATTCCATAGAACTTGCATGCTAGCAGTGGTAATGCATTTCATCATTATAGAAATCAAGCTACCAGGTAGATGGAGATCCACTAGAGTATCAAGAATGAAATCCCATCGCAGACGATCATACGCCTTTTCAAGATCTACCTTAATAGCCATCCAATCCACCTTTCCTCTCCTTCGACGCATAGAATGGATCACCTCTTGAGCAATAATAATATTGCTGGTTATAAGAGGTCCTGGCACAAAACTATTTTGAGTGGGAGCAACCAGTTGAGGAAGTAACGGCTTGAGTCTATTGACTATGATCTTCGTAATAATTTTATATGACACATTGCAAAGTCCAATTGGCCAAAATTGAGACATGGTATCAGGTTTTTCCACCTTTAGGATCAAAGATAGAAGAGTACAATTAATCTCAGCAGGCCAAATGCCAAGGCCAAAAATCTTCTGCATAAACTCACTTAAAGACTTTCCAATAATCTCCCACTGACTTTGATAGAAACAAGCATGAAGACCATCGACTCTTAGAGCTTTGTAAGGATGCATATAAAAAAAGGCCTTCTTGACTTCATCATCCAGAACTGGTTGCACAAAAGAATGAGGCTGAAGAGTGGTAATGCCAGGAAAGCACCCACGAAGAGGGAAAGCAACAACCCCATGATCCTCTTCGGTGAATAAATTTTTGAAATAGGCAGTAGCTTGCTTTTTTAAGCTTGGTTGATCAGTACACCAATTACCCTCAGAGTCCTTCAAACCTTCCACAAATTGCCGCTTGCACTTTGCAATGGTGGACGCATGAAAGTAGGCTGTGTTACAGTCACCATGAGTAATCCATTTGGACCGAGATTTTTGGTACCAAAGCAATTCTTCTTGAGCCAAAGTCTTGTCAAGTTCAACTTGCAGTTGTTTCTCCAAATCAATCAGGAAACGATTGTACTAAGATTCCAGCCTTTTTTGGATACCATGAAGACGACCCAGTAACTTCCTTTTCCTCTTCTCAATATGGCCAAAGACAATTGTGTTCCAAATTCGCACCTGGTCAGCAAAGTGTCGAGAACATGCCAAAAAATTATTTCCAGACTTCCAAGTTCCTTGAACAAAGTCTTTGAAACCCTCATGAGTAATCCAAGCTGTTTGGAATTGAAACGGATGATTGCCTCGAATGGAAGGAGAGACAAAAAAAATCACAAGCAGTGGGCAATGATCTGACTGAACTCGAGGAAGGTGAGATACCGATAACTCTGGAAACAACAAACAAAAATCCACATTGCCAAAAACCCAGTCAATCCTTTCATGAACATTGCCCCTTCTCCAAGTATAGTGTGAGCCTGAAAACCCCAAGTCCATAAGTTTACATTGATCCATGCACCGTTGAAAACGTGGGGAAGGCAACCAACCTCTTGCACTACCACCTTTCTTATCAACCATGCATAAAAAAGAATTAAAATCTCCCCCAACACACCACGATTCAACGATATTACTAGCCAAAATCTCCAACTCTCGCCAAAGATGACCCCTGATAAGCATTTTGGGGTTTGCGTACATAGCTGTAAAAAGCAAGGAGTGAGAATCAAAAGTGAGTCGCATATGGATAAATTGCCTGTGATTTCGAAGAACTTCTACATGAATTTGGTCATCCTTCCAAAGAACCCAAATCCCTCCAGACATTCCACAAGCTTCAACTCGATTAGAACGGGGAAAACCAAAACGCTTAATAACCTGAGAAGCAGTGATGCCACTGATTTGAGGTTCGACCAAAACCAAAACAGTTGGAGCATGTAAACTAACAAAGTTCCTGAGAGCAAGACAAAATTCAGAGGTTAAAGCCCCTTGACAATTCCAAATCATAATCTTCATGAACAACTAAAGGAAAGGAGGTAAAAGGAAAGCTTATTTCGCCTCAGGGCGAACCTCCAATATAGGTTCAGAGTCAGCAGCAATAGAATCATAGAAAGCTCCTTCCTCATCAGACAAACCCGTAATATCCATGACTGGACGAGGTTTGGAGGACAAAACCCTAGTCTTGTTGCTCCTCACCACTTTACATTCAGCCGTCTTCACAGAGATAGAAGGTTTAACAGTACGTTTAGTCTTAAGAGACTTAACATTTGGTGGGGCACTAAAAGTAATGTCTGGAGGTTTGGGGATGGTATTGACTGCATCAAGAGAGTTGTCCACCAAAATCTCATCCTCATCACTATCTGGGTCACTAAGGAAAGCCAGAGCTTCATCCACTCTCGCCACTGGGTCAGTAGAAGGATTGTCATTAGAAATTTCAACCAAAGTGTGTGCAACAGTATGACTTTGTGGAGGCATGATATGTGGATAGGGAGTAACAAGAATAGGGCCATTAGGATGTGCAGCTTGTTTTGAAGTCTAGGCTTGGGCTGGAGTAGGAGCAGGCGGTTTCGCCCTCCCAGGAACAGACGCACCACTGGAAGAAGCCTTCACCTTATTCTGAGCAAACTGGGTCTGACTTGGGTATGCTGAGGCACGTGCCAAAGAGGTAGGATCAATAGCACTCATTGGCGCCAAATCCGGAATATCAATACTTGAAAGTGCAGCGTATCTTCCTCCTCTTTTATTTCCGTTATCAGCCTTCGAGATTTTAGGGATTATAATGTTCTCATCCGTCCTGAAATTGCGCCTAGGGTTGCCCCGAACATGAATCCACGACCCTAAACGTCCATCAGCCTCCTCACTGCTTGGTGGTATGTCGGCCGCCTTTGGGGTGGCAGCAACGACGGTGTCAGCACCAGTAGGATCAGTAGACACACCATGATTGAGACAAGAAGGACAAAATGTTAGTATAAGTCGACTTGTATATGATGTAAGGCGACTTATTTTGTCACGATTCCTACAAGTCGACTTGTCTAGAGCGATAAGTCGACTTATGTACGTATGTGACATTGTTAGAGTAGTGCCCTAAAGGCAATCCCTTGTACAAAGTTATGT
>JANKOE010000001.1:3764111-3778905 GCA_026284465.1 Erythroxylum citrifolium | reverse complement strand
GTCAGAGTTTAATGTTTAAATCAGTATAAGCTCACCACCAAAGTGAGTTAGCAGCAAGTGTCAATGTCAGGGTAACAGGTTCAAGATTTCAGCCAGCAGCCAGCGTCTCGAGAACGGGCCTCAACAGGGCTCGTAACTCGGGACAGTCGGGCTCCGGGAGCGGGGTCCGACATGCCACATGTCAAAACAATAGATTAGATCTCTATTTTTCTCCTCCTATTTTCTAGTTTTTACGGCAACACACTTCACAAGCAAAAAGGGATAAAGTCTTTTTATCTTATCATAAATTGGCTTCTCCAATAAGCCAACAAAACAACCGCCTTACTCACCGAGCAATGAAGCACTAGTATCTTTCACTCATGGGCCAATAAAAAAACTCTTCATTTAGTAGGCCACCACTTATAAGTAAAATAAAGCCCACCCTTGTAATATTTCACTTAGAACAATTTATGTATTTTACTCTTTTTATTATTTTTCTCTTATTTTATATTCATTTTATTTCGAACAACAATTAAATAAAACTCACATAAATAGTAACAATTAAATAAAACTCACATAAATAGTATTTGAGATTTGGGAAGATACAATAAATTAAAATTAGAACCACTAAATTTTCAATTACTTAATCACTTATTAAAACTAATTTATTTTATATTTAAATATTAGAGTTTTGATAATGAAAATATGTTTTAATTTGATCGTATTGTAAAAAGATCTCATCTACTTTGAAATTTAATTTATAAGTTTTATGTGATTTATTAAATCTAATAATTTATTATTGAGTTATTATCATAATATTTATGTAATTCTTATATAAATGTGTGATTGAGATTTAATAAAATAAAATAAAAATTGGTTAACCGAAGTGAGAATCTGATCTACATTTATCCATAATTTTCCAGTATGCCAAACAAGGTAGATTCTCATTTATCCATAAGTTGTACTCTTCCAGCACCTGTCTGTAATGCGATATAATATTAAAAACTGGCACTGTCGCCACCGCACCACACTCCAACATGAACGCAACAAACCCCGGTTGAAGTTGATCCATGGTTACTGTGAGGAAGGTTTGGTGCTTTTCTTTCGCACCCATAAGCCCATAACTATAAAGCAAGACGAGAGCGGCCAAAAGATTCCATCTTTGTAGAACAAGGACAAGATACAGCCAACACTTTTGTTGTCTCCGACACAACTCTTGAATTGCAAAAGATGACTCCGACATTTGTTTTTTTCTCCGACATACTTGTATAGTTGCAATTGTACTCATTCTTTGGGTTCCTCTTCTATAACAAGAGCAACACGGTCAGTGAGATTTTTAAGCAGGCGCATTGAGAGACATGGAAAGGGGTGTTGAAGTGAAACTGGATAGATGGGGATACGAGGTTAGGACTTCTTCAGATGATTGTATCTCGGCCATCAACTCTTATTATCACCAGGTTTGCGTTTCTCTTTTCCTGTCTTCTGTCTCACTTTGTACTTCCTTGATTTGATGGAGAACTCGTGGGTGGATTTTGTGATACGGGTTTGGGTGTTTTTTTGGTTGATATAAAGGTGCTTAGTTATGGGAGACAAAGGCGCGTCATATTGGAAGCACCTGGTCACGACAAAGACTGCGTACTAGCCAATATTTTGGCTGCTAATTTTCTCTATTCCAGTGATCCTTCTCGAGCACCTTTTCTTCTACATGCTGCAAAGTCTAAACTTGTAAATCTTTTAACTTTATATTTTCCGTAGATGCTCCTAACACAACCTCACAGATATCCTTTTTATGTGGGGCTTTCGCTATTTATTGAAAAAGTTCTGCAATTAACAGGAACAAGCCACCTCTTATGAGAAAGCAGTTTTTGAAGCAATTAGCTCCTTGTTTTGTGAGAATAGAGTCGATGATGTTGCTGTGGAGCTACATTCTAAGGTGGGCAAATCTTGTAAGAAGTCTTTGAATACTCATGTAGAAGATGGGTTGAATCACACTTGGTGAAGGAAATAAAATATACTATATATGAGTTACGATTTCTATGTAGCTAGTAGAGTTTTTACGAACTATAGCCATATGTTCATTTATAACTTGGTATGTTTGCATCTGAGCCTTTATTGTGAAAATTTTCTCATTTATTTGGTGTGTATTTATTTTGCAGCTCCTGAATGACTACCCAAAAGATCTCGTTTCTTTGAAAAGAGCTCAAATACTATGCTTCTACATGGGTAGACCTAATCAGTCTCTGGACCTTGTACAAAAGGTTCATCGCTATTTCTTACACATATGCCTCAGCCTTTTTTCTTTATGATTAGCTAGTGTGACAGGAATTCTGATTTTGATAGGTTCTTCCCCACAATAAAGAAGAAGATTATGTGTATGGAATGCTTGCTTTTCCGTTACTAGAGCTTGGCAGAATGCCTGATGCTGAGGAAGCTGCAAGAAAGGGACTGAAGATCAATACACAAGAATGTTGGGCACAACATGCCGTGAGTTCTAGTTCTTAGCATGCTTTGATGAAAGAAGAATATCATTTTCCTATGTTCCATTTTTGGCATTCAATTTTATTTGTCATTATGTACAAGTCTTTATAAGAGGCAGAGTTTCCATTTGCTGAAAAAGAGGGAAATTGCCACTAATTGTAACAAGAAGCTCCCATTTCAATGTGTTAGAATTTCCTGATATATTGCTACTCAATCTTATGGATTCATGTGTAGGTCTGTCATGTTCTTCAATATGAGTGTCGTTTCAAGGAAGCAGTGGAGTTTATGGAAGCATGCTCATCTTCATGGAATTCTTGTTCATCATTTATGTATGAACAGAAGTCTTTTTAATTACATGTAGCTATACATTTCATCTGTAATATTGTTGGCATGTTAAATTGTTAATTGTTTTGGCCTGCAGGCTGACACATAATTGGTGGCATGTGGCTCTTTGTTACTTGGAAGGTCATTCTTCCATCCAAAAGGTTTTTGAAGTTTATGACCATCATATCTGGAACGAGTTGGAGAGAGACGATGCCACACCTGCGGAGGTATATTATTTTGCATTCTCTTGAAGATGTACTGGACTTTCAAATTAAAAATTTGTTTTCTTATGCATTCAGGTATATATCAATGCTCTGGGATTGCTGTTGCGTGTATATGTGCGGGATGAGATTGAAACCTTTAGTGATTGTCTGAAGGTCTTGGCTTCCCGTGTAATTGATCAAGTAAGTTATGAGACACGCTGTTAAAAAAAGGTCTTAAAATGCAACTGATCTGACGTTGGTTGTTGAAGACTTAGAAATGGTTATGCTACTGTATTGAATCTGGCAACATTTGACTAATCATTGCCAGCCACTTTGTCATGGAGCTCTAAATTTGATATGAAAATCCATGCTTCTGAAAATTTTGACAGAAATCTGCGTAACTGTCAATGAGAAAGTAAAGTGTAGTGGTAGTCTCTGTTGCAGTATTGACTGCAGTTAGTTCTGGCAAAGAAAATTACCTAGTTACTCAGTATGTTAGAATTCCAGACATGAATTTTTCTGATTTGGATATCTTAGCCACCTGTTCCTGTTTGTACTTCATTAGGCTCATGTTGCTTTAGAGACTTTTGTCTAAAATTGCAATAAAGTGGATTTGCAGAAGAAGCTTAAATTCAAACTGATTGATTTTGGTTTACCTCAACTATTAGGTGTGCAACTATCAAGGAGACATAGATCAAAGCACTAGTTTTCGGTTAATTTAAGTTCCATATTTCAGTATGGATATCTAGTTGATATGTTTGGGCTCCCATTTATTCCATGTTATGACATCCATACAATGTTCATTCCATGTTAGACCTTCTGGTACTTGGATTGGCACCTTGACGTGTTAATACTGTGGGCCTTAGCTAAATCTGGAGAAATTTCCAAAGCAGAAGAGTTGCTTAAGGGATTGAAAGACAAGTATGGTAACAGTTATGTTTCCTTCATTTGGGAGATATCAAACATGTATTTATTTGGAATTGCATTCTCTTTTTGTAGGTTTTCTAAAATGAGCACACAAAAGCAACAAATCATGCAGAGTGCCATTCTGGTATGTGCAGATTACTGTTCTCTCTGCATTCTAGTTTTGCCAGTAAAAAATCCACTTCCTCTTACTATCCCTGCCTAGACAGGACTTCAGCATTAATTTTAACATTGGGTCAATGCCTTTTGCACTCATCTCAGCTTGCAGAAGCCATATTTGAGTATGGCAAGGGAAATCACAAACAAGCGTTGGATATACTCGGTCCAGGTTTTGATGTCAATATTTGTAAGGCATGTGCCATCTTAGAGTTGATTCTTTGGATGCTGGTTCCTTTTGCATTTGTTGATATATGGACTTAAACTTCTGTTTGTAGATAATTGGAGCATCTGATGAACAACTTGAGGTATTCAGTGAAGTCTGGTACAGTATGTTGCTGTACACAGGACAAGCGCATAAGGGTATGAAATACTTCTCCCATCATCTTCATTCTCCTCATTTGATCACAAAGATGTTTTTTTTTTCCTGATTTTTATTGGAACTCTAGCAATTGAAGTTCTTAAGAAGCAGATAAAAAAGAGGGAAGGAGTACCTTTCATATGGCGATTACTGGTACATCTCTGCCTTGTATATTACATTCTTCTAAATTGTGACTCTTAGATGCATATCACCATGACAAATATTATGTTTCTGGTTTAGGAGAGAGGTTATTCCATGGCAGGCAAGCAGGAGGAGCGTCGTGAAGCTGCTGATAGGGCAAAGACATTGGAAAATGCATACTTTGTTTAGTTTATTTGAACATTGTGAAATCATTAGGGGTTCACATGATCTTGTATTGTGCATCATGTCCAGCCAGTGGCAGATAATAAGCAGGTAACCCTTTTCAAAAGGGAATAGACGAGTTGAACGCGAGATTACCACACGCACATACAGAGTGCAAATGCATTGACGTGCAGTTGCTAAGTCCGAAACAGGCGATGATGTCCAAGCTCTTTGGACCTCTCGTTTACTGGTATCAGTGGTTCTACTGCTAGACAACAGGGAAAGAAGGAAATCAATTCAAAACTTGTTCTAGGAAAAGTCAGACTCAATAACAATTAATGCCGTAATGAAAATGGTTTCCATTTCACTTTAAAGGGAACTGGACAATGAGCACAGAACTCTTGATATACAAAAGATATATATTCCGGAGGAGCGAAACTAATGCTTCTTGAGAGGAGACAAAGGACTATATTAGTCCAGCACTCGGCAGATCTACCTTGGAACTCGTGAATGACCCGATTGGAATAGACTTCCCCAAGTTTCTCATCATGAGCTTATAATAACGAAATAAAACATCTAGACATTGGATTACTGGATGAGATCTTGTATGACCGATCATTTCTGCCAATTTGTGCAGTGTGTGATGAGATCTTCTGGCACGGGATTCTGCAGAGAGGATCTCATCTCTTGGATTACTATCAGTCAAACATCTGATCAACGTCTTTGATGTCTATTTCAAATTCTAGTACAAAGTAATTTCGAGCCCCTCCGAAATTCTTTCCAGAGTGCTTGAAGAGGACAGCGGTTTCTCGAAATCAAGACTGAAGAAAAAAGCAGTTCTTTACAATTTAAGGAAGTGTTAGCTTGAAATTAGTATGCACAAGAACAGACCAACTTAGCTCCAGAAAAGCATTGTCGAAATCAAAGTCCACTTGGTATTATCCTTCTCTGGTTATATAGACAAAGAAGAGAAAAATATAGACGAAACAATAGGCAACAACTTTAGGAGATTTAGCACTACTCAATGCATGTTCAAACTTCCAAAGATCACATCTTTAACTAATAAAACATACTTCAATAACTAAAAGACGCATCATAGTAAGTGGGTAAAGTTATGCCACGTGTTGGATTTTCTGCTTCGTCTTCCTTAACAGACTAAACACTCTTATGGGGCTTTTAACTTAAGGATTCAGATCATCTGTTCTCATTATTCTTTTTCTTCGATGTTCTATAAGTATCATCTATTCATTTTTTATGGGTCTCATTTATTGAATGAATAGGTGCTCATAGAATAGGGTAGAAATAGGATAACGAAAATAGGTGATCTGTTCTCTTTAGCTTATGACCGTAGTGCTGATAACCCTCTAACTACCTTCTCTTTAAAAGTCAATAAGAACCCTTGTTTTCTGTCCATTTTATGGCTTTGCTTCACTCCTTAGTAAAACAAAACCCACGAAAATGAAAACAAAGCTTGTTTCTTTATGGTCTCTTGCAAAGAATAAAAATGAGAGAGAAAAAAAAGTAATTGGGAGGGTTTAAGAAAAATATTTTTTTTAAAGGTATAGAAGTAGTACAACAACAACATTCAGTATGAATCCCGTTGATACACAAAATTTGAAGAAGTTTAATAGTATGCATGATGCGTGAATTGGGAATTAGGGATTGACAACATTCAATTTGGTAGTTTATTTGTCAATTGGGTTGGCTTCTTGTTGGGCTTAAGTGGGCAGGTTAGCAGTATAGTCCTGGTCTCATTAGAATTAATAGTATTAATAGTTAATGAATTGCCAGCATGGCAAGGGTGGGTGGTTCTGGAAAGTCTGCAACCGATTGCCACTATTCGCGTTGCACTCCAGTTGCTATATATATATTTGTAACCAACTCACGTGAGACGAATGAGAATTATCAAAATGTTATAATGTGATGTGTGTATAGCCTTACACTATTCTCTCCCCTTACGTAAATTTCATAGTCATCATTGATCCCTTCAACCTTCCCATTCAATTTGGGACGTATAATCCCTCACCCATATCATCTGGTATCAAAGCAGTTCATCCTTGGACTGTGTCAATGGCCACTGGCACGAGATCACACGATCTTAAGAATCTTGAGGACACCATGTCCAACCTGATGCAGGAAACCCAGGACAAGTATTCACTACTTGCTCAAGGTTTACGAGATACTGACAAACGCCTGGAGGAATCTCAACAGAAAAATGAGGTGCAGCTAGTAGAACTGAAAAGCTTGATCAGGGGACTCAGCCTCCAGCAATCTGGACTTCTGGAGCAGCTTCAACAAACCCAAGGAGGCACGAGTTCCTCCAAGGGAAAGTCAGTGGGTGACGAAAGAGAAAGTTACAAAAACTCCACCAAACTGCAACCATAGTAGAGACTCATCAACAGAGTAAGAGTGGGCATAGATGTTGCAGATTCAAGAAACCTAGGAGAGATTTTCCAGAGTTTACTGGGCAAGGTGATGTGAATGCTTGGATCTTCAAGTGTAGGCAATATTTTGAAGTTGAGGAGGTAGCAGACGCAGATAAGATTAAGCTGGCTGCCTCCTACTTGAGTGATGACGCTCTCTCTTGGCATCAAGCCCACACTAGAGGATCAGGAATTAATACGTGGGAAGACTATGAGGAGGCTATTGGATTCAGGTTTGGGGGGGTTAAACACCCATTAGAGCAGCTGAAGGATCTTAGCCAAACAGGGGATTTGGAGACATATATTAGCCAGTCTGACACACTTTGGAATAGATCAGATATTGAGGAGAGGCAGGCTTTAATTTTCTTCATCAGTGGGTTACAACATAAAGTAAAGAAGTTGGTGAAGATGTTTAGGCCAAAAGGATTTGCGTGATGCCTATGACTTAGCTAGACTTCAAAGCGAACCTGCTCTTATGGTGGAAATACCAGCTTCCACACCTAAAGTATCCTCACATACGTACACCAAATCTACCACCCTCACCAAATATAGCCCTAGCACCCAAAATACCTCTAATCAACAAAAAGCCAACACCCCATACATACCAGCAAACAACAACAACAACAAACCAAGCCAAAAAAAACCTAACAATCTACCTTACGCAAAGAAAAGAATCCGGAGCAGGGATTTTGATGAAAGGAGAGCTCAAGGGTTATGTTTCTGGTGCCCAGAAAAATTTACACTAGGTCATATTTGCAAGCACAGACAAGTGTTCTCAATCAGCATAGAAGACGATGTGGTAGAGGAGATTGATGAGGAAGAAGGTTTCAGTGTGGAAGAGTTGCAGGGAGACATTAATCCACACATATCTGTGAATGCTCTTCAAGGTGAAATAGGGTTCTACACAATGAGGGTTGTAGGGGTTGTGAGTCAAAAAGCCATGCAAGTGTTAATTGATTCGGGAAGTACTCACAATTTCATAAGTGAGGACTTTGTAAAGAGATCAGGGTTTCAGCTTATTGCTATTAAACCTTTGACAATGGAGGTGGCCAATGGGGGTATTATGGAGTGTAAAGCAATTTGCAAAGAGCTAAATTGGTCTCTACAGGGAGCTAGGTTTTGCGCAGACGTTTTAGTGTTACCATTGTTTAGTTGTGATATGGTTCTGGGAATCCAATGGTTATCAACTTTAGGCAACATTATTTCTAACTATGCTGAACTTTGGATGTCTTTTTACTGGGATGATCAGCTGGTTACTATCAAAGGGAAGGCTGAGAAGGCAATTAAACAGATTGGTAATGAGCAGCTAGCTAAGTTAATGGGAAAGCCTACTCAGGTTGCTTCTATGCAATTATGCAGTCTCAGGTTGAAAGATACAGCACAGAATGAGCTTCTTACCATAGTGGCCCCTAGCAGTCAAGAATGTGGTAGTGCACCAGCCATTGCAGCCTTGCTTGGAGAATTCCAAGACTTATTCAGTGAACCGAAAGGGCTACCTCCGGACAGATCTCACAATCATCAAATTCCACTGAAAGAAGGCTCTCAACCTGTTAATAAAAGACCATACAGGTACTCAGGGTTACAGAAAGATGTTGTAGAAAAGCTAGTTGATGAAATGCTCACTACTGGAATAGTACAACCTAGTTCTAGCCCTTTTGCCAGCCCAGTGGTATTAGTAAAGAAAAAAAGACAATTCATGGAGGTTATGTGTAGATTACAGAGCCTTGAATCAGATGACTATTAAAAACAAATTTCCTATTCCTTTTGTTGATGAGTTGTTAGAGGAATTACAAGGAGCTAAGGTATTTTCTAAGGTTGACTTAAGGGCTGGTTATCACCAAATTAAAATGCATGCACCTGATGTATATAAAACAACGTTTAGAACTCACAATGGGCATTATGAGTTTCTAGTAATGCCGTTTGGGCTTACTAATGTCCCTGCCACCCTCCAGGGATTAATGAATGAGGTGTTCAGGCCTGTTTTGAGGAAATTTGTCTTGGTGTTCTTTGATGATATTTTAGTCTACAGTAAGTGCATTGAGGAGCATGTGAAACACCTAAGATTAGTGTTTGAAATTCTAAGACAGCACCAACTGTTTGCCAAGGAGAGTAAATGTGTGTTTGGGGGTACTAGTGTGGAGTGTTTAGGGCATTATATCTCCGCTAGGGGCGTGTCCACAGACCCGAAAAAGATTCAAGCAGTGAGAGATTAGCCAGTACCCTCTAATGCGAAGCAGTTAAGGGGATTTTTAGGGTTGACAGGGTATTACAGACGATTTGTAAAAAATTATGGCAGCATTAGCAAGCCATTGACTAATCTATTTAAGAAAGAGGGATTTTCTTGGGGCACTGAAGTAAATAAGGCTTTTCAGCAGCTCAAGGAAGCTCTAACTACTTCTCCTGTTTTGGCGCTACCCGACTTATCACAGGAATTTATGATAGAAACCGATGCTTCCAGTACAGGAATTGGTGCAGTATTAATGCAAGCTGGTCATCCTATAGCCTATATGAGTAAAGCTTTGGGTCCTAGGCACCAGTGTTTATCGGTGTATGAAAAAGAGATGCTAGTAGTTTTGCAAGCGGTAGGCAAGTGGAAGCACTACTTGGAAGGAGGCATTTTAAAATTAAGACTGATCATAGTAGTCTTAAATACCTACTTGATCAGAATTTGTCATCTGAGAGTCAACAGGTATGGCTGGCCAAGTTATCGGGCTTGGATTATGAGATCGTCTAAAGGAAAGGAAAGGAGAACATTGCTGTTGATGCTCTATCAAGAGTATCTGGCTCTGAGTTACTGTCTATGACTATTTCTACTGCTTCTACTAATTTATTGGAGTGCATTAAGGCTTCTTGTGCTAATGATGAACAGATTTAGCAATTGATTTCTCAACTAGAAAAAGACCCTCTGTCTCACCCCTCCTTCCAGTGGAAAGATAACCTGTTAACCAGGAAGGGTAAATTGGTGGTAGGGTTAGACAAGATGCTACAAAACCAGATTATGGGCATATATCATAATTCATCTATTGGGGGGCATTCAGGCATGCAAGTCACTGCTAAAAGGTTGAAATCAGTATTTTACTGGAAAGGGCAGCAGAAAATGCTCAGACAATTCATTAGGGAGTGTAAAGTGTGCCAGAAGAATAAACCAGAAAATGTTGCAGAAGCTGGACTCTTACAACCGAATCCTGTTCCTGAGTCCGTTTTCACTGACATTACTATGGACTTTGTAGAGGGACTGCCCAAGTCTGGAGGAAAGGAAGTTATACTAGTAGTAGTTGATAGATTGAGCAAGTATGCTCATTTTCTGGCTTTATCCCATCCTTATACAGCTAAAGAAGTGGCTCAGGTGTACTTAGACAATGTTTTTAAGCTATATGGTATGCCAGCAACCATTATTAGTGACAGGGACCCTACTTTTCAAAGCAATTTTTGGAAGGAGTTGTTCTCATTACAAGGGTTGAGTTGCGTTATTCTACTGCTTATCACCCACAATCGGATGGTCAAACTGAGGTGGTTAATCACTGCTTGGAAATGTATCTTCGGTGTGTGACAGGCGAGGCTCCTAAGAATTGGATGAAGTGACTGCCATTGGCGGAATGGTGGTATAACACCACCTATCACACTTCTACTAAAGTCACTCCATTTGAAGCCTTATATGGGTATCCTCCCCCTGTCCATATTCCCTATATTCCTAATGATTCTAATGTACATGCAGTAGATGATCTGTTGACTACCCGGGAAGCTCAAATTGAAGAATTAAAGCAGAACCTTGTGCAAGCTCAAAACCGTATGAAACAAGTTGGAGATAGGAAGAGGACAGAAAGAGAATTTGAAGTGGGAGATTGGGTGCTTCCTAAACTGCAACCATTTAAACAGAAGTCTGTGGCCACCAAGACTACCCAAAAATTAGCGGCAAGGTTTTTTGGACCGTACCAGGTAATGGAACGAGTGGAAAAATTGGCTTACCGTTTAAAACTACCTGTTGGTGCTTCAATCCATCCATTTTTCATATTTCCAAGCTCAAGAGATTTGTTGGAGTTCCAACTACGCTTGTTGATTCACCTCTGAGCATGCCTGAGCTCCCTTAGACTCCAAAATGCATACTTGGTAGAAGGATAAATCGTAAGTGCAACAGAGCGGCAGTACAAGTTTTGATTCAATGGGACGGTGGATCTCCCAATGATGCTACTTGGGAATAGCTTGATGACATGAAAGTCAGGTGAGGACAAGGACATTCTCGAAGGAGCGAGTATTGATGCGTGAATTGGGAATTAGGGATTGACAGCATTCAATTTGGTAGTTTATTTGTCAATTGAGTTGGCTTTTTGTTGGGCTTAAGTGAGCAGGTTAGCAGTATAGGCCTAGTCTCATTAGAATTAATAGTATTAATAGTTAATGAATTGCTAGCATAGTAAGGGTGGGTGGTTCTGGAAAGTCTGCAACCGATTGCCACTATTCGCGTTGCACTTCAGTTGCTATATATATATATTTGTAACCAACTCACGTGAAACGAATGATAATTATCAAAATGTTATGATGTGATGTGTGTATAGCCTTACACTATTTTTTCCCCTTACGTAAATTTCATAGTCATCATTGATCCCTTCAACCTTCCCATTCAATTTGGGCCGTATAGTCCCTTACCAATATTAATGCAATCTTATCCTTAACTAGTAGAGAAGTTTAATAGTACTCAATCTTATCCTTAACTAATAGAGAAGCTATTTCCAAAAACAGGATAACAAATTAACGTGAAACCCAAATTTGTGACAATTGAACTAAATCGACGACAGTAATGGCCTTATGGCCATATCAAGATTGAAATGAGTCAAAATTAGCCTTATTATGAAGTGTCTCTTACCTGACATTTCTTAATCGGAAGACCTTTCTCAGCAGAATAACTATACACCTCTATTTCTTCCATGCAAAATTCACCATCAGCCGAATCATCCACCACCACGACCACTAAATGCAAAACATAACAAGCTGACAAACTTGAATATGATAGAAGGAGAAGAGGGAGAAGGAGACCAGTGATTATGTTGCCAATTGGGACGACTAACTAATATAGTGAAACCCACTAAAAAATATTTAAAATATTAAATTATCCAAATTTTATATAATTCAAATGAAAATTTAAAATGTTTGGCAATTTTAAAGTTTAAAATTAAAATTTTGACAAATATTGAATTTTTTTTAAACTCTACTAAATATTTAAATCTAAATTAAATTTTCGTATAAACCTTTAACTTTTTTTACAACAACAACAACAAAAATAACAATTTAATAAAAATTCCACTAACATGTGAAGTATAAAAAGATTCAGTAGTATATAATCTTATCCTAATCTTTAACTGTCTTTGAGCTTTGATAAAATTGATAATTGAACCCTCGTTTATTTCGACTCTAACATCCAACTCTAATAAAACCAAAAACATAAAGGTATTGTTCGTGCCATTATACTTTTTATCTTCATTTTCAAGCAGTTCTAGCCCTTAAAACTTTCCATATAAGACCGTGTCCAGAGTTTGACAAGGTCTGAAATCTATACTTGAAACTGAATACTTTCTAGGTCCTCTCCTCGTCATCTTACTTCGCTTTCACTGTCTAATTAAGCCGCGTGAAAGCATACTCAGCTCTCATGCGTGTCCTTTAATATACATTTTGGTTTGTCCTTGAAACTTCATTGTCAAACGCCAATTGCACTGTTCTAGACTCAACTGTACGAACGTGTAAAACCCTTAAAAAGTCCTCATCATGTATACTTATTTCCTATAATCTTCGTCCTCATTACGGAACTAGGAAGTCCTGAATGCGAAAACATGAATTCCCATTACAAGTTGCTTAATTTTAGGAAGAACCTGAAGAACCAGCTAAAAAGTCTTGCCCAGGAATTTCGACTATCCAGTTCCTATGCCACGCATTTGCATCCTTCCATTCACATAAATAAATGGTTAAGATTTATTGAACATAATAGAACACTATAATATTAAACAGAAGATCTAAACTCCAAATTAACTAGCCAAGTCAATCCAAACATTTCTAGTTATAAATCCGAACTCATCACTTTATACATAATTAACAAATTATTAAATGCGCTCGAATTTTAGCGATGGATACAATTTATTTATAATTTTAAAATAATTGATAAGGATATTTTTTAACTAAAAAATTATATATAAAATACAAGAAAAATAATAGGTACAATTGATGAATGCATCTTGGCTACCTTTTTAGGGTTATTAATGATCCTTCTTTTTAATGACCATTAAAAGTTGTCCAAAAGCTATTTGCAAAGAGCAAATACACTTAACCTTTTATAACCACTTAAAAATAAAATCCCTAATGAGTAATTATCATAAGTTTAAAACTTGATTGCGTAAACATATCAGCCGTGCATCTGGACTGATAACACTACACGCGGAATAGCTCCTTTCTGTGTATAACCACTGTATATCGTTTTCTCAGTTATCTGAATTCTACTCGATTGGCCACTAGGATTTTTTGATTGTTAATGGAACTTTTCACTACAACCAAGGTGGTTAAGCTTCGGAGCCACCTTGACAAGTACTTGCTCGCCGGCGATGATGGAGAAACTATCAGACAAAACAGTGAAGGTGGCTCTTCTCATAAAGCCAAATGGTTTGTGGAGATCGTTGATGGAAACAGAAACCGTATTCGTCTCAAAAGCACTCGTGGAAAGTACCTTATGGCCTCTGATAGACCGTTCCTTTTAGGCATGACGGGGAAAAAAGTCATCCAAACTTCGCCGGAAAAGGTCCCAGATTGGAAGCTCGAGTGGGAGCCCATAAGAGACGGGTTTCAAGCCCGTTTAAGAAGCTGGTGCGGTACGTTCTTGAGAGCCAACGGAGGCACACCGCCGTGGAGAAATACGGTGACTCACGATTACCCTATTGCCGGTGCAACACAAAGGTGGACTCTTTGGGACGTGGAGGCTGTGGCGGTGGTTGCAACGGAGTCTATGGTGGAGTACTTATCGTCGTTGTCGAGTTTCTCATCGATTTCTAATGAAGTTCTTGAGGCGGCCTTCGACGACGGTTACGGGTCTGAGTCTGTGTCGCCGATGGCTGTTGTGTCGTTTGTGAGGTCTCCGAGACTTACGTTGGTCAAATCCATGTCTCCGAGGTTGTCTCCGCCACGGAAGGTACGTGCTTCTCACTTGGTAAGTTACGGGTTAGGTCATTTAAGTTTTTACAATATTTCATTATTGGTACGATGAAGCTAACGTTTACATTAAATATGATCGTTAAGTATTAATCTGATCTCTGAACCGAATATTGTTTGGAGTTAAAAGTAGCAACAAACCCTGTTTTTACCGGAACTAGAAAAGTGAACTGTTACTTATGAGTCCGAATCCTCTGTTTAATATTATAGTATCTTATTTTATTTCATGAATTTCAGTCATTTATTTATATGAGTTCTGCGTAGACCTCATGTAAATAAACACGGGATCTAAATAAATGAATAACTGAGATTTATGGGACACCATAAAATACCATAATATTAAACCGAGGATTACGTATGTTTTGCTTATCCCAACTCCTAAGCTTTTACTTGGAAAAAGTAGAATCTCTTAGCCTTTGGGTGTGCAATAGAAGATGACAAATTCAATGGAATGTGCA
>JANKOE010000001.1:3720451-3733712 GCA_026284465.1 Erythroxylum citrifolium | reverse complement strand
AATCCAATTAGCTTATCTAACCAGACCACAAAATTTAAAACATGCTAAAATAATTAAACAGGTTTGGGATCCAACATTCATACTCAATGTCGTCATCCATGGCAGCTAGTACCTGAAGCTCAACTTTCTTGCATCGATGACCTGGGCCAAATTTCTCATCGCATCTGAAGCAGAGCCCTTTGGCCTTCTTTTCTTGTAGCTCGCTCACTGTTAGCCGTCGGAAGGTCCCCAGATTTGGGTTTCGTTGGCCGTCTGAATTTCTGGGTCGGGTAGTCGTAGTAAGTTGCTGGGTTCCTATGTCCTCCTTTTTTCTCTCTCCTCGTAGCTGCTCTACTCGTGGACCCGATGACCCCCACTTCAAGCTTCCCGCCCAGCGTCCCCAGCGTAGCTCACTCATATGTCGGAATTTCTCCTCCACTTGTTGAGCAATTTCCATCATCTCAGCTAAATTCCGGGGCTTGAGAATTTGTACTTCCAGTCTGATCTCCTCCACTAACCCATTCATGAAGGTACTTTCCAATACGGCATCAGGCAACTCCGGAAGTGGGGCGGCGAGTTCCAAAAATTTCCCAGTGTACTCTCACCGTGCCGACCTGCTTGACTGCCAACAGTCACTGACATTGGGTTCCTTCGTGAGCTGGTCGAAATTTTTGGGTCACCAATTTCTTGCATTCTTGCCAGTCCACGATGGGTCGCCGGCTCTCCACCCACTGAAACCACGTTAACGCATCTCCCTCTAGGCTCATACCCACTAACTCCATCTTCTCCCCTTCCGTAAACCTCCCCACCGAAAAAAAACGTTCTACCTTATAGATCCACCCATCAGGGTCGATTCCTCCAAACGTGGGCATTTCGACTCGTCTTGGCCGGCACTCCCGCCGGAAGTCACCTGGGCATGTGAACCCAGGAGGTGGGTCGACGCGGTAGCTGGCCTCATTTCGCCAGTCATTACTCTCATGATGTTCCTCGGGTGCCAAAGGGGCTTTTCCCAAATCCCTCCTGCGACTGGGCTCAGGTTGAGGTTCTTCGGGTGGGTGCTCCACGGGTCGGTCCTCCACAACACCACCTTCGGCCTTCTTCCACGTTTGTAAAACTGATATCATCATACTCTTTATTTCAGACCTTAAGCGTTCCCCCATTTCCCTATTAACATCCTCCATCTTCTTCTGAAGCTCCAAGCCATGGTTGTCTATACGCCTCTGCCAGTCTTGAGTGGAGCGACTGAGCTGCGTCTGGAATTCTTGTTGGGCTTGGCTGATCGACTTTTGCATCTCTTCCCCATCTCGTCGCCTCTCCTCCCGCAATAACTCCAAGTCCTTCTTCAGCCCTTCTATCCGGTTATCGGCCTTCTTAGCAGCCATTTCGCAGGGTCGACTGCTCTGATACCAGTGATAGAAACTCGAGAACAAGTGAGGAAAATGATGTAAATTGGTATTGATTTCTGTAAACGGATACAATGATAATTTGGTTTTCGATGGCCAGTACCTCCAGCCTAAGGCTCAAACATTTGTCATTCTTCACATATCTCTCTCCTCCCTACATTATGTTATTTGTACTAGAATAGGACAACCCGATGATTGGCTGTCAGTACTATTACTAACTACCCGAATCGCAACATACTTCATCCTCGGCCAATTTGCTCCCCTGCCCTCTTCTTATTTCTCATAACATAGAATCAGCTTATCTTGGGTCTATCACAATCCAGTTGAAAGATATGGAATTTCAACAAGATTAAGAACGTAAGAAAGAGTTAGACCAACCAAAAGGACAAGTCGGGTCAAAATCAGAACCTTTGGATTAGATGATTTCTTAGAATATCACCCAATGATCAATATTCAATACCTTAAAAATATGCACTCAAAGGGCAAAAAATCTTATGATACTTGCAACGACAAAAAGGAGATAAAAAGTGCCATTAGAGATACTTACCTTCTTAATCAAAGGCTTTCTTTTAGCTTCAATTTATCTATGGTTTTAATTCTAACACTAATAAGGTTGCATGTAACAAGTAGTAGGCAATTCCTCATACCTTACCAATAAATTTTTCACTTCAATCAAGTTGTAATGATACCAAATTTAGGCATCAAAATATAAGACTCGAGTCCTTAAATACCACCGTCCAACAATTAATGTGTAAACCATCTCATCAAATTGCAGTCCAATTAGCACAAAATCAGTTAATGACTTCGTAACTTTGGTTAATAGGAAAATGGCTTCTTTAAATGACAATAGAAATGAAGATGTGCCAACAGCGTGGCAGAATCCACCTAGTCTTGTACTGGGAAGGCTTTATCTTCTACACGTAAACCTTGCTTAGCATTTGACATGCCTGCATACCAAATGATTCAAGATCCAACGCTCTTTTTCTAAGCAATTTATTTTAAAACTAGTCCCCTAGCACGTAATTAACTAAATCTGATCTTGTACAAACTGCTGCATCAGTGTTGTTTCAATTGTTGTCCCCGGCTAAGATGCTAGCTCATAATTCTGTTTTGGCCACTGGTTTCTTGCAGGGTATACCCACAATTTTTTTTTAAAAAGCAGGGACTAGCAGAAAATGTCCACGACCCGTTCTGAGACATTCATGGCATTCTTTAGTAGACAATAACCTTGTACGTGTAGTTTGATTCAGTTCCCTTCTAAACCATCTAATATTCTACTTCTTCTGGAATCCTGGCTTTGCCAGAGTATATATACTGCATCTCCTCTTTCCATGCCTAGAAAAACCCCAAATGTTAGATGAAGAACAAATTTCTAAAATTTGCTTCTTGTAAAGAGTTACCGAAATCAACAAGAACATACTTCATGTCTGAATGAAATCCTCAGGTCTGGCACATTTGTCTTCTTAATATCATTTCCTTTGGGGCCTCTCAGAAAATATGTACTACCAAGCCAATGCAACTGCATGGGCAAAGGAAGGGGTCAAAGCTTTCGGTTACATTTTTTCCCCCCATGAAAAGAAACAAAAAAGCATATTGTCAGCCATAACAAGAAGGCATGTCCTATCATGTCGTGATCGATCCAACATAATTAGTTCCATCTATTGGCAACCAGTAAAACATAACTAATGTGCATTCATGCGTGCCAGAGCTTTAAGTCATTAACTTACTTTTGCCTCGTGAGAAAATCCAGATTGATAAACAGAATTTCTTGCTATCTCACATAAGTCGCATGAGCTGAGCTTCCACACCTGCAGAAAAGTCCAACTTGCTTGCACTTTACTTTAAACTGAAACATAAAAAACATTCCAATTCAAAACAAGGCGAACCTTTGCTGCGACACTATACTCTTCTACTAGTGCTTCTTTCGTTAAATGTATTTGCAAAGGATCATCACTTGAAAGTGAAACATTCAGACCCCGCTGGAAGAAGGTGTGAAATGGGTTCCGGTGATAATCAAGGAAAAGGGAATTATTGCTCAATGGTGACAGGGCCAATCCAATCTGTTAATCAAAGAGAAGCATGCTGATCACTAGAATATCTAGCAGCAGACGTTAAAAACTCAAGGAAACTCAAATAAATGGTTTGTCCACTCAAAAGAAAATTGAAAGAAAGGAGAAAAAAGTTGAAAGAAAAGGCTCAGTTTCACCAGGGTATACCACCCTTCTAAAATTCAGTTGAGAAATAGCTAGGAAGCCACACTGGTAAATGCAACTGTTCTAGTTTACCCAACTAATGATGGTAGGTTGACACGAGTACAAAAGTAAAATAACATGAAACTATACAATGTCCTTCAAATTATATTGTAAAATGTTGACGTCAATGTCAGGTGCCAATGCAGAAGCATTTTGCCCTTCTCACTGCCCCTAAGCTCTTATTCATTTCAAATAAACATGGAAGACCAGTTCGTGTGGATGAAACCTGAGAAAGGTAGAACAAGTACTGCAAAACAGGAGACTTCCTCAAATTGATCCCATGGGAGATATTATTGCACAAAAGGAATCCAGCAGCCAAATGATCAATGTCACCAGCCTGCACACATAGTATGAGATTATCAAGAAATTTGGCACAAAATTTGAGAAACAAAAACTGACAGATGAACCACGAAATAGAAAGAAACCTCTCCGCAGTGTGGACGAAGTTTTATTGTTGGAAATCCTTTTGATTCACGAAGCTGGGAAAAAAGATCAAGAACATGTGAATTCCAATAAATCTAGGCGTAAGAATTATTCCTAATCCCCTTTTCCCCTCTTCTTTTTTTATCTCTTTAAGATTTATGTTTTCACATATCTAGTGGTAGGGGAAGCTGATCAAAAATTCCGTTTGACAATGACAAACAAACAACGTAATATCATAATCCATAAAACCTTGCAGAAATCATTCAATCACCTGTGAAGAGATTCTCTACAAGAAATCATGAATCCATTCTAGGGCACACCTTTTAGTATTCCTATCTTAATCTGTTCACAATTAGCGGGAATTACAAATATTTTCATTTCAAAGCTTTTGAGTACTCGAATAAATTTCTTATGCTGGGAGTAAACCCGAATGCCTAACAAATTTCATGGTACCATTCTGCAAAGTATCTGGAGAATGACTACATTGCACCATCTATCGTTCAGAGCCGCGTTCAATTCTATAAAAGCCAATGGCTTGACATCAGATCAAATTCCTCACTATATGTAACCTGGTGGAAGCATGCGAAGTACCATATACCTTGTTAAGTGTATACAAATTTGCATAGCAGTAGTAAGTATAATATGAGTATGCCGGGTTGAACTCATTGGTCCATTCAGCAGGCGTGGGCATGTGCTTAGTTGGACGCCTTTCAGGTTTACTTTCATCATCAACAATATCGAATCCCACAACCTGTCAAATAATTTAATTCCCCGAAAGATCATCTTTTCATGACAATACAGTAGTGATTCAACAAAACCATTGTGCTACATAAATGGGAGGATGAAATAACTAAGCAAAAGGAAACGAAAACAATCATGAGTGCAATAGCTTTATATAAAAGTTTTATAGAATATACATCTAACTTACATGCATCAAGAACACATGAAGTTGAGGATGAGAATTCGGGTTTACTGTGACCTCAAAGAGTGGGATGAAAATGTTTTCAATAATGTTCTGAAATGATTTAACAGTTCCCATTTGCTTGTACACATTGTATAGCCGTGGTAGCTGCACATTTAAATCATAAAATGAGGGGAAAAACAATTAAGAAAACAATGGGAAACCCAAGTATTTATAAAGGCAATGAGAGCAAACTCATGAAGGAAAGGACATTCTACAGAAAGGAAAAATCCTTAGGCCTGCTAGGAATAATGAAGCTTTATATGCACAAGATAAACCTTCTGACTCTATTATGAACAGTTGTTCACAAAGTCTTGTATACTTATTACACGCTGGTCTTTGCTATATGGTTTTCACCTTCTGTCTACTGCATTACTCTATTATGAACAGTTGTTCACAAAGTCTTGTATACTTATTACATACTGTTCTTTGTTCTATGGTTTTCACCTTCTGTCTACCGCATTAAAATTTCAACAGGCCTTTTCATGTGGCTTAGAAAACCTAGAAGTCCAAAATCTTGGAAAAAGAAAAACCATCACCCTTTCAATATTTTGCCAAATTGACTGAATTGATTAATTGCTGCACAATATAAGATGCAGTTCCTAAGGGCAAATTTGTTGACATACCCAGAATCCAATCTCAATAGCGTTGAAGTTCCCCACAAAGGACTAACAGCATGTTATGCCTATTGTCTCAAGCATGAACTTTGATGCATATTATATCTTTATACTTCGTTAACAATGCAACAAAGTGTATCCCTTTTATCTTATTAATGGTCATCCAAGTGCCAGTTTATTAATTCATATGAGCCTCAATAGTACAAATTGTGAACGTAAAAAAGTAATGTAGCCAATAGCAAAACATTGTAAATTACCTGGATTAGCCAAAGAGCGTTATCACTATATATTTCATTGTTAATGAACCAACTTGCCAGCTGGTCCCACTCGCTTTGTTTCCTACCATATACAGATATCCTGTACTCAGCCATCTGAAATATATATGATGAGGAAGTCAACATCAAATGACCAGACTTTGCCAACAATAACAATTGCATGTCATCTGTGAAAAGCATTACCTGGTATTTGCTTGCTTCAAGATCAGACAGAACTTCTTTTGTTACTTCTGCCAAAAAGCGTCCTGTAAAAGACTTGAAAGTCAGCATTGTAACCTTCAAATTATGCATTATTGTTGAAGGAGTGGCAAATCCAAGCATAAGGAGAAAAGCAAATGATTAAAGGGAATCCGAACAAATGTAATACACCATCAAGAATTCTTTTTACTTAAATTAAGAAATGTTTTGTAAGAAAGTCCCAAATGTCCAAACAGAAGCAAAGAAGATCTATGCAAAACAGAGGTCAAAATTCAAGGACATTGAGCAACAGTCTCTGACATCTATTACAAGAGATATAAATTAAAGAATCAACAAGAGGTGAATCAGTTACAGACCTTGGATTAGATTATCCTGCTTTAAGAATATTTCTCTGAGTCTGCTTTGCCCACATGGATTATATTTAAGATTGAATTTATCAAATCGATGGAACGTACTCTTATCAGCATGGACATCTAACAAATCAACATTCAAGTCATGCCTGGAAATGTTTAACAAGTTAGAAAATAATCCAGATAGAACATGAAACCACCTAGGGAGCCATTTCCTACCCAGTCAAGTCCAAACTCTCAAAAACTTCTTTTAGAGTCAAGTATTTCCCATCTCTAAATATCACAACCTACAAAATTTCAACGAACACTGATTAACAGGAATCGTCCAGATAATAACACTTGTAAGACTCTTAACTAATGATAACTCCCCAATACGGAAAGGTTGATCAGATATCAGAGTATACCTCATCAGATTCTTTTCTTAGCTTTGATTTTATGAAGCGCAGTAGATGCTTCTGGTTCATGCAAGCAGAATGGTGCACATGTGTATCAACTTTTCTGATGTTATAAAAATCACGATGTGGGGCACCTTTCTGAGCCAAGAACTCGCTGTCTGCATGTACTAACAGATGAAGGCGAAACTTCTGTGTCGTATTCAGATATAAGTTGCAAGAAGAAGAAAAAGTAAAAGCTATTAATCTCAACAAAAGAGTTGCAGACAACTACCTCCTCCAGAAATCTCAGCCTGTGGTAGCATGTAGATCGAACATTTCCAATTGACATGATCCGTAAGAGGTGATGCATATCAGTAAAAAAAGTTGTTGCATTGACAACAGGGAAGAGATCTGAAGTGTCTGAATTGAAATTAACAGAAAATAAGGTAAGCAGCAGAATAAATGAGCAAAAGAAGAATAACCATAGCTCAGTCATACAATAACAAGCACTCGAAATAAGGGATTATGCCACTTTAAGGAAGCTTTAGCTTTTAATGGGGTACAAGGAGGAGGTATTCAAAATACTATTTAACTTTACTGCTTACCATGTTCATCAGCATAAACATGGATAACCCCATCTTCCATCCTAAAGTGGTGCTGCACAAGTTTCCAATTTGCAAAAAAATAAAGATCAAATAAAAGCTTTCTGAACGAATTATCACTTCACTAGACTGAAAGAGAATCGAACAAGAACCATATGTGAAACATCTCAAGAGAACCTCACATTCATTCAGGAATATTTACTTACTGAAGTTGCTGGAACAGGTTCAAATTTAAGTGGATCAGTACTGACCCTGGATGCACCAGATTTTGTCGAATCTACTTTTGTCCATGGTGTAACTGTTTCCCTATATATGTAACTATTTCGCAATTCCAAGCATTCACGAAGCAACTTCAGTACTTCTTCCTCCTCTGAATTCATTTTTTCTAAAAACAATATTTTGCAGAATAAGCAAGAAACTCATGAAATTTCTGGCGTCTAAAATAGTTAAGATAAGAAGAAATTGTGCATGCCAAATCAGAATAAATAATCTAAATGCACTATCAGTGGCAAATGAGTAACAGAAAATGAAAGCAGTAAATTAAAAGGCAAAGAACCGATGTCAGAGGTGGAATCTTACCCAATTGATGTAATGGAGCTGCATCAATCTTTTTGTTACCTTCTTCACCCATAACTTCAATTATTTTGCCATCTTTAACTATAACTTCCTGATCTTGATGGCTACTCCCGTCATCACCTCTAAATGGAAGAACTTGGAACTTTGAATCAGGATCCTGAAGATTCAAGAACAACAATACATCATTTAGCTAATAAGGCTTTCTCTTCTATCGATTAAGAAATAGGACTTCAAAACCTTAAATCCAAGTATAAACCATAAGTATATAGCAAGGCAGGTGGCTTTGCAATTGACAGGTCAAAGCCACAAATATGAATTAATAAGGAAAGTATTTGCCACACCCAATCTAACACAGATTTGTCATCCATCAAGCGAAAAGGACATAGTAGCAAGGCAACATGAAAATGAAAAGATATTCCATTAATAGTGGCATTAGTTGCAGAATTATCCCATCCATAATTCTAATGTTGAAGCGTCGGTCCGTTGGAGCATAATAGTGATATAGGACCACCATGGCATTGAAAAGCGATATGTGTTGGATTTTAGGCTCTCCAAAAACTATGCAGTTAAATAACAACAACAACACTGAGAGTTCCGCAGGAATACTAAGCACTTGAATACTAAAATTTAGTGAACTTAAAGGAGATGCATGTGTAGAATCAGCAGAACTTACATTCCCATAGCTGAACATAATTTCCTCCTCATCTTCGTCATGGGCAATCTCAGTCCCTTCCTCATCAGACTCTAGTGCACTTTCCAAGGTTTTATTTCCAGGTGATCTAGGAGTCATTATTCTCCTTCCCAGAATCGCAACAGAGCTAGAATAGGCCTTGTCCTCACCTGCACAAAACCTGAAAATTACGAAGACTTACTATATATAACAAACTAAAGCACAAACAGAGCATATTCAAGGATTTAAATATATAGAAAGTGACCAAACTAGAAATTACAATTACTTTTAAATCTTAAAAGACAAGTTCTAAATCCGAGCTCCTTACACCACTATTAATGGTAATTTACAATCAGCCACAAACCTATAAGTCTGAAAAACTAAAAACTTTTAAGAAAGTTCTGATTTGTAGATCAAACGACAAATCTCACCATCCCTAGGATTCGTTTGCAGAGGTGGAAGACCAGCGGGAATGAAATTGAGCTTCTCTCCTTGAGGCTTCACCCCTTCATCAAACCAATGATTACTCGACACAGCATTTGGAAGTGAACAAGACATCCTATAACTCCAACGACCAAATCTATCGTCCAAGGACCGAGGGAGAGTCTGATGACTCCAAGCCGACGACGTCACCTCTCCGTCCGACGCGTACTGTCCATCGTCATTCTCCACTTCTTCCTCCTCTTCTTCAAAGGACTCTTCCTCAAAGTGAATGGATCGCCGTATACGGGGTTTCCGGCGAAGTTGGACGAGGCGGTCGAGGACCTCGTCGACGGAGCGGCGATGAATGTAGAAGGCGGAGATGGCCATTAGTGAAGCTCCAACCAGAGCCGCCAGGGCGAGATGGAGGGTCGACGAAGAAGACGAATCCATGACGACGAAGAAGCAACCCTAGGCGGCGACACGTTTGATGCGCGTGTACTTGTTTGGCTGCAAAGTTTTGGGTTTAACGAGCGAGGACGCAAAACTGAGAACTGAGAACTGAGAAGACGAAACACTATACGTCACAAGCGCGCGGGTTTTGAGTTGATGGGACCGACAAAATGATGGTGGGCGTGATTGATTGGACGAAGCAATACGCGTTAACCAGCAAATCAGGGCTTGATCAATATTTCTTAACACGTGTAGAGTTAGATTTGGTGCCTCGTAGACTCTCAGTCCCAAACACTTCCAAGCATTCCTTAATTAATTCCTTAGTTTATTACACACTTTCATTAAAGACAAGATTGATGCCCGAGAAATCGGGTGTGCTTGTTTGGTAGGTACGAGTAAAAACGTACGGATATAAAATAAAAAGAAAGTGGCGCCTTCCTTAGTTTTGGCGGTTGCTCTATTCTTCTCGTGTTTATGTTCTTTGATATTTTCTCCCAACTCAACTCAGAGAGAATGCCTTTTCTGTATCTTCAATTTTTGTTCTTTCTGCTTATCAGTTCTATTTGCTTTATAATTGAAATAGTTAAAAGGGATTTATGCAGTTTTTGTGAATGCTAATAGGTTAACTGAGTATTCGATGTTTTCTTTTCTCCCTTTCCTAGCTTCTCTCACCATTTTTCTCTTCTTTTCTCTCTTCTCCTTTCCTTCTCACGATTCTTCCTCCCTTCTTCTAATTTTTCAAGACAACTTAATAGCTTATTCCTTCCAATTTTGCCCCTCACTTACTTGGATTTTTCTGCCTTGCCCTTCTTTGTCAGTTTATATCTCTACACCTCCAATCCATTAACTCCACGTTAATTCTAACTAACTACCCATCTTTCCAACTAATTTCATTCTTTATTCAAGCTTACTAAATTAACAACCCAATAACAATAATTAAACAACAAACAAGCATACATGAATCATTAAACAAATAATAAGTAAAAATTTAAAACAAATCGGGATCCAACAACAATTGTATAAGATATGTCATTTATTATTTGGCAATTACGTAAATCATATGATACCCTTCAACTTGATCCTCGTGTTAGAAACTTTGAATTGAACTTGTTGGAAATGAAAATTGTTTTATGAATGTATTGTGATTATTGGAAATGGAAATGGAAATTGTTGAAATTTGTTGGAAATTGAAATGAAATTATGTATGATATGTGGATGTTGGAAATGGATATTGTTTTATGAATGTATTGTGATTGTTGAAAATGGAAATAAAAATTGTTAAAAATTGTTGGAAATGGAAACAAAAATATGTATGATATGTGGATGTTGGAAATGGAAATTGTTTTATGAATGTATTGTGATTGTTGGAAATGGAAATGAAATTATGTATGATATATGGATGTTGGAAATGAAAATGAAATTATGCATGATATGTGGATGATGGAAATGGAAATTATTTTATGAATGTATTGTGATTGTTGGAAATGGAAATAGAAAATGTTGAAAATTGCTGGAAATGGAAATGAAATTATGTATGATATGTGGATGTTGAAAATGAAAATTGTTTTATGAATGTATTGTGATTATTGAAAATGGAAATGGAAATTGTTAAAAATTGTTGAAAATGAAAATAAAATTATATATGATATGTGGAAGTTGGAAATGAAAATTGTTTTATGAATGTATTGTGATTGTTGGAAATGGAAATTGTTTTATAAATGTATAGTGATTGCTGGAAATGGACATAAAAATTGTTGAAAATTGTTGGAAATGGAAATTGCTTATGCAAGTTTTGTGATTGTTGGAAATAGAAATTGTTTTATGAATGTATTGTGATTGTTGGAAATGGAAATGAAAATTGTTGAAAATTGATGGAAATGGAAATTGTTTATGCATGTTTTGTGATTGTTGGAAATGAAAATTGTTTTATGAATGTTTTGTAATAAATGGAAATGGAAATTATTGAAAATTGTTGGAAATGGAAATTATCTGTGTTCCATGAAATTAAATTGTGTGTAATGTAATCATACAGAATGAGTTATATTATATAAGATGGATATGCATATTGTGTGCTGAAATTATGTGTTATTTATTTTGATATATGCGTTCATTTGTTTTTACAGATAAATGGAAACAAGTTCAAGTACTCTTGATCAACCCACTTAAGAAGGATACAATGATCCAGCTTGGGTTCATGCTGCATTGGTTCCCGATGTGAGGAACCATACTATTTGCTTAATTTGTAACAAGCATTTGAAAGGTGGAAGAATCACCCGATTAAAAAAACGTTTTGCTGGGGTTAAAGAAGGTGTGGAACCCTGTAAAAAAGTAAGTCATGATGTGAAGTGACAGATGAAAACATTGCTTGATGAATATCAATATGAGAGAGATGGAAGGGAAAGGTTGAATTTTGAAATTGGTAGTGAAAGTTTATTTTCTAGTTTCCGTGGTGATTTTGGAAATGTTGAAAGTGGAAGTGGTACTGGTACTGGTACTGGTAGTGTTCCATCTCAAGCTCAAGAAGAAGTATTTGAATCTGATGTGAGGAAGAGAAGAAGGCAGTTGACTAGTTTCTTTGCACCACGACTAACTCCTGGAGCCCAACCTTTTATTCGTAGTGCAATGCAATCAAAAGATGCGACTCACAATGTCAATATGACAGTAGCTAGATGGTGGTATGATACAAGTTCGCCATTCAATGCTTGTCAGTCTTATTATTATCAACCTATGATGGATGTAATAGCCTCTTATAATCCAGGATACAAAGGTCCTCCAATTGATGACTTAAGAGGTAAACTTTTGAGTTATGTTGGTTCTGAAATTAGAAATTATTTGGCTGAAAGAAGAGTGAATTGGGGTACTAATGGATGTTCAATCTTGTATATTGGTTGGACAAATAGAAGACAAGAGCCTATTATAAATGTTTTTGAAATCTATTGATGCATCTGGCCTTATTAAAAATACTAAGACTTTGTTTGCGATATTTGATGAAGTTATGAATGAAGTAGGGCCAGAAAACATTGTTCAGTTTATTACTGACAATGATTCTGCTTATAAAGTGGTAGGAAAAAGGTTACAGAATATGTATAATTCATTTTTTGGACTTCTTGTGTTGCACATTGCATTGACTTAATACTGAAGAATATAGGGGATCCTAGGTATTTTTTTGTTATTGATGAGAATATGCATAAAGTTAAAAAGGTGACAAAGTACATTTATAATCGTGCATAGGTATTGAATTTGATGAGAAAGGAATTTACCAATCGTAGGAATTTGTGTCGTCCTGCTGTGACAAGATTTGCCACAAATTTCTTATCACTTCAGTCTTTTGTTTCGATAAAGAAAGAGTTAAGACAAATGTTTACAAGTGATAAGTGGATTGTATCTCAGCATGCTAAATCTAATGCTAGAGCGGAGGTTTGTAATATTATACTGGAAGATAGAGAATTTTAGTCTCAATGTCAAATTGTTATCCAAGATTGTGAGCCTTTGGTGATGGTGCTTCACTTAGCTGATAGTGAAGAAAAGCCAACAAATGGGTTATATTTGTGATGCCATGGAGAGAGCGACGGAAGCAATCAAGGCCAATTTGAAACATAGACCTTCTTTATACACACCATATCTTTCAATCATTAATGAGAGAAGGGAAAGACAACTTTCTTCTCCATTGTTTGCAACTGGGGCATTTTTGAATCCTAGTGTCTATTT
>JANKOE010000001.1:3643313-3655241 GCA_026284465.1 Erythroxylum citrifolium | reverse complement strand
CTGAACACATAATAGAGCAATTATAAAGTCAATAACAAAAATAAAATTATTGAAATAAAAACAAAAATATAAAATACCTGTTATTCATTATTGAAATAAAAACAAAAATATGAAATATAAAATTATTGCTTAATGATTTTCTGGCCTGTCTCCCTTCCCGTGTTTTTGGCTTCTTTTTAGTATTCTTAATTGAGGCTTACTGTTCGAAGAAAGACATGCCTGAACCATGCTCTCGTTTACTGATTCGCCTATTAGCTTCCGTTGTTGGCCTGACTCCTTGACACATTTGAACACCCATTACTGCCCATTGTCTATTCCTGAGTGTAGTTCAAGGAGGTATACGAGAAAAAAACAGCAACGGGTTGTGTCCGTTGGGTTTGTTTCGATGAATTCGCTTGGGTTTGTTGACGTTAAGAGGAGAGAGTACAGGGCTTCTTGCTGGGATTGTGTTGGTGGGCTTGTAATGAGGTGCAGAAACGGTTGGGAAAGTGAGGGAGGTTCTGCTTTGGAAGCGGAGATTTTGGAGTTTATGGAAAACTCAGAGAACCCAGATGCGTTTCCAAGCAGGAAACAGCTGATTAATGCTGGAAGATTGGATCTTGTGGAGTCTATTGTTAAACAAGGAGGTTGGCTGGCAATGGGTTGGGATTTAGATGATCATCAAAACCAGAAACAGGAAGTGGTTTCACAGGCTTTGTTAAGGGACAGAGAGTGCATTAGCCCGTTCAACCAAGAAAGGGTTTCGGAAAGCATTGAAGAACGGGGTAGCTCCCGAGCTCGTCTCTTTCTCGATGATTCACATGCTTCAGCTTCTTCGTCGGGTAGATCACTGTGAGGCATCTAATTTTAGTTATCAGTCGTCTCTTTCTTTTAACAGACACCAATTTTGCGTACACAATCAATCATGTCAAATTCTTCGTGTTAAGTCTGAGATCAAGCTAGTTTCTACTGTTCATTTTTTAAATTTTTGTAAACGGAGGCAAAATTTTAGGGTTTGGGGGTCAATGCAATGTGAGGCTGAAAGGTGACAATCTTGTTATTTTGTTCGTTTTGGGCAGTTGGGATAAGCACAAGCAACATAGTTACAATTCAAAATTTTTCTTTCGACCTTGTCCTTTTCTTCTACCTAATTATGGTGTATAATGCTAAGCTCTATGCGAATTAGAACTGAAGACAAAAACTTGACGACTCTTTCCATTTCAAGATCCAAAAAAGCTTTGCCGTCTCCATTTCTTTTGAATCGGCAAATTCTCTGGAATCTTTGACTCTTTTTTTTCATCGTTCTGTACTCTTAGAGAAATAGCGGCAGAGCATGATTCCGGTACCGAGGGTATACTGCATAGGCTGGAAAAGGAGAGGAATATGAATCTTGGATTTGGTTTGAGGGGAAAAGGTGGCAGCACTAATGTCCAAAGTAGTGATCTCAAAAGTGATTGGCTTGCTGGCGCTTCGGAAACTGGGGTATGTTTGTTTTTTGATATGTTAACTTTGGTGATGAGTCCAGTAGTTCTAATCTATACATACTATTACCTAGTGAATGTATATAGTTCTTCAACGTCCCTTTTCATTCTTATGCTCATATGTGAAATAGATACTGGACTAATTATTCAAAACATTTGACCTTAGTGTTCAACTACTTTTAATACGAAGCATCTTATTAGTCTTGTTATCATTGAAAGCCCACACAGATACTAATAAATTTGAGGGACAAAGGACTAAAATTTTAGTTATGACCATACATAATAAGATGTCAAGTGTAGAGAAAAGAAAGTAGCTAAATTACAATAAAGAGCTCTTTGATTACATGGATAAAAATATCATATGATACAGTTACTACTTTGCATCAAAGACAACTTGAAGGATTGACAAACATTCAATAGCACTTTTGCCTCAGAAAATTGACTCATTATATTGTTTAGGGGTTAGGTATGCCAGCTTGTCTTTTATTTTTTATTTTTATTTTATTTTTGTGTGTTCAACATTTTTGGTGACATATTTGTTATATTTAGAGTAGCTGTACTCATTCTTGTTCTTTACCTTACTTGTACTGTATGTTGCATTGCAAAAGACAGTTGCTGGTCTGACAAGAAACAATAAATTTGGTTCATCAAGCCCGCAAAACAATGTAGTTACTGACACATCGGGTAAAACTGGTTCCAAAGGAACTTTCTCAAGCTTTGATGGTCTAAAAAGCTCACTAAGGCCTGCTATGTGGAGGACTTGGAGCATTCAGAGAGCAGGAAATTCAAATATGGAATTTGAAGGTATTGGCTATTTTTCTTGTTTCATTGCTAAACATCCTTGTTCTACTAACTTTACATGTCCATGTTATATGCAGTTGATGAATTTCGTCCTAATGCAACTAGAACAGAGTCTAGGATGGTTGATTTAGTAGATGAAATTCTTGAAGTAAGGGAAGTTTATGGGTCATCTTTAAGCATCAAGGAGCAATTTACCCATGAAGGTACCCGTCAAAATGATGTAAATAGTCGCTTTCAACACCTTGAGTTGGAGCTTTCCTCTGTACTTAAAGGATTGAAGTCAAACAACAATGGAAGTGCAGTTACAATTGTGGGTACCTTTTATTTGCCTATGTCCATCTATAGTTTTTTAATTCTGTTTGCTAACAGTCTTCTCTTTCTTTTTTCATCTTTTATTTTCCCGTAAAACCATTCAAAGATACTGTTTGGCATGGTTGTTTATCTTTTTCACTGTTCGAATGGTTGCTTGCTTTTTGTTTAGCTGATGAGGATGTGGAAAATTATTTTAAGCCTCATGAATTATAAATGATCTTACAGTTCATTGAGTTTTCATTGATCAAAGAATTGAAAGGAATAATTGACAATCCATTCAGTTATGATTTTGTCACCATATACAATTTAGTAGTGGAGATTTAAGGTTGAGCTTTTATTTCAGAGCTTGACTTAGAATTTTGTCATAAGTTAAATGTTATATTACTTCTGCTTTATCATACACTAGGGCGGTGAGAACTCCACAGACAATTTGCTTAAGCTTTCTGATGCCTGGGAGTTCAAGGAAAATGAAATCATGAAAGCCCAGCATGAACTGCGCTCAATACGGGCAAAACTAGCGGTATTAGAAGGGAAGATGGCACTTGCAATAATGTATGCGAAATTTTATTAGTGTAATGGTACTTAACTCTTCTCTTGATTGCTTTACCAATGTGCTGTTCTGGTTCTCACAGTGATGCACAGAAGATAATAGAAGAGAAACAGAAAAAGGTTGATAATACTCGCAGAGGCTTACAAATTCTTCGTACTGCTTGTGTAGCGTGGCCTAACACAGCCTCAGAGATGCTCTTAGCAGGATCTTTTGATGGTTGGACCACCCAGGTTTGTTTCAATCTGAAGTTAATCATTTAGAATTACCGACTACAATGTGGGTAACGTTAATGGCGTTCATCGCATTACAGAGAAAGATGGAAAGATCAAGCACAGGTATCTTTTCTTTGTATCTGAAGTTGTATCCAGGGCGATATGAGGTAAATCAGTTTTCCAACTTGATCGTGATTCATTACTTTTAAATCTTTCATTGGATAACTGAGTCTCAGCATTTTATGTAATGGCACAGATCAAGTTCATAGTTGATGGTGTTTGGAAGATAGATCCCCTTCGCCCTATTGTATACAACTATGGTTTCGAGAATAATCTACTAATTATCACATAAGTAACATGGATGGTGCAATGGTGGACAAAAGGATGCACACTTCACCACCCTATGAAGAAGATTAATGCATACGTGTGGCAGGTTTCTTGGCTTTTCTTTTCATTCATTGTCCTGATTCTTCTAGTGCAGAGGATTACATTATGTTGAAACATGAGTTTCTGGTTTGCCCCTGTTTTTTCTTTTCTTTTTTTCTTCAATCTGATGTATAGAAAACAGATATAGCATAGCAAACAAAAACATAGGTCAAAGCGAAAGCTGCTAAAGGAAAAGATGACAGGATACTTGAGATGCGGATATCATGCCCTCAATCCAAGCCAATGTCCATTATATAATTGTGTACTTATTCAATATAATTGTAGGGTTTATTTCAGTTTTTAATTCATTATTCATCTTTTATATGATTGTAAAATTTTAGTATGACTAGTATGGATGTAGTTATGCTTTTTTATATATAGTAAATGGAGATGTAAAATTATGTGTTAAACTAGAAGTATGATTGAATTCCAACAACGTTTTGTTACCAAAAAACAATATAATTGAATGTAATATGCTAAAACACTTTATTAGGTGAAAACACATATTAGTTAGATAGATGATACACTACTTAATCCAAATAATATTAGTGCTCTGTTGACTATGGTGACATTCATCAATAGCTAACATGCAACTTTAAATTTGGGTTAATTAAAAATAAATTAGGTCAAATAAGTAGCATTATAATTTGTAAGATATAAGAATCATTAGGTTACCATAGTACATTTGTTATAATTCTCTAACATAAGGTCCTTCACTTGAAGTTGTTTCAAAGTATAAAATAACATGCATAATATTAACATTAGTAATTAAATTAAAATTTAAAAAGATAAAGAAGTATTAATCACCTACATTGAAATGTTATTCACTAGTTCTTGTCACATTATAAGTTTTACTTTTGTGTCCAAAAGCACCACATTTCTTATATTTTTGCACTTGAGCCTTTTACGGCTCCTTACTTGCACTTGGTATTTTCTTTTGTTCATTTTTATCTCTCTTCCTTGCCCTTTTGGGCCTTCTAGCGTCACCCTCTTGGCTGATGGATTTATTTCCTCATAATCATTTAATGGCCAAAACATTACTTCCCTAATAGGCTACAACACTTATCATACACTCTTAAAAAGGTACTCTTTTATAACAATCATTCACAAATGCCTATGGTTTTTATTTAGAATGATTGATAGTATTAATAGCATGTTTGTATAGATAACCATACAAGTCCCACACTTTGCAACTACAATAATTGTCCCTTCTTTGACTTGCAGTATGCTTTCCATCCTCTTTACTGACCTTTTATGCTCCATTTCATTTCACACAATTTTCCATTGCAATGCCTCAATATTTTTTGTAGCTTCTTCACAACTACAGGTGCAATATTTGATTTCTATGCATATGCATATACCTTCCTTTTAGCATATCTCCTCATCACCATTATCCTTATGGTTTCTAGCATACTAATCATTAGTCTATCTCTTGCTGGTAAGATCCATCTATTGAAAGTCTTGCTGATGTTATCGTCAATGATCGTACATTTTGACTCAAATGATTGGTATAACTTAGCCCATTTCTCTTGTGAATATTTAAGCAAAGATAACACACCCAAATCTAGTTTTGTCCAATTTCTTCAATTGCTTATTAAAGTCTTCGACATACATAGGCTATGTACATGCTTAGAATTGTCTCCTCAAGTCTTTACCACTTTATTGTCCATGTCAATTATAGTAAATATGTTTAGTGCACATTCTGTGACATGTATTTAGAAGCGTCTTCTCAACAACTTTTATTAATCCTTAGATAGATAAGTCATAAAATAACTATAAAATAACAAAATATAATAACAAGTCAGACGAATAACATTAGTAAAAATAACACAACTCTACAACTATATACCTTTTGCATGTCAAATTTTTTTGTAAATCTATATCCATATTCTAACTCCAAATCAACTAATAAGAGTGATAAGAACTAACTCTGTGAATCAGTACTTTTAACTTCAATAATTACTCACGCTACATGATATATGCATCTATCTCCATCCCTTCTAACCGTACTTATTAGTTGCCCTTAAATTCATTCTTTAAGAAACAACCATCCATCCCAAGTATAGGCTTCAAGTGCCTCCATCCTTTTTCATAGCTCCAAAACAACTGTATAACCTCTTGAACTATAGTTTTTGATTCCTCGAAAATTAAAGTTCCATTGTTGATTAGTGATTGTTAGGCTTCTCTAGAATTCTGTCTTAAAAGCATCTAGCTAAAAACTTTGTTGATACTATTTAGACTTGTTTATTATGAAACATGTATGCTCAGACCTATATATTTTTATTGTGAAACATTTGTCATTACTATCATAGGCTATATCCCACTTGTATCCTTTGATGCATCCAACTTTAATTCACTTTTTTTTCATTGGACTTTACTTTGTTGCTATTGAATAATCAATAAAGCATCTTTAAACTCTTTAACTTTGCTAAACTTCATACCTATTATCCAATATAATGTACTAGCACCTAGTTCATGTCTAACACTTGTGTTAGGTCTTCTAATTAGCTCCCCAGGCTCATCATCACTAGGATACTCATTATCAATGAAACTTTCATAATCACTGGAATCAATCTCCATTAGTCAGTAGCCATCTAGAATTGAAATATCAAATGTATTTTATACTACTTCAACTTCATTATCATCTTCACCTTCTTCTTCATTATCACCTTCATCTTTATTGTTTGAATTGCCTACGTCCCCATCATTACTACTATCCTTTTTATTATATTTACATTAACTTCACCATCCATAATATCCTCATCAAATTCCAAAATACCATCATTACTTGTTTAGCCAAAACTTTTAGAGTCATAAATGGATGGTCAAGTTTATGTATATATACACCTTAATTGTTCCTTGTATTTTTAAAAGGTTAATTAATTTAATGCAACTTTCATTAAATTCAATGAGCCTTAAAGACCTATTGAATCTAAAACCCAAAACTCTATAATAAGCCTTGTCAACTTGTAAGAATCTAAGTTCCTTCCCCATCTAATAAATTAATTTGCAGATAATAAAAATAAAGATCCATTTTATCAAAATAACTTGACAACCTACCCTCGTAATTTAACTCGTGATCTTTTTTAAAGTATCCATCATAATATAACTTCAAAATTCGGTATTCAATTGTTATAACCCTACAAACGACAAGTAAATAACCTTACAAATGGCAAGTAAATAGCAATTTGTAAACAGACATATACAAACACATGTATAAGCTACCTTTACTAATGTTAATTGAGCAAAAAATAATGTTAACTAAGCAAAAAATACAAACACTATATGTTTTCTTTTAGGAGTTTAAAGAGTTAAGCTAATGGAAATGTACTTCTAAAAGTTGTCATCCATCCAATCCAGATAGGGATAGGCACTCAAAATATAATGATGATTAATATAATATAAAAACTCATTCTGATAGAGATCAGAGGATATAAATCACAAAATTCTCATAAAAATATATAGTTTTTGAGGTCTTTCAGATACATTTCAACTCATATAGAAACTTATAATTTTAAAAGAAAATGAATGTGAAAGTCCACATTAAAATTTCACAAAGTATTTCTACACTATTCATAAGTATGGGCCATAAGGAATTTAGATGTTTTGTAGATGAAATTCAACAATAATATGCATACGTGCGATATCATGTAAAATTCAAGCAACTCTGACATATGGAGAAGGCATATAATATTGAAACTACCGATAAAGAAAAGTAACTTGTCGAGACTGCATGTTACCTCTAATCCACCATAATAGCAAAATGGATATATGATTATTCACACTTGTATGTAAAAATAGATATCGTAATTAAAATTAAAACAATATAATATAAGTCTTTAACTTAAAAAAAACATTGAGTGATAAAGAAGCTGTATCACATTATGAAATAGGAGGAAGATGCACCATCCTATGAAATAAAGAGAAGCCCACCAAGAGAAATGTACCACACCAATCGGCTTTGAATGACCACACCAAAAAACAAAGAAAAGCCACACAACCACAAATAGAGAAACACATGCAAATTGGATTTGGGATTAGGGATTTCAACACCCTCAAACAAAGAACCATGGGGATGATATTCTGCATTATCTCTATGCCCAATTCTAAACGAAAACATTCGGGTTTATGCTGAACGTTGTCGTTTAGAGTTGTTTTTCGTTTGACTTCGTCACTAAAGGACAACATTTGGTTTAATCCCGAAAGACGATGTTTGACATTAAACCAAACTTTGTCACCTAAAATTAGGCATGGGAAAAAAAATTAGGATTTTGGTTCTCTTGTTACGTAGAATGTACACGTGGAATAGGGCTCACATAAAAAAAAATGTCAAATGTACCTTTTTGTAACGAAATGTTGACAGAAATATTAAATTGGGGTTTTTATTAACGTTTCCAAAATGATAGGATTATTTTTTAAGTTATATAAATCTTATGGTTCTTTTTAAACAAGTTGAAACCAAAGGGTTTAAATGGAATTTTATTTACGTCTAATTTGACCACCACTTTCCCTTGAAAATAACGTGCTCAAAGATCTAGCTTAATAACTTGTGAAAGAATTGCACTAAACCAACCAATCTAGCATTGCACAATTTAGCAAAAATGAGTTTACAGGCAACAACCAAATCATTAACATTAAGAGTAGCCACTCCCTCGTATAACTGGTATGATTTCTGATCAACATGAAGCACCAGATGTGATGCAAAGCAGTTAATGTCTCGCCATTTCGCATTGCTAAACACAATGAAATGAGTCATCCATCTCTGTTAGACAGGAGGCACACTTGCATGAAGAATCTACATTTCATCTTCTTAAGAGATCAGAGCAAGTGTATAAGGCGTCGAAGAACAACATCCAAACGAAAATTTTGCTTTTCTAAAGTTGTCAATTAAGATGAGAGGGCCTGGATCGAAACCGTGTCCACCTTTATAACAAAATCACACAAGTTAAGGTATCTAAACCTCAAATCGGGTGCCGCCAAAAGTTGTTGGTCATTGATTGGATTGCGAACAACAAGAACAACAACATCATGTCTTTGTACTTGAGATTCTTTTTATATTCATTATTTCACTCCACTAATTGCCGCTTCATGGAATTTGCTTTGGAGATTCATGAAGTCCTCAAACAAACAAAGAGCTTTGGTAAATCCTCCTCACTCCTCGTTTCTTAACGCCGGTCATCATTGTCTCTTCCAGCGTTGTTTTTCGGGCCAAAGACCAACACTTTTAACTTTATTGTGTCTAGTTACCTAACAGAGCTCCGTGTTATAGGCTTGTAGCGAATAAGTTTCCATTTCTCGGTATTTGGTTGGGCTTTAAAGCCGCTAACAGAACTCCGAAATTCTTCATCTTTCCCCCGCCCTTAAACCTCTGAACTCTGGCAGAATAGAACATTTGTTTGACTGTCAAAACCCTCTACCATGGCCGCCTCCTTGTCACCATTATCATATTCTCTCTCTTTAAGAAGATCCCATCTCCAGATTTTCCCCAATCAAGTTAACTGTGGCCTTTCCCTTACTGTTATCAAACACCATCGCAGCAAGTCAAAGCCTTTCTGGACATTTCAAGCTCCTAAGAATTCTAGCCGCTTGTTATCCTTATCTCGCCCATTAACTGAAATTAGAGCTGTTTCTAGACCTGGGTTTTCTGGTACAACTGAAGAGGAAGAGATTTTGCCTTCTTTTGAGGAAAAACCAGCCAAGTTTCTCCTTTGGGTTGTGTTTTGGACTTCACTCTCTCTTGCTTGGTTTCTTGCTTCAGGGGATGCTAATGCTGCTATTGATTCCATTAAAGCGTCTAGCTTTGGGTTAAGAATTGCCAATGCTCTTAGAAGTTTTGGCTTGCCTGATGAAGCTGTGGTTTTAGCTTTGGCTACACTTCCCGTGATTGAGCTCCGTGGGGCTATCCCTGTTGGATACTGGATGCAACTTAAGCCTATAACTTTAACTATATTAGCTATTCTTGGGTCAGTTCTTTTACTTTTATTCAATTATCAGTTTATCGTTGGCGTTCCAAGGATATGGGTGCCTCGTTGCCTTTATTAACTCAATCTTTTCTTTGTTGAATAATTGAATTTAACCAATTGATTGAATTCTGGTGTTGACTGAAGCAGCTTAACTTTCATTAGTACACTTTCTGATCATTTTCTATATCTGGTATATTGAGTTTGCTTGATGAAAACTTAGGAGTGGTAGTTGTCCTTCAAGCTTCACAGTTTACGGTAAGTCATGTATAGCTCATGGTTCTTGATGGTGTTGTACCTGGTGTTTGTGTGGTATAGTTAAATGTTAATGGGTGTTGTTCTCTGAGAATTAAGAAGGAACCAATCACGCTGAGATTGACAAATTGAGGGTCTTTGATTGCAGGAACATGGTTCCTGTGCCCTTCATTGTACTTTACTTAAAGAAATTTGCTTCTTTCCTTGCCGGAAACAACCAGGCAGCATCTAGGTTTCTCGACATGCTATTCAAAAGGGCCAAAGAGAAGGCTGGCCCTGTGGAAGAGTTTCAGTGGCTTGGGTTGATGCTCTTTGTGGCTGTACCTTTTCCTGGAACAGGAGCGTGGACTGGAGCCTTCATAGCTTCTATTCTTGATATGCCATTTTGGCCAGCAGTATCTGCAAATTTTTTTGGTGTTGTGTTAGCTGGACTCCTAGTTAACTTACTGGTCAATCTTGGTCTAAAGTATGCAATCATTACTGGTATTTTCCTCTTCGTTATATCCACCTTTATGTGGACTATACTTCGAAATATAAGAAGTACCTTTAGCTCTCCAAACTGAGGTCCATGAAGCAGATCGTCTATTTATGTCTCCAATAAAGATTGTTTTGGATGTTGGGCGCTCATAAGAGCTTATCTACCTTGTTTGCAAGCTTTATTCTATGCATTCTTGTTTTCCTCCAGGATCTTTGTCACCCTTTAGAGAATTTTGAAATCGTCAAGCAACTCAAACCTGATAGGGAAAACTCGGACATGATTGCTCATTCGTATCAAGTTGAAAAATTGTAAACTGAACTCTGGTGAACTTGCCTCTATTCTGTATGGAAATTGGTGCTTTAGTTGTTATGAAGGTGCCAAGAAGGCAATTACTATTCAGGTGGCCTCTTTAGCTGTTACTGGAATCCAGAGTCCTCTGACCATGGACTTCATTCCAGCAAAGTCTCTTTGAGCTTTCCTGTCATGAGTGGGATTGCTAAAACATGAAGGTTATTGTGTAACATGTTGTTGTAGTTGTCGCTTAACTAATAGTTAACAAAGTTAAACATATGTTTTGGTCAAGTCTTTGTTCTTACAGTGATTTAAGTTATGCCTTTAAGGCATGGTTGTCATTAGTAAAAAGTTCTACCTTTGTCATCTCCATGATTGCAAGTGAAGGCGTCAGTGTTCTTGCAACATATCTCAAGTTGAATATCAGATCCTGCTTGCAGAACCTTTTCAGGAAGGAATGACATTTCCAAGTCAGAAGTAGGGGTGCCGTAAAGGAATGTTTCTTGTCCAATCTTTGAGCTGTCTATGGACCTTTACTTTCACTTTCATTGGCAAGCTGTAAAGTCAATGCATAATTCCAATGAGCTAAGCTCGGTTGCCACTTCTCTTCCTCGCCGTTAAAGCTTGGTCCGAGTCCCTGTAAATGATTAAATTAAAAGCAAAGCAAATAGTGTTTTTGCTGCTATTTTGAGCGGTAAATGTCAAAGAATGGGAATTGAAGATCAATGTTCATTTCCCGACATTCAACTTAAGTTTAAAAAATCAATTACAGTTAGTTGATCAGAACAATTAGGTGGGCAGCTGCTGTCAGTGAATATATAAAACCAATTAAGTTGGTCTCACACAACAGCTTAAACTATTGTGATGAAACGATCATTTAATATGGTATCAGAGCTTTTGTGACTAAGTAGTCGTGAGTTCAAATTCTACCACCACCTATTATTCAGCATAAGATAGAGTGAGACTGTGCAAGTTTCAAGCCCAAAAGGTTTTCACTTAAGGGGGTGTGTTAGTAAATATATAAAATGAATTAAGTTAGCCTCATACAACAACTTAAGCTATTATGGTAAAACGGTCCTTTAATAGCTATTACTTGAATGTCAAAAGCTTGCTCATTTTATGTAACCAGATACTTGATTCTGGTTTATTGAACATACAGATTCAACAACAGTTAGACAGGGTG
>JANKOE010000001.1:3609458-3620557 GCA_026284465.1 Erythroxylum citrifolium | reverse complement strand
TGAGACAAAACAAGTTTTCTCTAATGTTGTTTAGCATTTGGTAAGAGAAAACAGGATTTCTCTAATACAGTTTAACATATGCGGTTTAGCATAAAGTTGGAGAAATTGAGACCTACAAAAAAAGATGATATAATTTAGATCATAAAGGTATCATCCTAGTTTGCCACACTCCATTTTCACATTCATATTAGTGAGGTATTAGGTATACGTGATTGGATCTATGTCGCACATGACACATGTATTTGATATTTTTCAGTTTCGAAAGCCTTGGAAGATAGAATAATAGACTTTTGTTATCTTTGAATCAAATGTTTTGTTTTTAAACCTAGTCGACTAATTCAGTAGCGTAACTTAACCGAGTTTTTAAACTAGAGTCAAAAAACTGCAATTAATGCTTGCCCAAAAGGGAGAATGTTGGATATTTTTGTCTTGTCCCATAAAGTTGGACAACTATTAATTGCATTTTTTGGTTTTTTAATAACTTATCGGTTAAGTTACATAATTTGATCTAGACAAAGATAATAAAGTGACCCAATAAATGATCTGAATTAATGGGTCAAATTTCGTATGAAAAATGGACTTAATTAGTGTGGGCTGGACCTATATCGGCCTTGTGATAGGGAAGCCTGATATGGAAGCTATATATAAAGGTCAAGGTCTCCTACAATTGCTCATATCAATTCTAAGCATAAAGATTCTCTGACCCGTTAAGAAAACTTACGTTTTGAGAAATTTGTAGGAAGACTTAACCCGTGTCTCGGAGAGATGTTCCCATAAAGATGGTGGTAGATTCGCGCTTGTTTCGACTTCAGAAAGCTCGTTTGAAGTTACAGAGACCGAAATTAGGTATTTTCACATTTCTTTGTTTCTTTTCTTTTCACGTTCGATCCAGGATACATAACTAAGGTACTGTTACGCATTACAAAGTGGGTGAACACACGACAAGATAGTGAGAGTGAGATATGGTTCAATAGCAAAGGATGACAATGGACTAGCAGAGGACGAACCGATGAGGGCAGAGGATGACAGTAGCAGTGAGCAATGATTGTGGGTGACGATAAACATTGCGAGGGTGCAAGTGTGGGCGAAGGCTGTGCTATGGCGATGTGAGTCCTATGAGAGACATTTGTGTCTCTGTGAACCACATAACAGATGCGTCTATGCCACCAACGATAATAAGGGCTATGGTGGTGTGAACGTGTTACTGGAATGCTAACACTAGTGAGAGAGGCGCGAATCTGGGGGGCAGAGAGAATGAAGAAGACATATCTAAGTGAGTTTTGAACCTTTTGATTCATTTGAAGCAAGTCGAGGGCGGGGGTAGGGGTGGTTTTTAGGGCTAACAAGTTCTATTTTTGCAAATTAGTCCTCCAAAATTTTTATTCTTCCAAATTCAACTATTGCTAATCTGATACCTCAAATACCGGGTCGGTATGATATTGAGGGTTTTAATACCATTTTTTGGCAACTATGATAACCAATACATATCTTTGGTTAAAATCCCAACTCAACTCAACCTGACCTAATTTTTATTTTTATAAATTAAAAATAAAATAATGTCGTATTCCTTATAACTATTGGGCTTTGATTATTTTCCTTATAACTATTAGGTTTTAGGCTTTGAGTAGGGCCAATCTCAAGCTCAAAGGCTTGATTTTTGAAAAAAATAAGGACCGAGCCTTGTCGAGCCCAGGTTTATTTGCCAACTATAGTTGTGGGTGCTCATGATATTCGTCTTTTGTAAATTTATGGTTCACATATTTTGTGACATAATTAATTAAAAGTATTATTTATTATAGATTTGTGACATAATTAATTAAAATTATTCTTTATTTAATGGGTATTTGTTTAACTAACATAAATACATGATAAAGTATATGTAATAAATATATTTTGCAAATGAAATTATGATGAGATCATAATTATGATATTTATATTATATTTACGTATTATTTCAAAATTATTGAAAATAGTAAATAACTTCTCATCAGTATCATTTAACTAATGGATGTTTAATTTTTCAAATTTTTTGTCTATGGAGGATCTATTCTAAACTTTTGGAAAATGTGACAGATCACTTTAAATGCTTTGAAAAGTTAGAGTCGAAATTGTATTCTGATATGAGTATTGAGGATCAAAATATACTTTTATATAGATATTATTAGAGGCCATATACCTGAAATTTTTGGTTCATAGTTTGAAAAAATTCTCTAGGGTTTTAAATAAAGTACATTTTAAACATTTTATTTTTAATATATATATTTAAATTATTCAACCAAAAATTTCTAATTGAAAAGTTGTAAAAATTATTTTTTAGCTGCACTCACAATTGTATTCTTCATATAAATTAATAACAATTTACATATGAACATGATATCTAATATTAAGGTATTATAATTGTTCTAATCGTTTTAAAAAATATAACATTGCCGTACCACCACATGGCAATATCATTTCTTTTTTGTTTCCTATTCACAAATATAAGTATTGATCTCTTTTCTTTCCTTATTGTTGTTTTCATTGTATTAGAGCCTGATTATGGAAACATTAGGGGCTGCAAACGCAAAAATAGATCAACAAATAAATAGATGTGAATAAACTTGAAAGAAAAATTGCAGTGAAGTTGGTAAAATTGGTGCTCCAAGTGTTAATTATTTTTTAATCCAAGATTTTACTAGTGGGATAGCGCCTGAAATTTTCTGTCCCCCTTATTCTGGCCCTAACCTGTCTCTATTTGATCCAAGCCATTCATTCATATGGGACTCATTTGATCCAAGTCATTCATTTATATGGGACCCATATGAATAAATGACTTAGATTAAATGGGGACAGGTTAGGGCCAGAATAAGGAGCTAGAGGATCACATCCCTTTATAAAGAGGTCTGGCGATCTAATCATTATCTTCTTCGTACTTCCATGAATTTCCTCGGTGTTAAAGTTCTTTTATTTATTTATTTATATACATTAAGCATCTCAACTTTTTATTGGGCTAATATAAGTTTCTAAGAACTCATTTTAAGAATTTTAGAGGAGGCAAATCTAGAATCCTAAGATTTTTCAGGTTCTTACGTAGTTTGTACACTTTTACGCACAAAGAGTTGTCATATATTGATTAGCTAGCTGCTTATTGATCACTGGCCCTGTTAAGCATCAAGTTCCCAGCAACCTTAGGTTTTCTAATACTTTCAACTCCTACACTGCCGCTGGAAGTGAAACGTTCGTAATTGATCCGACCAAAGAGCATGCCCAAGAACTTAGAGGATCTTCAACAAGAAAAATTCCCCTCTCCTCCTTTTGTTTGGTGACTCGAATTCAAGACAAGAGAGCCTTAAGTAATGAGTTGAAACCAACGAGATCATTCCTAATTGTCTTCTGTCAAAATTCTTTGATTCACATTACACCGTATAAAATATACGAGCCAGCTTCACTTGGGAGCTGAAGGCTCACAATTTGCTCTACCGTTTGATTCTATTTCAAGCTGTTGGATTAAAAATCATTCATGTTTCGAACAATCATTTCTCCTTAAAGCGTTTGCAGAAAGGCTGTGCAAGGCCTACGGCTTTAGTTGTTTGGATTGTCGTATTGTTTTTTTACGACAAGCTTGTCAAATGGATTGTAAGGAGGCCAAGTCCATTGGATAGTATTAATTGCAGCATGGCCTTAAAATCAGATTCCAGTGTCAGGGTATTCAGTAATACATAAATGTTGTTTAGGAAGTGACAAGTGGACATACAGATTACATGTAATGGGTCTCGACCCAGCCCAGACTACTGCTAAGGATCTGATTGGCACTGTCACTAGTACACTGTATTAGGATGATATGTAATCTGTTAGCAAGTTGTTACTTTGGGAATAAAAGGGAAAAGGTTAGGCATAGCAGGGCATGAATGGTATGAATGATGATTTCACTTTCTCTCTCCCTTTCTCAGACTCTCTCTTCCATGGGATAGTACACTGTACCGTTCCTTCTTCTTCTTCTTAATCCTTCTATTTCTGTATTCGCCAGTCTTGTACTGCTGCCTATTTGTTCATAAATCAATCAGAATATAGCTCCCCTGTTTCTGTTATTGCTTTCACTGTTACTGCTTATTTGCCCTGAGTTCATATCATTACATTACATTAAGATGATTTTCTTCCCACATCAATTACTTCATTTTGGAGATTCGAGGCTACATGTACATACCTGTGGTGATGATCCTTGTATCTCAAGGTTTAGAAAATGAGACTGACATATGATGAATAACAACATTATTTTACTTTTCTGCTTATAAATGTTTACTCAATTTACGTGTGAATAAAAGGGTATAAAAAGAAGAAGATTCTTATTCACTTGTGAATAAAAAGGTGAAAAAAGAGGAATATAGAAATCACCAACTCTTACAGATCTTCCCAAGTATATAAACTTATTGTTGTGGTATTGGCATTACAATACTCCATTGAAATATCTCCTTTTGCAACTAACTCTCATATGAAGTGATGACCAACTTTTTATTGAGATAAATTGGAGTTTATCGTCGTCATTGCAATAGTTGATCGACTGCTTCATGTATACTAAAATTCTTCAACACTAAATAGCTTGAAATGCCGTTACAGTAACAATCATGTATTCGGCTCTTTAAGATAAAAAAAAGTAGTAGATGGTTGTTTCTTTGAGCTTCAAAAAAATAGCTTTAGTTCCCATGGCCATGATAAAAATATCATCCATTGTACTCTTGCGGCCTTCAATGCAGTTTGATTATACCATGTCACTAAAGAGCTAATTCTTAGCATTCCCTAAAAAATATATGATCATATATATGTTGGATAATTTTGACATTTCCTATAAAGTTAGACCACATTTAATTGCAAATTTTGGTTTTTTAATAACTTATTGATTAAGTTATGTAATTTGATCCGGATAAAGATAATAAGTGACCCAAAAAATGATCTAAGTCAATGGGTTAAAGTTTAAGAGGAAAATAGATTCTGATCAGTGTAGCCCAGATCTATATTGGGCCTGTGATGGGGAAGCCTAATATAGATGCTATATATAAAAGTTAAAGTTTCCTACAGTTGCTCATGTTATTCGTAATCATAAGGATTGTCTAACCCTTTAAGAGAACTTACGCTTTGAGAAAATTATAGAAAGACATTACTGCGTCCCGATGAGCAGTTCCCATGAAGGAGGCAGTAGATTCGCGTTCGTTCGGCTTTGGAAAGCTCGAATGAAGGTATAAAATCGAAATTAGGTATTTTCTGCATTTCTTTGTTTGTTGTCCTTTCACATTTGATCCAGAATACGTAACTAAGGTCTCGTTAAGTGTTATACGTGGTATCAGAGCGGTGACGTGATCGGGTGAGTAAAAATGAAGATTTTTCAGTTTTTCTCTATAAGGTTCTCGGAGAAATTTTTTTCATTTTTTCTTGTTTATTATTGTATGAAATTGGTATAAGTGTTTAGCCTTTTAAAAAAGGTCAAAACAAGCTTGGGAGCGTGAAAAATTGGCTCGAATATTTATAAAAATCGTCGTTTCTTGGCTGGGGGAAGACCATCGGTACACGCGCCTGGCGAGTGAACAGTACCATCCGTAGGGTAGTACGATTGGCGTGTGCAATAGTTGTTGACATGTGTGTGGACGAGGGGCAAGCCATGTGTGCACACGCCAGTTGATAAGCGAGAGTGGGTGCACATTTGGCATGTACAACACACGTACCATACTTGTTGTGGGCGTGTCGCTCTGTGGCGCGTGTACACGCCCTCCACACGCAGCTGACGTTAGCGGTTGATGTCATACGGACGTTGGCGCTATAGTGGATGCCAACGTCTGTGGTTGTTGTGCTGGCGTCATGCTGCTACAGTAATGAAAAATCCAAAATTTTAGATTTCCTGTAAGGGTGCCTCGTGGTGGTTTGGGCCAGTTTTCGGGTCCAGGAAATTCATAAGGAGAGTTTTCCATTTTTCTAGATTTATTACATTAGTAATAAATTAAAGTTTAACTCCAGAAAAGGAGTTAAGTCATTCTGAAGCCAATTTCGAGTGAATTTTTCATGCTTTGGACATTACAGGAGGGAGATACTTCAAGTTTTCGTGTCTCGGGTCTCATGTTCAGTATTCAGGATTGCATGATAGTTATTCGGAAAAGGAATTAAGACATTCTAAAGCCATTTTGAGTGAATTTTCTTGTAATGAACTTGCCATAAGGGAGATACATGAGGTTCTAGTGTCTCAAATAGTTAGTTCAATGTCCGGTGACAGACGATAGTCACCCCAATGAGATTTTTTTTGCTACGAAAGTCTTAAATAAAGTTTTTAGAGAATGTCTTCAGCACTATTGTGTGATAATGAGACTGAGCATTCGGGTTTTGGATTTATTGATATTACATTATCACATATCATATGCCCATAAAGAATGTGAGGATAAAATAAAGATGTATTCCTTGTGTTTGTGGACTTTTTGAGTGCTAATAAGGATGTAGTTACCACAGTGCCCTTTCGAGTTAGTATATTGAATTGTTTTGCTTGCATATTGGGATGTCTTTGGTCTCATGTTTGGTTATTCTGCCCACAGGTGTTGACCTTACGTGAGATTTTGAGATGCGCATAAAGACATTAGATGGAAGAAAACCATTGCTTAAATGATTAATTCACCCACAGGTGGTAGTGTCATAAAGGTCTGATTGCATATATTATGTATTTAACCCACTAGTGTTTCATAATATTTGTCAACAGATTCTCGGTACTGATACTATTTAATAGCTTTGAGTATCGCTGTTGTCTTACATTTGTGCAAATCTAAACATTGTCATTTTGTAGTCACCTTTTCGGTTAATAATATCAGTGCCACCGTTGAAACCCTGACCGGTTTCAATACGAAGAAGTGGACGGAAGATGTATTGAATGCTATTGGAGATAGTTGAAAATGATATGGCCATACAGATGGATAGGCCATCTCCACCTACATTCATGAGCTCGAGAGCTCATAAAGTAACTTACGCAACTTGGGATCGGTCTAACAAATTATATTGTATGACCATTAAGATATACATACCTGACCATCTACTTAGTGAACTTCCGAACATAGACATAGCGAAGGAGTTTCTTGGTAATGTCTCCCAGAGGTACACAGTCTCACCTAATGTTGAGATGAGTGCCTTGATGAAGGAATTATTCTCCATAAGGTATACATGAGAATATGGAGTAATATAGTATATATCAAGAATGATCCATCTTCACAGTAGACTAAATATATTAAATATTCCTCTTCCTGATGTCTTAATGGTTCACCAGACTCTAAATACACTCCCTCTAGAGTTTAGTAATCTGGTAATGACATATTATTTGCTGAATGAGGAATGGACTTCAATGCTTTAATTGCCCATTGTGTTATTGAGGAGGAGAAACTCAATCTTGCTACTCCTATAACTCCCCAAGCAATTAAAGGGAAGACAAAGATGAAGCTCGCTAAGTTCAAAGGTAGAAAGACTAAATCTTCTCTACATGTTGATGCTAGTCTATCCAATGCTAGTAAAGGTCCTGCGGACATAAAGAAGCTAGCAATATGGGGCCTAGAAAGAAAGATTGAGACCATCAGGTAACTCCTTGGCTTATCAATTTATGAATATAATTTTGTGATAGTCGTAGTAAGTTCTTAGTGACTAGATAGTGGAGCATCTGATCAAGGTGATTCCACAGTGTAGGGGGTTCATATCCAAGATAGAGCCAAATAAAGGGAGGGAGAAACTAATGGTTGACATCAATGAAGAAGCTAATGTAATATTTATAGGGGATGTATGTATTGAACATTGCTGTAAGTTTAATTTTGGTTTTTACACGACACATTTTATATGCGATCTTTATATCAATTTTGGACAAAGAAGGTAAACGTTTTTGTATTTAATGCTTTTGTTGTACAATTGTTGTTTAATGAAAAATATAATAGTATAATTTTCTTGTCATATGGTTTGTATAGAATGTGCCTTACCCTGAATTAGATATATGTTTCTTCTTATATTGCCAAACAAGTCAAAAAAGACGTCCTTAATAAAGGATAAGCAATATGTTGTGGCATAAAGGCTAAGCCACATTTCCAGAGCTAGGGTTGAGAGATTGATTATGGAACACATTTTCTAAATTTTAGATTATGATGATCTGGAAACATGTACTGACTATTGCAGGGTAAGCTGACTGAAATAAGGATAAAGAGGTCAACTCGTGTTTCCGGCTTATTGGGTTTGATGCACACGAATATCATAAGACCTTATACAGTTGCATTGTGCAATTCCAAATGTATTCTTACATTTGTTAATGATTATTCCCATTACAATTAAGTGTTCTTGTTTAAAGATTGAAAGTTAATAACCAATTCAAAAAATTCATCAAGATAGTCCAATCTAATCGTGGAGGAGAATATCATGGAAAACATGGTGTTTCAGGACTTAAAAAAGCTCGTTTTCCAGATATATGGAATTAATTATAACAATGACTTGCCAGGCAGTTCTGAGCAAAATGATATGTTTTCGAAAGGCATAACAACATCCTAAAGGACATGAAGAAGTCAATGCAGAACATGACTAATCTACCTGATTATTTAGAAAGGTGAAAATCTAGCCTTACACACATTCGTGTATAGGGTTGCCTTGCTATGGTATTATAATCCTTATAAAGACAAATTGTATGCTTGTTTCGCTCATTGCTATTTAGTTTGATATCTCGACCACTCTAAAGAATATAGGTTTGCTTGTAAAAGGAGGAGGGACTGGAATAGTAAAATCACAAATAGCTAAGTTTTTGAAATACAATGTCTATAATGATGGTGGGCCTTTTAACCCTTCGGATGATAACAGGGTGGATACTATAGTTATTATGTACCTGCTACTCATAGAGTTAGATCCAGTGGATCTCGGTCTTTGTATCGTGCCTATACAGGAACAAGAACTTATACATGTACATATAGAGGTTCCTGTTGGTACAAGATGTAATGTAGTTGTGTAGATCTGCTAGAGTGAGACGACCTGCTATCATATATGATTACATAGTCTATTAGGTGAACAAGAATATTACATTAAACATGTTACGAATTCAGTTATTTTTATAAAAGCTATTTGGACCCAATGCAGATTTGTGGTGGGATGCAATGAATGATAAGATGCAAGCCATGAAGCATAGTAAGGTCTGGGAGTTAGTTGATTTGCGGCAGAATTGCAAACCCGCCAGTTGTAAATAAGTTTTAAGATTTAAAGGATTTTGGGATAAAGTTTAGTCGTTTATTGGCTTGCTCAGTTGCCTGATGGTTCACTCAGGGAAAAAGGTTGACTTTAATATTACATTTTCTCCTGTGTCGTCGTAGGATATATTTTGAGTGATTATACTAATTGTAGCTAATAATGATAGAAAGTTACATCATATGGCTGTTAAAACCGCTCTCTCCTTAGGAAGTGGTCTATATGTGGTGCAACCTGAAGGATTTCAAGATCCAGATAGAACTGACACATGGTTTGTACATTAAGCATATCAATATATGGTTTATATTAAACCTCCCGAAAGTGATACCTTATATTTGATGAGGTTTGACCTCTTTCGGCTTCATGGAAAATAAAGTTAAAAAAATGCGTGCATCATGAGGTCAAGGGGAGCAAAATTATCTTCCTATTATTGTATGTGGATGAGATATTGCTCACATTGAATAACTTGACCATATTGCATAAGATTAACCAACTTTTGGCCAAGCATTTCATATGAAGGACCATAGTGAAGCATCTTTTGTCCTAGGTATGCAGATTTATCTTGACAGATCTCAACACTCATTAGACCTCTCACAGAGTGCATACATTGAGTGAGTGTTATAAAGGCTTAATACGATTGACTATAAACCTATCGTAGCACCTATCTCTCATAGTGAGGGATTATCTTTGGCACAATGTCCAAAGATTAACATAAAGAGAAATACTATGAGGAATGTTCCTAAAATTGGTACGGTTGATAGCCTAAAGTATGCTCGAGTAAGTGCTAGGCGGGACATTGCATTTGCTATTAGACTGTTTGGTCAATATTTGGTTAACCCAGGTATAGACCATTGGAAAGCAGTCAAGTGAGTGTTAAGATACTTAAAGGGAACCAACGATTATATGTTAACATATAAAAAAGTCAACAGTTTAAACCTCACAAGGCATTCAAATTCAAATTTAAGCTATGTGTCGAGATGATCGAAAGTCCACTTAAGGTTACATTTTTATGTCATGTAAGAGTGTCAAGTAGACACGGGTGATTTCCTTGGCCATGTATGCAGAGTCCGTGCTATGAGGTTGTTTCATACACGGTAGCTTAGAAACTTGATTTTTGAGTTGTCTGTGGTTGATTTAGTGGCTAGACCCATTCAGTTATACTGTAATAATCTTGTTATTGTATCTTTTAAAAACAACAAAGAATATCACAGGGTCTTAGCATTTGGGGGTCAATTATTTGACCATAAAGGAGTTGATACGAAAAGGTGACATTAAGGTATGGAGCATTTAAGGACTGATGAAATGTTAGCTAATTCTTTAACTAAAGGACTTTGCCCACTTGTTTTTGAAAGACAAGTATACAGTATAGGTGTTTTGAAGTCCTTAGACATTGTTAGTTAGGGGACCGTTATGTTTGCTCCATTTATATTTATGCATTTATATATTTGATGTATTATGACGATATGGAGATTCATCAATAAAGATGAAAATCATTTATCCTCAGTAATACGTGTTATCATACATTGCCATAATACGTATGAAAGTCTTAAGATCTGTGTCAATCTTAAGCATTTTAAAGGTCATTGGGCATATATATAGATTAACCTTGGGCCTATATCATTGGAAAATATACAATTGAATACGAATATCCATAAATTTTGACATGACATATGAGGATATAAGTTTTTAATCACATAAAGGTTCTCTGATGCAGTTTAACATTTAGTTAGAACACAAAGGTTTTCTCTGATGTTGTTTATCATTCGGTGAGAGAAAACAAGTTTTCTCTAATGTTGTTTAGCATTTAGTGAGAGAAAACAAGATTTTTCCTAATGCAGTGTAGCATAAAGTTGGAGAAATCGAGACCTACAAACAAAGATGGTACATATTAGATCATA
>JANKOE010000001.1:3553975-3570865 GCA_026284465.1 Erythroxylum citrifolium | reverse complement strand
GAAAGGAATACCTCATAATATATTATTAACAAATCATAATGTTAATACATGAATCACATATGTCCATTGGCCTAGGGCACACTACTAACATTCGTAACATTGGCTTTGATACATTTTTCGTGTGACTTGTTTTACGGAAAGGGCAGCAAACAATTCACGTAAATAATTGATAACTTTAATACAAAAAGAAAGGTCAACCTTTGCTTAAGGAATCTGTGAAAGGGCTAAAAAGAAATGGTACTAGCTAGAGGAAACATGTATCATAACCTAGATTTCTTGGAAGAAAGATTGAATGGAAAACATTTGAGGGTACAGATTATGAGCCAAGACACGTCTCATTAAGTGTTGGGAACAAAAGTGCCTACGTAGCCGATCCCTGCAATGAAGAAGGCGAAAGATTGGAGAAAGAGGAATATGAAATAGCTGTTCTTTCCAAATGCAAAATCTTGGCAACCGCAGAAGAATAGGTAGCCTCCAACGCCAAGCTCTAGTAAATGGAGTCTGTAATAAGCACCAGCAAAGAGACATTCATCAGGTTTACAAAGAAAATTTTTTCTCTCGACATTGGTTTGTACCACATACATAATGGTTTTTACTTCCTAATCGCTAAATTTCTTCAAAGTTTCTTGAGTATCAATCTTTATTAAAACAATACCATAATCTTCAATTCCAATATTTCCTAATGATAAATTACCAGACCAGTAGTTTCTGAAGTGTACCTTTCTCCTATCTTGAGCCGAGACTTTCTAGGAGTTTTGGCAGTGAACTTTGTTTTAAGAGCATCACCTAATTTTTCAGTGACAACCCACTCATTCACTCTCCCTGCCTCCAGCAGTCCTATGAATGTTGCCTTAGTTCGATGGAGAGACATAACATTCTCAAACAGGACCCAGAAAATCAGCAAGTGGAAAGATCTACAGAATGTGACATGCTTATATCAGAAACTATATGATTAAATCAATTGGCAGAATTTGGAGTTTTGGCTAGTGCTAAATATGAATACAAATGCAACAATAAAAAGGAATGGGGAGAGGAAAACCTTGGAGTTCCAATTGCATTAAGGATTGTTATAATGGAAGGAATATAGATGGCTCCCCACTTGGGGACTTCTACTTCAGGAACCAAAACAGTTGCCGGCAAAACAACGCAGTAAAAGGTAAATGTGAGAATATGAACCACGATTTTTCTAACGAAGAAGAAACTGTAGATGACATAAAACTTCTTCCAAGCTGACACTTTCTGGAGAAAAAATGAGAGTCAAACGTAGATGTGGATAAATTTTAATATTTGGTCTCATAAATATCTCGATTATAAGTAGATGGACGCAGGAAACAAGCGTATATAGGCAGGCAGGCAGGCACCTTGTTCTTTGCTATCTCTGATGCCATTTTCTTGAAGAGATTTGCAGGGCCGCAAGACCACCGATGCTGCTGATACCGATAGGCTTTAAAAGTACTGGGGAGTTCATTTTTCACCTAAGGTACAGAAAAAATCAAAGTTCTTATTGATAAAAGCGAAGAATAGTTGGATATGGTAAAGTGAATTAGGATGTAGAGTTCAAAATTGATATACCTTGAGGTCACCAACATACACAAATTTCCAGCCTTTAAGACTAGCCCGGACAGCCAAATCCATGTCCTCCACCGTGGTCCGATCCTTCCATCCTCCAGCTTCATTCAGTGCCGATGTTCTCCACACACCGGCAGTGCCTGCATCGATCACGTATAGAGCGTGAAATTGAGAGGAACTGAATGAAACTCTTTCCAAGCTTTTTGTTACTTACCATTAAAGCCGAAAAATGCATAGGTGGAAGATCCCACTTCTTGCTCCACCTTGAAATGGTAATCCAATGACATTTCTTGCATCCTTGTCATCAAGCATTCGTCTGCATTAACTACATGATCACCCCGCGAAGCTTCATTAGGTACAAGATTAAACTAGATGCTTTATGTCACGTCTATCCATCCGATATTTACCATCCGACCAAATATTTCATTGGGACTGTTGAAGATATGATTTCGTCAATCAAATCGTATCTCTAGATTAAAGCAATCGTATCCCTTGTTTAAAGCAAATCGTTATCTCTTGTTATTCTATTATTTAATTTGCCTTGTAAATCTCTCCTTACGTTACATGTACATCGTGTATTTATACTGTAAAGATCAATGGAAACATATCCTTTTGCCTATCAATTTCTGTGTCTCTACAATAACATCAGCATCAGTACTTGCCTGTGCAGAACCATTATTAGCTGATGATGATAAAAAAGAAAGTGCTCGTTGGAAATGAGTAAATGCTGACACCGATGATACGACACCCTTGTCGTTACCTGACGACCGGAGACTTTGAATGCAGAGGATGAGAGGAGGGAAGTTACTTGATGACGATGATATAGAAATTATATTTAAAAAAAGAAAAAGAAATAAACATTGCCATCATCTACGTTGTCGTCTTCTTAGCTATAGATCAGAGAAGAAGAATTTTGTGTGCGGCGATTATAAGATTATATTGGTAACTATATAAGCCGCATATTGGAGAATTTGTGATAGATTCCATTATCCTTCTTTATCAGATATAATTTATCTTACCACACCATCCTCTCTTATTCTTTTGCTCCTCCTGTTTATCCATCGACTATCACTTCCCTACTAGCCTCTCATTCAACATCTCTTCCACTCGACCAGCAAGTGCTGTGATAGAGTGGCTGGGGCTCTTTCTCCCTTAACCAAAGTTTCGGTTTCGAGTCTTGATAATAGAGTCGCAATTGTGAGGAAGAGCTTTGTCGCCTATATAGTCCTACCTGACTTGAATCCGGATTAGTCGATTGCTTGTGTGGCGTCGGATACCGAATAGTTTAACAAAAAAAAACATTTCTTCCACTCTCCTCATCAAGATACTGAACTTTTTTCCAAAATACGACATCGACTTAGTTCCCTATCTTTTCATTGGTTGTGTAAACTTATCTCTTCTTCATTTACAAGATTCATGAAGACATCTCATTAAAGATAAATAATATAGTAAGTATCAACTAGACCATTCTCTTCAAGTTGCAAGACAACTACCCCAAATTTTCTAACTCTTCTTTTTGTGCAGACAAATTTCGAATGTGGTAGTAAACGATAAAAGTAAAAAAGTAGCAAAATAAGAATAAGTTCCAGATATCTTAAGGTCAAAAAGGAAAAGATCAAATCCGTAAACTTGGAAAAGCACGAGTTAGAAAGTCTAGAGAAGGAATATGTGTTCAGTAGTCTGGAGGAGGAATAGGAAAGCTTAGAAAAAGGATGCACTAGGCTAATATCTTCATTTGTCTATTTCCATTTGCCTGCCTCCATGATCGGCTTTTAGGCACATGGATAACTTATGCGGTAGGGGAAAAGATAGGACTTTTGCTTATGGGCACGAGAGTTTGGGTGGCAATCGCGGCGCGCTAGACCGGCGGTGAGCCAATGTAAATAATTATTTATATTTTAATTAATTATAATGTAATTAATTATTTAATAATAATATTTTAATTAATTAATTCTATCTTAATTAATGAATGAATTATATTTTAATTAAATATATTGTAATTAATGAATAATTATATTTTAATTAATTAATTAATTACAATATTTTAATTAATGAATAATTATATTTTAATTAGTGATATTTCAATTAATTAATTATATTGTAATTAATTGATAATATTATTATAATTAATTATACTGTAATTAATCAATTAATTACAATATTTTAATTAATGAATGAATTATATTTTAATTAATCATAATATAATACAATATATATTATTTTAATTAATTATATTGTAATTAATTAATTAGTATTAAAACTATTTTTAAAAAAAGAGTCACTACTAAAAAATGAGTTTCATTCCTCTATTAAATGGAGTGCACAAAGGATTCTCCAAAAGTAGGATATCAAACTATTGCTCCTATAATAATATTCAACAACCAACCAGTTACTTTTCATTCTTTACTTATTAATCTCTTATCAAACTCATCAACCAAGCACCTCCTAAATGATATATGAACTCCAATTCTTCTCGTTAACTATACTTAATTATAATGAATTAAGTGATACATGCTTAATAATATTTAATATAAACGACAAGAAAGCTACATAACGAAGGAGGGGTGTACGACTGTGTGTAGTTTCGGCATCAGATTTTGTCTGAAACACAGACAGAGAGGGGCTAGGGGTGGTGGTCTGGTGTTTTTATAGTTGTCATTTTGCTTGGTTTTCAAACCCCTATGCCCTGGTCCGTATGCAACTCGATACCCTTCTAATTATTATGCCTTTCTTCTTCGACGTGACTTATTACATGTCCAAGCCCTTCCCATTCATTATTGCATAACCGAATTATAGCTTTGAACGCCGGTTTCCACGTGAAATGTATTAAAACTGATCATTTAAAAAAGGGTTGTGTAAAACTGGTTTAGAGTTGGAAATAAGTTAGCTTGGTTGTGGTTGGACTCACCTAATCTATGTTAGAGGGCATGTATTAATAATTACTCTAGAAGTTCTTCATCTTTTGCTCACCTTTAATAATATCAGAGTATTAACGTTTGACTATTCTTCCACTCGATCTCTGGTTGTACGACGAGCTTGGAGTTGCTTCAGATTCAACGTATCAATTCCCAGTGATTTGTTTCGGAGGCACGTGTTTTACAGGCAAATTAGAAGTCAAAGATCACGTATCCAGAAATTGGGTTCATTCAAACATTATACTATTATAGATAAGTGGGTGCCTTATCCTATCTGATTACCCAAGAGAAACGATTTCCTGTTCAGACTTTGGAGTTCCTTAACTGGATAAAATGAAAGAAAGTCAGAACCATAAGAAAATTTGGGATGTTTGCATCGTTAGTACTTGTTCATCTACACTACTATACTGTTTTACAACTCCTTTTGTTGCGTTTTAACTTTAAATTCTGACATCTGTCTACTTATTTGAAGTTTCTGAAAACTTCCACGACACTTAAAAGTATGGCGTTCATTATAATTGTGTTATCCGATAACTCTTGCACGACCAGAAATTGACGGTCAAGGATTTGCAAAACCTACCAACACTTGGTTCAGAATGATCAGATTGTGTTAGAAAGTGGAAGCGAAGTAGTGGCAATTCGTAATTGGAAATGTGAAAACGGAAACACTTCTTGTTCATTCATCACCAAGATTCTCCGGTGGTGATTGATGATAAATTAAGTCGACGAGTGTGGCAACTTGTAATTTGTCGAGATGGCATTTCAAAATGCCCCAGTAGGCAATCAAAACCACGCAATATCTTAATCTCAGGGTAAGGTTTACAGGAGAGACTGTCTTCACAGGACTACAAGTGGTGGTACCTCGAGCACTACCATGAAGTTCGAAAAGTTGATAGGATAATCTAAATAGGAAATGGATAAGCTCAGCACTGTCAATGCAAACAAATATTTGCTCTATGATGTGTATGATTTGTGTTTTTCCTTTCTACGAATATGAATCTAATAAAGACAGAATTCGAAAAGAAAGATAAGAACATTATAAGAAAATTATTAATTAGCAATGAAAAAAAAAACGTAGTAAATTACCGACAACCGTTTCTCCAATTACTTATGCGGCCAGTAATTTTCATCGACAAATCACTTGTTGACTTAAAACTTTTACATTCCATTAATAATTTTTGTCGCTAAATGTTTATTTTCTTGTGTGCTGGCGTAACGGAGCCCAATTCTCCTAGCCGGTCACTCCTGCTACCACTGTACTAGAATATGTCCACCAGATCCAACAAGCCTCGACATGGCTCAGCACGACCAACCAGGGCCCCCGCCCTCGACAGGAGCACTACGTTGACTGGCATAAACCTGCTCCTGGCTGGGTGAAGCTGAACACCGATGGGGCGCGCAAACACTCTTCAGGGCTCGCCACCGCAGGGGGCCTCCTCCGCGACAACAATGGTGATTGGCTAGGAGGTTTTGTCCAGAATATTAGCCGGTGTTCCTCGATCGGCACTAAACTCTGAGGCGTCTATTCAGGGCTCAATCTACCCTGGCATTTAGGATTTCGTACGGTGGAATTAGAATTAGATTCCCAAGTGGTATATAATCTTATCTCTTATTCCTTAAACCGCGTCATGTCTCTGAATCTGCTCATATTAGGCATCAGTGAGCTACTCAATCGTAATTGAATAGTCATACCCCGCCACATTTATAGGGAGGAGAACCGGAGTGCCGACTGGCTCGCAAATTATGCTGTAACTTTCGGACTTGGAGTTACCACTTTTGTATCCGCACCTAACGGGTGTCAATCGATCCTTCTAAAGGACATCGCTGGAATTAGTATCCCCATACTAGTCTAGCTCGCTATTTGTCTTTTTTCCTTGTCACCAAAAAAACAAATTAGTTACAGAGTAGTGGTTTCCAAGTCCTCTTCCATAATAAAAGAAAGCATGTTTTTAAAACCCAGGCTGTCGACGAAACTATTAAGGGTTAGTAGTTCACATGTCAAATGGTCAAATCCTTAAAAGGAAAAGACCAAAAAAATAGTTTAACAAAGCACGTATAATAAGGATTAAATCACAGGAAAGAAACAGAATAAGTCACAAGAAATTTGACTTTTGAGTCCTTTAGAATACCCACACTTTTACACGCTAGCTTCAGATTTTTGTAAGTGTAGCCCTAAATCCTAATCTTCCCAACCCACATGCATATGAATTATTGCTCATGTATTGTAATGGTTAGTACCAAAACAATTTAGGGTAATTTCATGCACATTAGGTACTATAACCGCGGTCTTACCACTAAGCTTCGTGAGTGGAGAATGGCGGGTATGTCTTGAAAAAGCGTTTGTTGACTCACTTTCTGTAGTTATTGACCACTCGAGTCGTAATCTTTAAGGACAACAACATAAAGTTGTAAAAATTAAATTATTATAAAATAACTGTTCACTGATTCAAACTTGTGATCTCTTTTACCAGAAGTCCAACTAGCTGCTATTGTTTACATTGTTTCTCTGAGATGTAGGGATCGAGCCAGAAAGAGGATAGAGTTATTTAAGCCTTTGGTGACGATAATTAAATGCAATTTGGTTTTTTGTTACTGTTGTAACAAAACTAATAAATGCAATTTGCAGCAAACAAAGGCAAACCAGAAACCAGTGCATTTAAATCCTAAGTGTTGTAATTCTTTGTTTGGTGGGATTTCATTTATAATGTTCACATTGATGAAAACTGATGTATGATGCATAGACGGGACTAAACGTCTGTTAATTGGGACGGGATTTGATATCTTATTCTATATCTTAAATTTCAGTCATTCATTTATATGAGTCTCGCAGGAGTCCCGTATAAATGAACGCGGGACTCGTATAAATGAATGGCTGAGATTCATGGGACAAAATAAGACACCATAATATTGGACAGAAAATTCAGACTCTATTCATTAGAGCAGGTCTGGACATTTGTGAAATGACCATTTTATTACCTCTCTTTGGGCCTTTTCTGGTTTCATAACTAAGCCATTTTGTTATAGGCACGTAAAGAAAGAAACACTACAATCCAAATGAAGATCGAAAAGAGAAATTGGTTAATAAAAGAAGAATCTTAGTAACGTAGTGAGGAATACAGGATTAGAAGTCATTGTCTTAGGTCTTAGACCATTCTGTCCCAAGTTGGCCCTTTGGCTCTCCAAACTGTTTGAAGTCCTCTCCACCTATAAATCGCCTCTATAAGCCAAAGATCCAAATCCCAACTTAACCAAGTTGATAAAAAAAAAAAAAGAAGAAGAAAAGAATAGAGCAGATTACAAATGGTTTGGCTTCCTCTCTCTCTTTTCATTTCTCTTTTCCCTCCTTTTCATTCTTCAAGCTGTCTTTCTTTGGTTGTTGACTTCATTGGTGCATCTTTGTGTTTGCTTTCTATATACGATTAAGTCCTTATATGATCATGAGCTTCTGCTGTAGGATCAAGAACAGCAACTCACGCGATGGGATGGTTATGTTGATTGGAGAAACAGACCTGCACTTCGAGGAAAACATGGAGGGATGTATGCAGCTTCCTTTGTCCTGGGTGCGTGCAAAGTTTGAATCGTTTTGAGAAATTCTGTGATTTTTCGTATCGAAATCCTGATTTTAAAGTGGGATTTCTGAGATTTTGTCTCTGTAACATGGCTTGGTGAATTTGGTGTAGTTGTGGAGATACTGGAGAACTTGGCGTTCTTGGCAAATGCAAGCAATTTGGTGATATATTTATCAGAGTACATGAACCTATCTTCATCAAAATCTGCCAACAATGTCACTAATTTCATGGGAACTGCTTTTCTTTTGGCTCTTCTTGGTGGATTCTTATCAGATGCTTTCTGTACAACTTATCAAATCTATCTGATAAGTGCAGCTGTTGAATTTCTGGTAATTTTCATTTCCCAGTTTCTGTCTTATCTGGATAGATATTTTTTTTTCCTGGTTTGTTTAGCCATTACTAAATTGTGGAGCTAGATGAGACCTGAAACAAGAAATCTTTAGATTCTGATTAAAAAACCAAATCCTTCCAAGTAAAACCCCTGAACTCGTCATAGGATCAGAGTCTCAACAAGTTACTTCCTCCAGGGAAAAGTTGGAAATGACCAGTAATAAAACTCGTGTTCTGTCTTAAGTCTTAACGCTTCCTGATGCATCAATTCCAATGAAACTGAAAGTATTGCGTCAGGCTCACTTCACTGGTTCAACGGAGGAACAAAAGAAAAAACAAACTAAACCCTCTCTCTCTCTCTCTCGCATTGAAGTGTAAATGACGTGTGTATCCTTCAGCTGCATTGACTTTGCAGCAAGAAAGTGTATTTCGTTTATACATCTTTTCTTCTTTTTCTTCTTTGTTTTACACGCTTTTTCTGTTTAACACGGACATCGAAAAAGAACTGAAAAGGGAAAGGTACGTCTTTATGTGAAGATTACAGTGGATTGTAGCGAACGGAAACGCAGCTCAACTCAAGAGACTTGCCCATGAAAGGATCTTTAGCTACAAGGCAAAGTCACGATTTGAACAATCCTTCCTCTGACCAAGCTTAGATTTTTTTTCCTTCTAAACTTGCAATTTGGTAGCTTTTATGAGTATTGCTACTTTTATGAGTATTCATAAAAAGGCCCTTTCTTTTCTCTTTTATTTTCAATTTTTCCTTGTTAGTCAAGGCGTGGCTATGCTTTTAAATCACATTTATGTCATGTTCTTACATGTATAGGACATAATTAAGGTAGTTAAAACTACATTTTTTTCGATTGTTGCCATTATAGTTAGCAATTACTTCGATGAATAGGGGCCACAGTGTGTTGGTGGGACCAAGATGATGAACTTCCTTGAATCAACTTCAGTTCAGTAGCAATATCTAATTTGTCCTTTTTTCTGGGTGATTTTGTCTTGAGCTTCAAGTACCTTGTCTCCGATGTCACCCACTAAGACGTGAGAAATATGCCATACCCATATGTCCCTGTCATAAGACCACGTGTATCTGTATCTCAACTCCTAATGGTGCCACCAGGTGGAGTCTTTGTCCTAGACATTGCCTATGTTACTGTTTGTGTCTATATTTTTAATCGTACATGATAAGTTGAAGTTGGTTGTTACAGCCAGAGTAAGGATATAGCCCTTATTGTCCATGACAATTGAGAGCTTAGCATTTTTGTAGTTGACGTTTCAAAACCAGTCTCCATCTGTATGTTATATGTTGTAGTCCAAGGGCAAGAGGCGATGTGGTTATCAAACATGTGAATATGGCCCTACTGCTCAACGCTCCTTTTGTCCTTGTTTAAGCTCAATTGTCAAAAGCCTCCCCAAAACAAAGATCCTAAAAAAAAGGGAACTACACCTGTCTCATGTGAGTTATATTGGTAACAGGGGTTGGTCGTACTGACCGTGCAAGCACGGTCTGATTCGCTGAAGCCACCAAAATGTGATCCTGCCAATCCCAGCCATGCGTGCCAGGAAGTACATGGTGCAAATTCCGCAATGCTGTTCTTAGGTCTTTACCTGGTGGCACTTGGCGTTGGAGGTATCAAGGGCTCGCTACCATCACATGGTGCAGAACAGTTTGACCATAGCACTCCTCAGGGAAGGAAACTGAGATCAACCTTCTTCAATTACTTCGTGTTTTGCCTCTCCTGTGGAGGCCTCATTGCTGTCACCTTCGTTGTCTGGATTGAAGACAACAAAGGGTGGGAATGGGGCTTTGGGATCTCTACGATTGCGATTTTTCTTTCTTTTCTTATCTTCCTCTCTGGCTCAGCCACTTACAGAAACAAAATACCATCTGGAAGTCCTCTTACCACCATTTCCAAGGTAAGTTAGTTATGCACCTGTATACTGGATTGCTTCATTAACATTATGGAGGTGACAACCTAGTGGTTTTTCTGTTGAACAGGTTCTGCTTGCTGCTTTCATCAATACTTGTATTAGCAGAAGTCCAAGCAATGCCATTGTGAGCATGTCATCCAGCCCTTCTGATTCAAACCAAACTAAAAAGACGGTGAATGATCAGACCAAACCGACGGAGTCCACTGAAACCCCTACAAAAACCCTTGGGTGCCTTAATCGAGCAATAGTTAATAAGCCGGTGCACTCAGCTTTGGAATGCACAGTCCAGCAAGTGGAGGAAGTAAAAATTGTGCTCAAAATCCTGCCAATATTTGCCTGCACAATCATGCTCAATTGCTGTCTAGCTCAACTTTCAACATTTTCTGTTCAACAAGCTTCAACCATGGACACCAAGCTTGGTTCATTGGCAGTACCACCAGCGTCCTTACCAATTTTCCCTGTGGTCTTCATTATGATCCTAGCACCAGTTTATGACCACTTTATCATTCCATTCTCTAGGAAAGTAACCAAAACTGAAATGGGCATCACGCACCTGCAAAGAATTGGCGTTGGACTACTTCTTTCTATACTAGCTATGGCAGTGGCAGCTCTCGTTGAGATTAAACGAAAAAGAGTCGCTACGCATTCAGGACTACTCGATTCGGCCAAGCCATTGCCAATTACCTTTTTCTGGATTGCTTTTCAGTACTTGTTCCTGGGATCAGCAGATCTTTTCACATTGGCAGGGTTGTTAGAATTTTTCTTCACTCAGGCACCTTCAAGCATGAGATCTTTGGCTACTTCTCTCTCTTGGGCATCCTTAGCCATGGGCTATTACCTGAGCACGGTAATTGTATCAGTAGTTAACCATGTCACAGGTAATTCCAAGCACAATCCATGGCTCTCCGGAACCAACTTGAATCACTCTCGCCTGGAACGGTTCTACTGGCTGCTCTGTGTCCTGAGTGCTTTGAATTTCTTGCACTACCTTTTCTGGGCCAATCGGTACAAGTACAGACCATAATGACCAAAGTTGTTACGCAAACCAACATGTAAATAAGAGACCCGTTCATAAAAACATTAAATGGTCACATCAAGTATTTATAAAGAGCAACTTTCCATCTCTATATAAGCTCCTACTTGGCCAATCACTACTGTTATAAGGAAATCTTCGAGATCTGTGATTTGAAAATGAACCCAGTTCCTTTGGCAGAGCAAAGTATCTTATGAATTTTTTAGTAGTTAGCTTGCAAACAACTGTTGTCTTGAAGATTGAACAGACCAGACAGTAAGGTAGTTCAATCTTTTATGAAGTTGACGGAGTTAGCATGTTATTTAATTACTTTGTAAGAAGGTTAGCATGAAAATAACCATTAAGCAAAGTAGCTTAGCTTTCCCTGATATAAACATGACGAAGTGACAGTGATAAAACAAAGATAGAACAATTTGATGAACCCACACAAATGCGGGGATGTAGCTCAGATGGTAGAGCGCTCGCTTAGCATGCGAGAGGTACGGGGATCGATACCCCGCATCTCCATGTTGGCTCTCTCTGTTTTCCGAACAATCTTTTTTGTTGCTTTCAGCAAGCATAGGCAATTAAAATTTTCTTTTTGTTATTAAAGGACGAAGACAGTTTGATAAACAGCCAAGTGACTCACTGCACTTGAACCCAGACAGCTTGACTAGGAATTCCGACGTGGACGACAAACAACATGTAGTATCCAGGTGGTGCCACGTTAGCATTAGTGGGCCCAAGAACGCTAATCTTGTAAGCGTACGTGGACAACTGCATCACACTCAACCTATTCAAAACCAACATCCTCTGGTTCATGCCAAACGAGTGCGTCGTGAATGACGGCGTTATCAACACCACCGAAACCCCCCACCTCGGCCTATACGTCGTCAAGACAAAGGTCAAAGAAAACGCCTCGTTGAACGACACCGTCCTGCCTACCATCGTCTCCACCGTCAAAATGGACGGTCTCAGATCGTTATAATAGGGGTCCAAGTAATGTGGATGAAACGCCTCCAAGCTCAGCTCAGTCGGGTAGGGATACGCTGTGAAGTTGTAAACTGGGTGAGGGTTGCTTCCACCCACTAAGATCCTGCCATCTGGCAAAAGCACGGCCGTGGAGTGGTACATCCTTGCAATCTTTGACCCGTTGAGAACAACGAATCTCCGGGTTGGATCCTCATCCGGAAGGTAGAGAACCGGGTTGTAAACCGGCACTCGGGCATCGTCCCAACCGGCTGTTCCATGCGCAGCGCCGTTGATAATTAGAACGTCACCGCTTGGTAACAGTAGCATATCACCCATGACTCGAGGCATGGGCATGAGCTCCATGACCCACTCGGGTCTTGGGTCTGTCACCTTTAGCCTTCCACAAGTCCTCGAAGCTTCAACGAACACACGCTCTTCAACGGCCTTTATATGTGCTCCGGCCGGTGCACCACCGCATATCATCACCTCCGCTTCCCCTCCTCTGCCTAGCTGGAGAGGAAGCAGAACCGAAGAACCAGTGGAGGGGTAGTTTCTCCGGTCACCACCGGGCATAACTGGGTATTCTTTAATGAGTCTGTTCGCCGTGTAGTCGAGCAAGATTGATCGGTTATTTGCGAAGATGAAGAGGTTCCCATCAGGCAATAAGTGCAAGAAAGGATAAAGATTGTTCTCTTCTTGAGAACTGTCTCTTGTTTGCACCAAGAAAGGCAATGTCTTGTTGCTCCATTTCAATGAGTTCCTGGGAAAGAACTCGTAGCTAAAAACTCTTCGTCCTCCAACTATAATGATGCGACCATCGGGTAATAGCTGATCGGTTGCGTACCATCTTCGATTCATGAGAGGGCTGACGAGCTCGACCCAGTCGCAGGAATCGTTGTCGCAGGTCGTAAACGTGCGGATTACTCGCTCCCCTCTGCGGTCTCCCCCGGTTTGGACGAGGGTGCCATAGGAGTCTACGGTGCCGGAGGAGCAAAAAGTGTTGGTGTGAAGCGTGAGGGGGCGGAATGTGTTGGAGACAATGTCGTAGAGGATGGAATGTGCCGTGCAGTCTTTTGGCTTGACGGCATCGTCGTTAAAGCGGCATTTGCCTTCAGGGAGAGATAGGTTGGAATGGCCGAAGTCGGTGCGATCAAAGATGATAACCTTGCTGTTTTTGAGGAGCTGCATGTGCATGGCGGAGATGCCTATGCTTTCTTGGAGAACAACCCAGTTCCCGCCTGTTACTGCAGAGAAAAACGATCCTGCATGGGCTAGATTCGACGAGCAGAGCAACGAGATAAAGAGAATAAAAGGAAATATGAGAAAAAAGTGGTTCTTGATCGCCATTAGCGAAGTTTTCTTGGTGGGGTTCTGGGTTTAGTTCGCTGGAGAATGGAAGAGAAACAATAAGGGTGTTCCACGATGCTTCGTAGGTCAGTAGACCACTCCAGTTTGGTTTTGGTGAATTACAATTAAAATTAAAATCAAAATCTTCAACCTTATTTAATTTCATAGTAATAATTTGAATTACTAAAAAAAAATATTTAAAATTTCAAAATAAAAACAATAATAACAATTTCAATGCACATGACTCCCCACTTAGCGAAGGTTAGGGGAAGGAAATCAATTATACCCAGTCTTTGCTTTACATTTTACAAAGAAGTTGTTTCTATTACTGGAACCTGTGATTTCTTTAGTAAAAAATGAGTAATTTTATCTGTTGATAAAAGTAGTCCATTAATATATAATTAAAGTTAGTTAATGCAACACGCTACTTTAGCATAACTATTTAATAAATGATATCCATGTAAATTCACATATCAAATACTTGATTTAAAATTAAAAAAAGAAATATAATATCTCTTCTGTTTTATATAAACATCTCCTTTTTGGGAAGCTTAAAGGCAAATTCTATTATTTAGCGATTAGATCAACTATGATCTATGGAGCAAAGTGTTGGCTCATAAGATAAGTTCAGTCATAAGCTAATGATAATGAAGCTAAGGATGCTTCATTAAATGTGTAACCTTACTGGAAGGGATAACATAAAGAATGTCATGGTAAGAAATAAATTAAAGATAACTAATATTATGGATAAATTAAAAGAGACAAGACTTAGGTGGTTTGAACATGTTAAGAGGAGACGTCTAGACGCTCCAATGATAAGATGCGAGAAGATCGTATTTAAAGATTGTAAGAAAAAAAATAAGGAGGCCTAAGCAGAATTAAGGGGAGGTGATAAATGTTAGACCTTACCGAAGACATGATCCATAGTAAAAAACTTTGACGTGCTAAGATTCAAGTAAAGGATCCCTTGTAAAGAGATCATGACAGTTTTCTTATATCTTTTAACTCTTGTCTTTTGTAGTTAGCGTTTGTGGTAATGACGTATTATTATTATTATTATTATTAGCATTAGTATTGTATTGGTATTATTATTATGTTTATGATTATTAATGTTATCATGATTATTATTATTATTGGTATTTCTATTATTAATAGTTTTTTATTTTTATTAGTATTTATATATATTAGTTGTTTTATTATATTTTATTTTCCCCTATTACTATTATTACTATTTTATGTTTATGTTTATGTTTATTTTATTTGGTTTTTAATTTTACTTTTATTTATTTAGTTTCCCTTTCTATTTTTCTTTTTATTTTGATTCATTCATGTGGGTCATTTAGAAACAACCTCTTTACTAGTAGGGATAAGGATGTGTACTATTAAATCTCTTCAGACTCCATGTCTCAGCGATACTTCTACTGGGTTTTGGTGATGATGTTTTTTCATTTAGTCATTAGTATTATCACCTATACAATTAAGAATCTTTATAATATAATATAATTTATAATCAACTTCCAAATCTTAAAGATACCCTTTATCCTTTAAGCTTTGGTTTATAGAGAACTAGAGTTACAATCATCACTTTGTCTGGATTTACAAAATCGTCACTAAGAATTTTTTATATTTGTTCTTTATAAGTTGATTGCATTAGAGTATTTGCTAATTTATTTTTCTCTCTTTGTTTATCACTTAAAGCCATTGCTTATGAATTTAATTACAATGACTTCCCATAGTTATGTTTCTGATTCATTCATATTTTTATATATTTTTAGGAGTTAATTCAGAGTGACTTGTATTCATTTTACGTTTATCCATAATCGGTTTATCATGTTTTGGAATTATTTGGGTTTCATTGACGTAAAATGCATAAATGAAATAAGTAGTCTAGAATTGCAATGTTTTTGAATTTTGGACAGGCTTAACCTCTAATCATTGTGCAATTTTTATCTTGAAATTGGCCTAATAAATTAACATGAAACAGCAAATAAATCAAGTGGATGGAAAGCATGCGTTGGCGTCGTTCATCAGCAAAGAAAAATGAAAATCAACACACAAGTGGAAGCAGATGCACCACGTGACAGCTACAAGAGGAGAGAAGAATTAAATCAAGTAATAAGACCAACAGATGGGGACGCAACACGTGAGAAGCCATCAATTAAAGGACTAACTACGGTGGACACAAATTAAAGAGCCAGCCAATAGGAAGAAGATCTTGGAAAATCAAGCAATCAAAGGCCATACAAGGGACGTGAACGACGTCAATTGCTGATGACAATTAAGAAATTATGCAATCAAAGGCAACCAAGGGGGAGTCACGCAGAAGAGCAGCCAAGGAACGACGCACATGTGCCAGCATGGGTGAACAATTACAAAGAAAATAAACAGATGGACCATGGAACAAAAATTAAAAGACAATTAAATTGTCTTTAGCAAAGACTGACGCAATAGAAGGAGATCACGTGGACAAGCACAAACAAAGCAATTGAATCAAGCCAAAAAGGTACAAAGACAAGTCCAAAACGCAGATATGCGTAAACAATAAAAAAAAGGGATTAAGTTGTGGACAGCTGGAAAAAACGACGTGAAGGGAGGAAGGTGATTGGTGGTTGGCTACTGAATTAGGTCAGCTACTTTATGAGGGATAACATATAAATAGACGACGCTGGTCTAAGCAAGGGGGGTCCTTCACGCGGCTGCATCGTCGTTCTTCCCAGTTGCCTCATTGCTTTCAATTCTTTCAACCTTGTTTTCAATTCTTTTCCAAAGGAATTCTTCTGTCTTAGACTATCGTGGTAGTGTCTTCAATAGGTATGTGTAGCTAACTTTTTATTTCAATTGTAAAGGGTAATACCCTTCGAACATTGATGGATTCATGAGGATTTATTCTTAATTGATTTTTGTGTTAGTGATTTGCAAACATGTGTTTGAACTTTGATCTTTTAATGGCTAATCTGAACTTGTAAATCTTAAAATCCGGAGTTAAGGTTTATAAGGAATTTTTGGACGCTATTTGATTAATTGGTGGTAGTAGTTGCCATGTTAATTGATTTATAGCTAGGTTGATGACAGTAGTTGTCAAATCTATTCTGAGAGGATTCAAACTTTGTCTTAAACTGATGATAGTAGCTGTCAATAGTTTTCAAGGCAAGATCGTTAAACCGACTTTAGTAACGCTCGTACGCGACGTAGGTGGATTAGTAGTTATGAATCCTATGATTGTTTGCGAAGATTTGTCTTC
>JANKOE010000001.1:3529477-3550066 GCA_026284465.1 Erythroxylum citrifolium | reverse complement strand
TTAGAATTATTTGTAATTCTAATTAAAGTTTAATTGAAATTAGAATTTAATTTCAATTAAATTACTAAAATGCCCAACTTATTATAAATATGCTTAAACTGTAATGGAGTTAGCAGTTCTTACTTAACCTTCTCTGTAAGAGTTAAAGAGTTCTCTCAACCTATTTTATTGATACCGTTAGAGGTCGAACACTTGTGTAGCTGCGGTTGTTGAGATCGATCAGTTTCGAAAATGGTTCATGGGACACGACAAGAATATAATCAAGCTTTGGAATAAGGTATGAGTTAGCATCTATACTTTATTAAGATTTATGCATTAATTACTTTATATAATTAAAGTGATCATGGATTTTAGGAAATCAAAATAAGAAAACAGTTTTTTAATTATTTTGCTGTGGTCGAGATTAGATCCTGTCTCGATTTCCCAACACAGACAACATACTTTGTGAGTGTCCAACAAATGGAAGAAGTTTGCTTGAAACACAAGCTAAGCTTGACAAAAACCTTATCTCTTAATTCTTTCTCATCTAAATCATGACATGTGTTGAAAATGTGTTAGTCATAAGTTCCACCAAATACCTCATCAAAGATTGTTCTATTAAACTCTCAGGTGGTACGAGGTGGGTATCAAAAACTCTAAAATTAGGAAGGCCATAAATAATGGTTTTCTTCTTTCTTAAATATTATTTAATATATTAATTATTTATAAGAGCTATAAATAATTTAATTTAATATTATACATTTAATTAACTAAAATTAATTATTAATATGAATTATGAATAATTTAATTTTACTTATTATCTTTATTTTTAATTTAATTAAAGAAATTTAATTTATAAATGTAATTAAATTTAAAATATTTTCAAAATATCCAAATTTTAAATAAATTTTGATTTAATAATTAAAATACATTAAAAATAAATGTTAATTTATAATTAAAATTTATTTTTTAAATTATTCATTTAAATAAAATAAAATATTTTTAATAAATATTGTATAAGAATTTAAAATAAATTTATTTAATTAAAAAAATTATCTGTACATTTTGTTTAATATTTAGTTATTAGCGGTGATAACAAAAATCAAAATTTTATTTTTATTTAAAAGAAAAACAAAAATTAAAAATAACTAAAAAATAGAAATGAAAACCAACGTATCCGACAGACTTTACCCTTATCTCTTCTTCCCCCATTTTTTTAAAAAATATGAGAAATTTTCAAAAAAATTTGAAATTTCCCTCCCTCCCTCTTATCTCTTCTTCCCCCATTTTTTTCAAAGTTTTTTTAATTAGTTATTTTATTTATTTCAACTTTTATAATTATTGTGAATTTTTAATTTTTGTTTTTAAAAATAATAATAAATATTTTTATTACTAATAATAATTATAAATTAAATAAAACTTACAAAAAAATTAAATTTATTTAAATATTTTATATAATATTTATTAATAAAATAGTTTATTTTAAAAATAAATAATTTAAAAATTATTATTTATAAACTAAAATTTATTTATATATTTTTTTAATTATTAAATCAAAATTTATTTGAATCTTATATATTTTAAAGTTGTATAGTAGAGAGAGAAGGAATGGTTAAATTGACTGGTATAATTTTTAGATTAAATTCCTGAGGAAAGTAATCTAAATATCAAGGGGTGTTGGGATTTAGAATCCAGGGAAAGTGCTACTACTTTCCTTAAATTATAAAAGTTTTTACTTTCCTAACTACTTAGAAAAACGAACCAAACGTAATAATTTAAATTTTAAAAAAAAGATTACTTTTCCAATTAACAATTCGTGCCAACCAATCGAGGCCTTCGTGTGAAAAACGAATTTTGGGTTTACATCCGAACCCGAGGCCCAAATAAAAGAAGAGCCTTTCACCGGAATCACAAATCAGATCGAAGCCGGGCACCATTGTCAAGCCCGGAACTTTCTCATCCTCTTACTCTTTGTCCCTTCCTTCTCCTTCATATCTCCGGCGACTTCCCGGTTTGATCTTACGATCAGGTCACTATCTCACTCTCATCTCCATTAACTTTTTATGTTCTGAGGTTTCGTATCTATTGGATCCGAAATCGATTCGCGTCTTTGTAGTTCACAAGTAACGGGATTTCATATGGTCATTACACTTTTTTTGTGTGTGTACTTCTATTTGACTCGTGTCTCATGCTCAATCCAATTGAACTGTTTATGCTGATTCTGTGATGTTTGGTGGGTAGGTTATTCTTTTTTCTCCAGTTGATAAGCTATGCTTTTGCATATTGCAGACAAGTTTTGAGGGAAAATGAACTTTTTGATGCGATCGACTATCAGTCAACATGTATCGGTGGTGGATAGAATTCCTGTTCACGAGTCTCCTGTGGAGACAGTTTATACTTCAAAAACCAAAGCAACTTTGGACGGTCTAATTGCAGATGATCCTTTTCCTGAGTCTCCTATCGCTGAAGAGCCTGACCAAGCTTTGGAAGACAATGATGGTGAAAATGCCAAATTTTTAGATTCAAGTACCATTAAGGACAATGCAGCTGTTGGGGATCACTTGGATGTTTCTGCGGAAGAAGGGACCATTATCATTCCAATGAGTACTCTCTTCACTCTACATTCACTAAAATTTGTTAGATTATTATCATTTATCTTTGAACTTATAAATTCTCAAAGTAGATGACCATTGCTTTAATACTGCTGTCATTGTTGAAATTTGTTAAAAGAAATTGAAAAAATAGCTTTTGTGATTGACCATACAATTTTAGAATCTGTGCTCTAATGTAAGGCACTCACCAGAACTTTTTCATTATATATCCTGGTTTTCTCAACTACGTAAACAATGGTCATTCCAACCTATGTACTGATCATAATTTATGTTGATGAGCCTGTTTCTGTCTTAAAGGAGGCAAGTTGATGTTGGACTTCTCTTTTGCTTTTCTATTGAATATTTCTGATTTGATTTGTATGAATTTGTAGACATAACTTCTGACTTAATTCATTTGTAAATTATTTGAATTAGAAATTAGTATTGGAAGCTTTTTTTATATAGTTTTGAATAGCAGTACAATTTTTCTTTATGTATTGGGACTCTTCTGTTTCCTCAGAACTGTATCTGGCCCACGCAGCGTAGTATAAAATAACAAAACAATATAGAATCAAGAGGTATCTATTACATATTAGATACCTCAATTTTTTAGATATCCTTTTCTTTTTTAACATTTGGACTAATCCTTGCTGTCTCCCAATTAGTTCGAGTTGGCAATGGCTCAACACTTACTGCTTAAGTAAACAAAAGCATCGGGGCTACTGCTTTGGTTGTTTTTGAGCGGACGATGTTCAAATTCAAATTTATTATTATAATATAAATATTTAATTAAATGTTTCATCGTAACTATTCTGTAGGGGAACTTCCAGTTACATGGAATAGTACACCAGATATCAATTCATTACGCTCCCTTGATCGTTCATTTGTCTTCCCAGGTACCTGTATCTTACCTACTCTCTTGTCTCTAATGGTTTTGATGTGCAGAAGTGATATACATTCTGGATAATGAGTGAGCATTATTTGAAATTTGGATGTTAATTCAATTCCAGGAGAACAAGTTCATATCCTTGCCTGCTTGTCAGCTAACAAACAGGATACAGAAATTATTACTCCATTTAAAGTTGCAGCAGTATTATCTAAAAATGGCATGGGACAGAACTCTGAAAGGCAGAATGGACACATGAAAAATGGAAAAGATCGGGTGTCCGGAGAGGAGGAAGTGATATCCAGTGATCAACAAGTTCTTAATCAAAATGGAAGCAGCCTGTCCAAACTGGAAAGTGACCAAAAGAAGGATATTTCTGCTAGTGAATCTATTCTTAGAATGGAAGGTCACAAAAGACAAACAGAGACATTATTGCAAAGATTTAAAAATTCCCTTTTTTTTGTTAGGATTGCAGAGTCAGATGAACTACTTTGGTCAAAAAGAAGTTCTCTTGATCCAGAAAGTATTCAGAAACCCACTGCAAATGGAACGTCAAAAAACTCGAAAAACGTTTCCAGACTTAGTGCTCTTATTGACAGAGGAGACTTTGACGCGAATATCTGTGGTGGAGCAGCTAGGAATAAGATTAGCAGCTTTTCCCTTTCGAATGGAGATATAGTGGTATGTGTTATTGGACAATATACTTGAGTGGACTAATTTGATCTTGCCCAAAGTAAATGATCATTATGTTACAATAGTGCATTCTCTTTACAACAGGTGGTTAGTTGTTGGCTATAGATTCTCATGTTCATTTATTTGTTTGGAAGGATGCAGGTACTTTTACAAGTTAATGTTGGTACTAGTTTTTTGAGAGACCCCGTCATTGATATTATTCAGTTTGAGAAAAACTTGGAAAAGAGTTTGTCTGTTGAAAACCATGACAACTTCAATTACACTGAGTGTGATCCATATGGAGAATTGTTGAAATGGCTGCTTCCATTAGATAATACTCTTCCTATTCCAGCTCGTCCTTTGGCTCCTCCCCAGTTTGGTTCTGGCTCAGGATTTAGTGGTACTTCTCAGAAGTCTATGTCTACTGGTTCTCAGCTCTTATCACATTTCAGAAGTTACTCAATGTCATCACTGCCTCAAAATACTGCCCCTTCTACTCAACCTGTTAAAGCCCAAAGTTCTAAGCCTAACTTTGACCTAGATGACTGGGAGCAGTATTCATGGAAGAGTCACAAAACTGAGAGTGAAGGGCATTTATCATTCCGCGGTGTGTCTTTAGAGCGAGAACGATTTTCAGTTCGTTGTGGGTTGCAGGGCATGTTTACTCCAGGAAGAAGGTGGAGAAGGAAAATTGAAATAATTCAACCTATAGAAATCCATTCTTTTGCTGCTGATTGTAATACAGATGACCTCCTTTGTGTTCAGATAAAGGTGTGCCTTTGACACATTGAATTTATTTATATTTATCCTAATGTCTGGTACGAGATAATGGAATGGAATGGAATTGAGGGTAGAATGCAGTGGGTAAAAAACATAATTTTGAACATGATGTAATGGAATCACAATTGCTTTACATCACAACTTTTATGCACAACCACAAGGAATCAATAGTGCAATGCAATAGAAGTTGAATTACATCTCCATTTCATTGTCTGAAACACCATCTTAATCCACTGAATGCTAATTAGATATGCTGATTACATTTTGTGCCAATTACTTTAAATTGTTATACAGAATGTGTCACCAGAGAATGCACCTGCTATTATCATGTACATAGATGCTATAACAATTGTTTTTGAGGAAGCTTCAAAGATTGGGCCACCTTCATCATTACCACTTGCGTGCATTGAAGCTGGAGATGGCCACTGTTTACCAAATCTACCCCTCAGGTTGTTGTTCTCTCCGTGTATCATAATTTATTATGCTAGTAGATGTTCCCAACTTTTGGTAAAAGTTTAATGCTAGTTTATGGTAATTCTTTTGTATTGTCAGTAATCAACTGAGTTAATATATCGTATGTTTCAGCCTAACCTTACCAGTTAAAGTGCAGTCTTTGGTTTGTAAATTGTTTTATGTGCATCAGTTTCTTAGTTACATTCACAATAAATAAGGGAACTTACTGATATTTTTGCATGCAGTTTATTTTCCTATGTGAATTTTACACTATGATGCATATGTCAGTTCTATTGTTCAACTCACATAATCTTAGTGATGCCCAGAAATTTGTTCTTGCTGTGTTGATGGATAAACTTTGCTACTATTAATTCATGGCTGCGTACAAGCTATAACTGTTCAATTGATGAGTTAAAACACTGCCTTTGGGAGTGTCTACAGTAACCCAGAATGCAAAGGCTGCTCATCCATCAACTAAACACTCACTATCTTTCTTGTGCTTTTTTGCATTGGATTAGGTGAATAATATCTTCCACATTTATAAGATAGGACCCTGAACCTTAAGCATATCACTTCCTAGAGAAGGTGAACTGCATCAGATGACAGTTTGTTCTTGGGATTTAATGTGTCTTTCTTTTATCTATGGCCACAATATATATGTTGCTTCTATAACTTCGGGCCAAAAATTTTAAATAATGTATGTATTAAAGATGTTAGTACTGTATTCTAATGTACTTTTGGAGTTCACTGAAAGTAGAAAGCATCCCCATTTAGTTTGAGGATTCAAAAGATAAATTTGTTTATCATGGACTCATTGAGAGTTCTCATGGCAGGAGGGGTGAAGAGCACTCTTTTATACTTAAGCCAGTATCTTCTACATGGAAGAATCTCAAGGTTCAGGGTGAAAAAAATTCCCCACCATCAAGCTTGCGTCTCTTAGCAAATACTACTGAAGGAAGGAAGTGTTCGTCCAATGCTGATCAATATGCAATTATGGTGTCTTGTCGTTGCAATTACACAGGTAATTGTGGTTTTCTTTGTTTTCATTGCCGTCCAGATCAGATTAAGTGCCTAGTTTTAAGTTGTTTTGGATGTTCTGTGTCAAATTCAGAGTCCAGGTTGTTTTTCAAGCAGCCTACTAGTTGGCGTCCACGCATCTCAAGGGATCTTATGATCTCTGTTGCATCTGAGATATCAGGACAATCAGTTGCTCCTAATGAAAGAGCGTCGCAGCTTCCGGTTCAGGTTTCTAGTTTTCTTCTATTCTGTCCTTTATTTGTGTACTTACTTTTTCATTGAGTTATTAATAGTTTACTTTGTCAACTTGCCAGATTTTAACCCTCCAGGCTTCAAATTTGACATCTGAAGATCTAAGTCTGACAGTTCTGGCACCTGCATCTTTTATTCCCCCACCTTCACTGGGGTCCTTGGGTTCCCCTCCATTGACTCCTATGAGCCCATTCGATAGTTTGCCCAAGTCCACAGGCACAATTACTGATGCTGCAATGCAGAGGCTGAGCTCGGCACCTCATACATCTGAGAGTTGTGAAAAATATGATGATGGTGGAGTTCTGTCTGTTTCTTTCAATGATCAGTTTTCTCCCATATCTGATGTCATTCCAAGTAGTGGTTTGGGTTGTACACATTTGTGGCTACAAAGTAGAGTTCCATTAGGGTAATGCTTTTTATTCTTCTCCATTCATTTCCTTTTCTCAGACTCTGATTCCAAAGATGACAACTTCTTATTGTGGTTGCATCAGATGTGTACCTGCTCAATCTACCTCCACTATCAAGCTTGAGTTACTTCCTTTGACTGATGGCATAATTACTCTGGATACTTTACAGATTGATGTTAAGGAGAAAGGTATAATCCATTTACTTATACATCTAGTTCAACAAGATCTGAATAGTGATTAGTCTTCCTCCCTTTGAAAATGCACATATTTATGTGAGCCAAGTTCTTAGTTTCATATGAGCTGGCAGAATTGTTGCTTGATATCATCTGCTGTTGTTATGACTTGTATCTGCTACTCGGTTGTATTATTGACAGAAGTTATATCATTCCAAATTGGTTGACCATGTTCGTGTGCCTTGTTCCTGTTGTTGTTGAATTTCTTTTGATTTAACTTATCCCTGATCATATAGGTCTCACATACATTCCGGAGCACTCCTTGAAGATAAAGGCCACTTCCAGCATTTCCACAGGGATCTTATAGGATGATTTTGGTGTAATATGTGTGGAAAAGTTCAGACTTCGACCATTGAGAAAGATTCAGAGGGGTTGAGTGGATATGTAGAAACTGGTTTTCGCCCCACACCTGAGTGGAATGGAATTCTTATGTTGGTATGTATAAAGAAATGTAGTCTCGCGTTATGTAAGATTAGGAATTCGATAAACTCCATTTAATTACATGTTACCCTCAATGGGAAAGTGACAAGATCGTGTTCTTCTGTAGATTCGCCCACTTTTATGCTTTATACCTTATCGTTCTAATAGAAATCATTCTTGTTCTTAGTGTTTGTGATGGTGAATTCAGGTGATGTTCCCATTACATGGTGCATACCTTTTATGATTTGCATTTCCATTTCTGAGGAAATTATTTTGTGCTCCGATGTGCAATTGTGACTCAGTAAGTTGCAACCATCGGTTGAGGCCCTTTGTAAGGAAGCAGGTCTATACTGTTGAGTGAAGACTTGCATGCCGACCAAGAGTTGTAGTTTTGTTATATATTAATTAACATGTTTTATAGTCGAACAACGTCTTGATATTGTTGAGGACTAAAATTGGAAAAAGTTGTGCTTGAGTCTGGACCAGAACTTATTGGTGCAAGTGTGGAGACGCATGAATTCATCACCTGACTTCCTTTCTTCATTAACAAAAAGAAAATGGAAACTAAAAGGTCAATTGAGATTCCTTAAGTAAGAAAACAAAGTCAACTGCGTTTCAAACTCTGACCCTGGTTAGTTTCCACTTCATGGTTTTGTGCGTATCAACGATACTAGTAGCGTCACAACTTTGGAAGAACCATTATCTCTGTTTGCCACCATGACGTCTAAATTCAAAACCTTGTAGAATATGGAAAATTGTGACTAGTACACGGACAAAGAACGAGTAATTGAGTAAGCTGAAGTCAGTAATCACACCTTGAAAGTCACTTGCTAGATGATGAGATAGGCTATTTGTTAGCACTGGAACTGGAAGTCAATGCTCTTACGTATTGTTTGTACTTTGTATTACTTACCCTTTATTTCTTCTAAACCTTCACATATTCTTTTGGAAATTAAAAGAAATTGGATTAAACTTCCCCAAACGGGAATAAAATACCAGAGTCAGGTTACACAAAAGGAAATCCGGACAGGTTTTCCAATACAATAGCAACGTTGCAATTAATATTGCATGGTGGCGGCAGTGAGATGTTTTTGTTAATTTTTTTAACTACGACGAACTTGGTTGATTGGCTAGTTTTGAATCTGCATGCTCATACTGTAGGTCCTTTTGAGTTTGCCTGGGCACATTGATTTCTGGCAAGTATTTGGTAGTTGTGGAAGGCTCAGAATTTATTGATCTTTCAAAAAGAGTTTCTTTTCTTAAAAATTTTGAATGGTTGTGTCTTTAAAGTTGCAATGGATGTGTCCCTGACTTCTGTTTCAACACCAAAGCTTCATGGTGTGCGGCGTTGGATTGGTTGAACTGCGCCGCCATCTGGTTGGGTGAAGTTGAATTGTGACGACAGTTCTATTGTTAATCCTAGGCTGACTAATGGTGGAGGATTGTTCAGTGATTCCTTTGGTCGTTAGCTTGGGGGATACTCGTTTAGAATTGATGTGTTCAACTATCTTAGTGGGGGAGCTATGGTCCATTCGAGATGGTTTAATTTTTGCGTGGGATCACGGTTTTCGGCAAGTCATTGTAGAATTTGATAGCATGGAGGCGGTGAGGATGATGACTTGTGATGTTATCTTTTCACATCCCCTGTTTGTTTTGATTGTGGATATTCAAGTTTTACTTGCTAGGAATTAAATTTGCTCAATTATGCATGCGCTTCGTGAAGGTAATTTTGCAGCAGATTGTTTGGCTAAATTAAGTCATGACATTCCTTCTAATTTTCAAGTTTGAGATGATATTCCTGACGTCTTCTTCTTGATTGTATGGGCTGATACCTGTAGTATTTTTTTTTATGCTATAGTTTTCATTTCTCTTCATTGTAACCAAAAAAAAAAAAACGATCAACCTGCTAAGAGAAGCTGTAGAGTTTAGGCTGTGGAAACTACTGGTGAGAAGGGTAAGTAATAAGGAGCTTCAGGCAGAGCCAAAAGCCAATGAAGAAACAACCATGTTCTGCTTGGAAGGAACCTTGTTCCCCTCGAAGATGAGAAACAAGTTTGGTCTCGAGTGGGCCCATCATATATAAATATTTTTAAAAAAACAGAGACAGACGTAAGAAGCAAAAGTGAGAAGAAAAGAACAATGGGCAAAGAGAATTAACAATGATGCTAATGATATAACTTAATATTATTCAAATAGATTCCATCATCATAGTCAAATATTTTTTGAGCTAATGTAAAATTTTTGGCAACATTTGAACATGTTCTTTATTTTTATGATTTTTAAATTTTAATCATTTTCAAATTTATTAAAAGATTTCCTCATTAAATTCTTCTTCAAAATTTTACTAAATATACATTAGAGTATTATTAACACTTTTACAAAATCCTAAGTTAAAATTCTAAGTATTAAATTAAAAAAAAACATTAAATGACAATTCATACCTTTTGCTTATTTTTTATAAATCGTGTTAAAAAATAAAATTTGTGAAAGATTTGATATTTCTTCATAATTCAAAGATAATTTACCATTTAAAATATTAATAGAGTTAGTAGAAAAAAGATATAACTTGATATGACACAAATAATATAATTACCATGAAAGCTAATAATTCAAGATACACAAAGATATTAGATTAATTTCAAGTAGAAGTATGATAAAAACAAGTAATACATGTAAGAAAATAAAATATATAAGATAAAATAAACAATTAAAATAAGAGTTAAATTTAATAGACTTGAATTGTTATATTATTAACATATTTTTATTTTTAATATTATTTATTAATAATTCTCTTATAATTTTGATTTTATAATACTTGTTCTCTTATATGGATAATTTTCATTAAAAAATATAATTGCAAACTTTAAAATGATATTGTTTTAAAATGACATTGTTTTAATAATATGGAGCAGCCTTAAATCTTTGGGCTAGCTGTCCCAACCTGTGAGGTGTCTACAAGTCAGCGAGGGGATTAGTCACTGGATCCGTCAGTGGATACCCTGGTCTAAGACAAAAAATAAATGACATTGTTTTACTACACATATTATTATATGACGTCATTTTAAAATATTTAACAAAAATTAAAATTTTAATTATAAAAAATTATTAATGTTAAAATTTTAAAAGTACAATGATAATATATCAAAATAAATTTAACCATAAATATAAATGGCATTGCTGGACACGTCAAGTTCACTGTCCTCCGGCTCCTGCCCACGGCGGGTCCCACGTTTCTTTTAATATCTCTCCTGACCGAACCTCCCAATTTCTCATTCTCATCGAGGCCCGAACTGCCCCTCTCTTCCCATTTTGCCCCTCTCTCACAGGCAGCACTTTATGGTTATGGGGTAGACTCGGGCAGGCCGCACTTGCGTTCCCCGATTTCCCGGGCAGCTTGATTTGGGTTTTCTCCGGTGTCAAGCATACTATAAAATAAATAAAAAGCAATATGACAAAAATAAGATGGAATGGAATCAACAATAGTATAGTAAAGATAGATAAGGGAGAGTGAGTCTTACTCGATGATTATTTGCAAATCATTTAATTTTTTATTTCCATTTTATGCCATTTCTTTGGTTCTAAACTGGTCAGCATTGAGTGTAGGTGAAGAAGTTTGTTCCTTTTGAGGTTTTCTACTCCCTATAGAACAGACATTTCCTGGTTCAACTGGGATTTGTTGTTTCTATCTTTGTTACATAGAAAGGAGCAAAAGAGATTGGAAACACAAAAGGAAAAGTGAACCACAACCAAACTTACTTTTGGTGTCCCTCCAGACAGTTTATTCAACTTGGTTTGGTTTTATGACTTCAAAGGTTTGCCATTTTTTCTCTCCTTCCGGTTCATTTACTCTACTGGGTTGGTGGGTCTTGAGGAGAAATTGATACATTTTAGTGTCTTTTGGGTTCTTTGTTTCGTTTGCTATTCTGGGTCTGGGGCAGTTTTTGGTTGAGAGGTGGGTTTTGGGGCTTCCTTTTCTTCGTGGATGAGAAGGGGTTTTTGGGTTTTTAGGCTGACATGGGATTAGGTGGTGAAGATGGTAAAGTTAGGTCTTCTTTGTCTGGGGGCAAATCACAGGGGAGGAAGAAGAAAAAGAGAGTTGGCGGTGGCGGTGGCGGTGGCGGCTCCGACAGCGACGGTGATGGTGTAGAGAGAGTGGAGACGGGGTGCTGGTTTAAGTTGAGGCTTATGGGGAGCTGCATTTCTTCAAGATCCAAAGTTGATAGCTCTGTTAGCGGGATCAGTACTCATTTCGGTAACTTCCATATCCATTTCTTTCATGGCACTGTTTCACATCTTTCTGTTGAGACAAGTTGATATTTTTACTTAAGACTTTGTTTTCTTCTGGCGTAGTGCGTCGGCTTCTTTATGGAAATGGTTAGTAATTGTGTGTAAGACAAAAATGCGAAAGAAATTTGTATGTTACTACTCGGTTTCTAGCAGTAAGCCAATTGATGCCGAGATTAGGAAATGTTTTGTTTCACTATACCCATAATAAGCAGCGCTTTACAAATTCTGTCTTCAAAATTCAAATATTTAGAATAAATAAAGCTGTCTTCAGTAGAATAAAAAACTCAATATCATTATGATCACTTGATATCTTGTCCGAAAATTATGTCTACTCAACAAATTTTGCTTTTGGAATTTACGTAAGTGCTTAAACAGTCAATTTTAGCTTAGATTGGATGTGTAAAAACTACGAGTTGGTATGTGCTTATGCTTTACTTTGGGCAAGCATTCATTTCATCAAGTTATATTGAGATTCACCATAAGACTTCCTGTTCTCATTGGTTGACTTCTTATCTACACACCTGCTGGACTGTGTTCCCAGTCAACTTCTTTTTAACATTCAGCAATTTGTTTCTCTAGGAGCCTGTTTTACCTGTCTAAACTTCACAATAGTTTTTCCTCAAATTTAATGCCTGAAGACCTTTTCTTTCTTCTTTATTGTTTTTCTAGATTTGTATATAAATATCAATTGCTGAAAGGTCAGAATGTAGCTTAAATTGGGTTCCACAAATGATCTGAATAGTCGATGGAATGGAAATAAACCTTTCCAAGTAGAAGATAAACTTGAATATGCTGAATTCCCATAATAGATGTTAGGTGGACGTAAACTTTACTTTAACTGCATCTGAGCAAACTATTTGTGGATTACTCTTGATTATTGCTGTCTAAACTAGTCTTGATAGTTGCTCTCCAGACATGTTAAAATAACTAGAGTGCTGTTGTTATTGAGGAGCCATTTGATGTTCAATTTAGCTTTCTTTGAATAGACCTTTTTTAGATGATTTCTTTGCTTTAAACTTGGATTATTTGGATCCATTTTATTGAATTGGAATCTCACAGATTAATTTGCATTTGCAAGTACTTATACTGTAATGTTGCTCTGTCAAATACTTGCAATCTATGTCTACATGTCCTTTAAATCTTTCAGACACCTCAACATGGAAATTATCTGATGTCAACAGTAAGTAAATCTACAAACGATACAAGCAGAGACCAACCAGCTGCTCCAGTACTCTCATCTACCGCCACGAGTATTGCAGAAAGTAATTCGTCTACTTCCAAACTTGAAGAGGAGCTCAAAGTTGCTTCCCGACTCCGGAAGTTTTCTTTTAATGACCTTAAGTTTGCAACAAGAAATTTTAGGCCTGAGAGTCTTCTTGGTGAAGGAGGTTTTGGTTGCGTGTTCAAGGGTTGGATTGAAGAAAATGGAACTGCTCCTGTGAAACCTGGTACAGGGCTTACTGTTGCTGTTAAAACTCTTAATCATGATGGGCTTCAAGGTCATAAAGAATGGCTGGTATAGAATTATATGAATATGTTATACTTCTCAAGTTTTTATGAATATTTTTTTTACCTTTCTAGCTATCTTTTTAATGATGTTCTTTTCAAATAGTCAGATGAGTTTCTTTTATTGTTGGCTCCTCTACATTGCAGGCTGAAGTAAGTTTTCTAGGTGATCTTGTTCACCCAAACTTGGTTAAGCTGATAGGTTATTGCATTGAAGACGATCAAAGGCTTCTAGTTTATGAATTCATGCCTCGAGGAAGCTTGGAGAATCACCTGTTTAGAAGTATTTTAACTGCCTTTTTTATCTTTCTAGATACTCTTTTTCATCCAAATATTGTTGAGATTTCAGTAAGAAGAGTAAGAAGACAATTAGAATTTTGAGTCTGTCATTTTGATTAAGATGGCTTCCCTCGACCAATATTTGATATGATGGAGCCTAATTTATACCCTTACATCGAAAAGGGATAAGCATACTGTTATACAGAAAATTTTCTCCAGTTTGTTTATCTAGTTTTTCTCTTGACTGAGTTAGGTTATAACTTTGGAAAGTTTATCTGACTTCTGCTTATTCGTATGATGGAACTGTCTAGTAAACTAGATTAGAATCTGAGTTTCCAAGCCTTCACTCAGACTTTAAAATAGGTTTTGACATCTAACTTTGATTCAGTTCCTTTGTAGCTTTACTTCATACAGCATGTTCTCTTTCATGTCACAATCTGATGTTCCTTTTAACGCTACTATTATATAGGGTCACTTCCACTTCCATGGTCCATAAGGATGAAAATTGCACTAGGTGCTGCAAAGGGTCTTGCTTTTCTTCATGAAGAGGCAGAAAGGCCAGTTATATATCGTGATTTCAAAACTTCAAATATCCTATTAGATGCAGTGAGTAGCTTACTTCATGAAGTTTTCTTTCTTTTTATTTTATGCATTCTAATAATTTGCTATTCAGGACTACAATGCCAAGCTTTCAGATTTTGGGCTTGCCAAGGATGGTCCTGAGGGAGATAAGACGCATGTGTCAACCCGTGTGATGGGGACCTATGGATATGCAGCACCAGAATATGTAATGACTGGTAAATACTCCTTGCCGTTCATACTTGACAACATACCTTACATATGTACTTTAACAATGGGTTTCTCATGTAAAAGTTCCATTCCTTTTGGGATACCATTTTTGACAACCTAAACATAATTGATAACTAACAATGGGTTTCTCATGTAAAAGTTTTCCCAAGCCCTTTACTCTCCAAGTGAATGTCCTGGCGGATATATAATGGTGATGCTTCTACCTCTAGTTATAGGAAGGTTGAAACATTTGTCTTGTGGGCTATTATACTTGCATCTTTTTACATTGACTCATGTGGCTTCTTTAGAGTCTTGAATAATGCTGGTTCGTGGCAGTTGTATAAATTATATCCTGCCTTATAGATGTAAGATGTTGAACTAAGATTTTTCTATCCATTACGGGCTCACAACTTAACCAAGAGCATATCTACTTGTGTGAAACCTCATAATTCATATTATTGGTAGTTTTTGCGGTAAAGGCTTAAGAGGGTTGCAGGTCAATTTGATAATTTAAAAGGTCAGATTCCCACTAACCCTGCTCCATTCTTGGTCCTAATCTTCTTCAGATTAGTTGGTTGAGACAATGATTAACACTAAACCTGTAAAAAGGATTATCATTGTTGTTATGTCAATTCTCATCTGTTGAACAATTTCTTGCGTCAGGACATCTTACATCAAGGAGTGATGTATACAGTTTTGGTGTGGTTTTGCTTGAGATGATTACTGGCAGAAGATCCATGGACAAGAACCGACCCAATGGAGAACATAACTTGGTAGAATGGGCTCGGCCACATCTAGGAGAGAAAAGAAGATTCTACAGATTGATTGACCCCCGGCTTGAAGGTCACTTTTCTATAAAAGGTGCCCAGAAAGCTGCACAACTGGCTGCTCACTGCCTTAGCCGGGATCCAAAAGCCAGGCCTTTAATGAGTGAAGTTGTCGAGGCACTAAAACCATTGCCTAACCTTAAGGACATGGCCAGCTCAGCGTACTATTTTCAGACCATGCAAGCTGACCGTGTTGGTTCCAGCCCTAATGGCAAAAATGGTATTCGCACACAGATGGGATTACTATCTAGGAATGGGCAACAGAGAAGCCTGTCAATACCAAATGGCTCCTACGCTTCTCCTTACCATCATCAATATCCCCATCAGTCACCAAAGCCAAATGGTAAAGCATAGCACAGTGTTATCTATTTTATTCCATTCCATATTTCTCTTCTCTTCAACCCCTAGTTCATGGTATAGTTGTATTTTCTGTAAAAGCATTTGTTATTGGACTGCTGGCAAGCAATAGAGGAACAGTCTGCTTTGTTTTTTTGTTTAAACTGAAAGATCCCAGATGGGGAGAGCATCTCAGGGAAGGTCCAGCTACAGAGGAAAATGTCTGTCAACAGTTATGTGTTAGTGCAGCATGTTATGAAAAGATTATTAGCTCCTTGCATCATGTTCTTTTGTCATATTTCTAAGGTGGCCTTCGTAGTCAACTTTGTGGAGAGATGATATAGTGGTTAGATTCAGTTGATGTTTGATAAAGTTCGAGGCACTTAGTGAAAAACCAGACAAAGTGCCCTTTCAATGGATGTGGAGGAAAGTTTGGTAAGAGCTTTTGTCGGACATAGGGCAGGTTCATACCACCCTTCAATCAGCCATACACGACCAAACAGATTACTTGTCAATGTACTTGAAAGTTGCAATAATCTTGAAATATTTGCCTGTCCTGAGCCACCTGGTTTTTTTTTTCCCGGCTGTTGATGAGTTCATATGTTTGAGGTTTCTCTCATAATTAGGTCTGGTCATTTGTGAAAAATGTTTTGAGATAGAAAATGAGAAGCAGTTTCATAAGGCTTTTGGACGTGTCATCCAGATGTGACTTGTCCATGTGGAGACAGATATCAGGAGCTAATAAGCAAGGAATTTGAGTTAACAGATTTCGACCTCTTATAAGCCCTTTGTTAATAATCTCTCAAATAATTATAATACTGGTTAAAGCAGCTACTCACTAGTTAACAGTAAAGAAGGTATGGCAAAGGGCATTCAAGGTGTTAAGACAACATAACAGATGATTCAGATAACAGGTGGCCTCTCACTCGAATGAAAGCTGTAGCATTTTATTTTCATTAAATAAAACCATTTGGATAATGTTTGCATACAACTATTTACACCAGCATCTCAGATTTAAGGAACCTTTTTCTGGGAACTTCTGGCTGCACGCATCCACTGTGTTCACATATCTTTCTGCATCTTAGGCAACCCTCCTTGTCAACTGCTCTTTATATGTGCTCTCAAAGATCTTATCAGCATTTCCAACCTCAAATCCATCACGCCTGTGGAACTCCTTAATCTGCCAAATACGTAAATATCATGTAAATAGTCACATTTTTAAAGATCAATGTAGAAAAATAAAATGTAATCTGCAAGCACTAGAACTAGATACCTCTTCGGCTGGTAGATCCTTGTATTGTGGCAACACAAGCCGTTCAGCAAATTCAATGTATGAACAGGGAACTGATTCAGTGGTGCCATCTGAAAATTTAAAGGAAATAGAATCCGCTACTGTTGAGCTTTGCAGAAGAAGGCCATCAGGACTCACTGGCAGGAGAGTATACACTAAGTCATAAGAGCTCGAGGTCCAATTTTTGAATAGCCAGTCTCAATGATTGATGCTTTATAGAGTAGATAAAGCAAAAATGTGTACGAACAATGTAGTTTTCATTTTACCATATCTATATGACTAAGCTGAATTGCCGATCCTATAGCCTCCTTGGGAATCTAAAATGTATTCAATTTCGGTAATGCATTTTCAAGCATGAAGTGAATTTGAAACAAAGCATCTCCTAGCTCATGAAGCAATGCAAGGATGAATTCCAAAGGTAGGAAGAACATGCAGATTGAAGGAACTTTAGTACAACCTATATTTCTATTTAAGCCAGACCTGTATATCTGGCATCAATTTGACAAGGGATCCAAGTTCCACGTCTAGATATCCTATTGAGGATCTACCAGTCCTCACCACAACTAGACCTCTTAATCATTTGAGAAAGATGGCAACCAACATCAAAATGGAGCAGCCGAGATCATTTTCCAGTATAACTAGTACACTCAGAAGTAAAAAGACAACAGTTAGCAGGAGATAACAAACCTTTAAGAACACCTCCTTCAGAATTCAACTTGAACCCCTTTTCTTCAACAAACTGATTGAGGCCATTTATACTTCTCAAGTGAGATTTGAGCTGGTGCGTGGAAATAGTGACATGGTTTAGTGCGTAACCATTGACAAGGGTCCAGGCAGCATATTCACTCTCCCTGGGCATTGACAAGTAGGAGTAACTCAATAAAAGTGAAAATTCTCTTATCTTAAAGATTATTTAAGCGTATTGCTTCCAGAAAGCACAGCAATAATTTACTATATCAGCATATATTACAAATTGCAAATATATGTAATATTCGTAGAGACAGAATAATATAACTTAACGGAGATCACACACAAAGGTGGAGTATTTACCTAGCCAATTGCTGAAACTCAGAATGTAAGGGCTTCTCCCATGTTAAGGATCCCACAGAACTGGCAAGAGCTGCATGTCTATATCCTCTACCAGATACATTTATGTACTTCTTAATAATTTCCTGTAAGTAACATTTGAACCATGATGCGACGGTATTCAAGGGGAAAAAGAAAATAAGGTCATAGAAAAATAAAAGACGTGTCAAATGGTACATTGATTATGAGTTATAAAGTAGCTCTTCTCTTCCATCAACATCAAGGATTCAAGGAAAGTTCTTTCACGAAACAAACAAGATTGCCACGGATTGTAACAAAAGATAGATGAACGGAACAAGAATAACAACCTGAACTGTCGCCATCAAACATTTAGTAGCAAAAACAAACACGTAAAAATGCAATCAATACAACATCCTTAAGAGTAAAGTGTGAAAATAACTATGTCGTGGATTTTGGTACTAACTTGAGCTTCTGAGCTCAACTCATCGACAAGAAGCTCGGATATAAAAACTCGCGGCAAAGGACCATTAACACCCCCTCCAGCAAGGTCCAAAGGAGTAGATGGAGGTGAAAACCACAGAGCTTTAATCTTTTTAACGGGAAATCTTAGCTCCTCCCGTTGTGTGTAGCCATAATCCAAAAAAAAACTAGCCAAGGAGTCAATGCCGTGGCCACTCACCTACAATTCATCAATCAGAAGAACTACTTAACCATCACTGCATTACACTCCTCAATCTAAATGGAACGAAACCAACATAAATGATAGGAAGCTATAGAATCATTATGTGGAAAACGACATACTCAGACCAGAAAATCTTTTCCATAGTATTTACAGTAAATTGTTGAAGAAATGACAACAAGGTTATAAACTTTGGTAAGATATACCCCAAATGTCCTGAAGGCGAAATGATCATAGGCTATTTGTCCACCGTCAGCTGAATGTACTAGTTCCAGGATTGCTTTTGCAGTGGGATTCCTGTCCAAATAGACCCTCTCCATATTTGCCAACACATTCCTTAAAAACGAATCAGTTCCCTGTGAATACACGATTTAGACCCAGTTCGTTGATTCATAATATGACACCGAAACAATAAATTATAACCGCAAACACCTCAGGTATGACACTAGATATCAAAGATGCAGACTTTAACCTGAAAAGATGGTCCAGATTCATATTCAGACATAGAAGCCGATGAAATGGAAAGAGATCGTTTCTGGGTAGAGATTGAATTTCCTGGAAAACACGACTTCTTCAAGAAAACAAAGTTCCTTGACGTGGTTTGCAGAAAACGCGATGAAAGAGAACAAGGCCGGAAAGGAGCGAAAGCTAAAGAGCTGGAATTGGCGGTTTTGATCGTTGATGAGAAAAGAGAAGACATCATGGACAACAGTCGTATTAAGAAATTGTTTCACCGATTGAACAGTGCGGTCCTTCTGATGTTTTTTATTCCATAAAGAGAGGAGAGTTTCTATCAGTTTCTTTCTTATGTCCTATCATATAATGTTAATTGATGCTTGTGATGGCAGAAAAGTAAATTACTTTACAATTAATTTGGAATTTGACAAATTGAGGAACAAGTTTATTGAGAAATGATGTTTAGATTCATTTTACCAAGATTTGATCAAGCCTAGGCAGCCCGAACTTAAGCTTGGCCCAAGGTCAAGTTAAATCAAACCTGATAATGAGGGGTGGACCAATTAGTTCAGATTTCTCACTTAAGTCTCTCCCTTAAAAAGAGGTCTTGAGTTCGAGTCACGCCAAAAGAGAAGAAATAGGCATGTTTTTATTGATGATTCTCTAGCTCCCTGGACAATCAAGTATGTGAAGGCTCCTTGTGCGCAAAAGTGTAAAGGCTACGTAGGAACCTGAGGGATCTTGGGATTTCAGATTTACATCCTCTAAGCTCTTAAAGTGGGGTCGTAGGGACTTAGGATTAGTCTGGCTAAAGTCGAGATACCTAATGTAAACAAAAAAAAAAGTTAAATCAAACCTAGCCCCCTAATTTCAGGTTGGCTGATCTCGAGCTCATTTACCAAGTTCATTTGGCACATTTGCTCTAGTTGCATGACTGAGATCAAGTGAGCTTTTGTTTGGTTGTATTTTTTATTTCAATGAGGTAATCTGGTTAATGGTAAATCAGATAATAGAAAAACTTAATTCTTATTGATTTATGATAGGATAAACTATGACAGCCATTTTTGTGTTGGACTTATGATATAAGGTTATGAGACTATATTTTTATTACCAAAAGTTGTAAGGTGATATCATTAAACAATTATAGTATGATTTATTTAATAATTATCAAATAAGATTAGACAAAAATCAGGATCACAGTAGAATTCCCAAATTTGAACAATTCTCCTTTATTTTGTGGCTGGCTTTTTTGCAGAAGCTTCCCACCCGAGACAACCTTTCCTTCTTCTCTATTCCTAACCATTATTCCCTGTGTCTCTCAGCACATGAATCCGTAGACCATTTATTCTTTGCCTGTCCTTTTTCAAATTCTATTTGGGACCATTGTCTCTCTCATTTCAAT
>JANKOE010000001.1:3468092-3487493 GCA_026284465.1 Erythroxylum citrifolium | reverse complement strand
TAATTAATAATTAATAAATAATATTAATAATAATTAATAATATTAATAATATTAATAATATTAATAATATAAAATATAAAATATTAATTAATAATATAATAATAACATTATTACTTATTATTAATTAATATTAATTAATAATATTAATAATATTAATTAATAATAATAATATTAATTCATAATAGTAATTCATAATATTAATTAATATTATTATTGGTGTTAGGTTTGGAAAGATGAGGCTATTTTTGACATTTCCAATTCTTGTCCATAGGACAAGAATTTTCGTACCATAGTTTTGAGATGGACAAAAATTTCTGTCTTTGTCCTCTGAGGACGGAACAAAAATTTCTGTCCTCGGTAAGCAAACACACCGAAGGACAAAACTTTTCTGTCCTTGTCATCCGTCCTCACGTCCGAGGACGGTAACCAAACGGTAAAGAGAACGAAAATGGCAGAATACTCGACGTTAACTTTTCTCGCTCTAGTTTTTAATTCACAAGTTGGCACAATTCACATTGACTTTAATATAGGAATACCATTGCTAAGTATAAAAAATATCATACCTAAATACAAACTATGCGAGGATTTTATAAATCCTATATCATATCTATTTATAAAAATACCATCAGTCATTACAAAAAAGTAACATGCCTATTTGAAAATAAATTTGGATTAAAATAAACAGAAAATATTTTTTATTTCTTAAATTTATAAAGAAATAAATTAAAAAGACAAAATTAAGTGTTTATAGTTCCTCCTTTTATGTGTCCTACTTTATAGGAATGTGTAAACCATAGGTATTCATATTTTATAACAATAGGTATATAAGACAATTATCCTTAATTCTATCCTTCCAATGAATTAAAAATAACGAGCATTAAATAACAATAAATTAATTAAAAGATTAAAAGAATTTAAGTGTTAAAAGATAAGGACCAATAACCATATATAGGACATAAAATTATAATGAAAAATCTAAAGAAATATCCAAGATTTTAAACAAAATATAAACATAAAAATTTTATCTAGGTAATTAGTCTATGAATCTAGAGAGATATCTAGAATTTGAACTAAAAATAAGATGAGAGACCTAAAGAAGTATCTAGGTATTTAATCTACAAACTTAAGGTTTGAATTGAAAATTAAAATGAGAAACTTAAAGAAGCATCTAAGTATTTAATTAATAAATATAAAGATGTATATAGGTTTTAAATTAAAAATTGGGATAGCAAAGTTAAAATTAATTTTTAAATAGATATTTATCATAATAAAGACTTTATTTTTTAAGTTAATATAAAATTTTAAAGTTCGAGTTACTTTCTCTATAACTTGTTATATATTAAATTATAGTAAATATAACTATATTCTTCCTCTCTTTATATATATACATATAAATTAATATGGTTATAATTACTTTTACTAAAATTTGTCGTATGCCAAACTCTTTACTTTACTTTATACATATAGATAAATATATAAATAAAAGATAGAATTCAAGCTGAGGTGTTAAAAGATATAGGAACTCAATTACTCAGCCAAATAATATAATGATCATTAATTGGCATATCAGGAAGTGCTTAGGGTAGAGCTAATACAAGATGGGATTCCATTAGCAAGAATGTGTTGTCTTATTCAACTAATCATGATAGTAGTTAAGACTTGCCAAGATTTTTGTAAATTTTGGAAAATCCTTATGTTCCTTTCTCATAGAGAGTATATTCTATATCCTATTACTAGCTTAAAGACCTTTTGATCACCTTAGCGAGTGAAGTGAACTTGAGCAGCCCAACTTACAAAATTAGACTATCCACCTGCATTGAGTTTTAATTTATATAAAGAGAGTATCTAGTTCCAAAATGAGTTGGAGTAATTAAAATTAGATAAAAGATGGTTATGGGTCTAAGGTTCTCTCTTATATAGGACATAAAGATTGTTGACACCCTTTTGCCTATCTAGAATTTTAAGACTACTCTTGATAAGTTTGAATTCTTTGTTCAATATTATTCTGTCGGATATAAATCTAGAACTTCAAGATCTCTCAGATTTTTACGTAGCCTGTATACTTCTGCGCACAAGGAGTCTTCACATATTTGATTGGTCAACTGATTATTGATCACTGGCTCCCCCTACTCAGCATTAGGTTCCCATCAGCCTTCGGGTTTTCTAGTAGCTCCAACTCCCACACTGTCGCTGGAAGCGTTGCGTCCGTAATTGATCCGATCAAGGAGCTGTGCCCAGGGGGCTAGAGGATCATCAATAGGAACATGCCTATTTTCTCTCATTTGGCGTGACTCGAACTCAAAACTTCGTATAGTAGAGAGTCTTAAGTGAAAAATCTGGACCAATTGGTCCATTCCTTGTTGTCAATATTATTCTGTCTATTTGAATCTTAATTATTCGTTTGCATGGGACCCACATAAATAGGCATGGGGCCACGTATAATCTATCGTATGATCTATCGTGTCGGTAATTAGTCAGATGTACTTGTAAGGAGATAATGGAGTCGTCATCATCAAAAGAGACGAATAGACTACTCTTGGGCTTTATTAAACGATAAACCTGATAAAAAGCTACAAGATTTCAAGCAGTGAATCGCGGTTTGCATTGAAGCAAGCTTAGCTTGATGAAGAATACAAAATTATTAGAAAAATACATATTTAAGAGCTTCAATTTCTTACACTTACGGTGGAACTTAAAGCTAGCGCTTTGCTCAATTTTGTAAGTTACCAACCTCATCAAGACCTCTAAGCATATTGTAATGATGATGGACGCAAACGCAGCGTTGATTGTCCAGTAAAAGTCTCTAAGATGGTGATTTTGGAAAAGAAACTGATGAAAAGGTTTCAATGTCAATCCCCGATTGGAACACTTATATACTCCATGTTTTGAACGCGCAAACTCCTTACTTCGCGGGTAAGATTTGTCCTGGGAAGAAAATTTACGACCGTCGAAGTGAGAAAATGGAGGAGGCTGAGAACAATATCAAATTAAAATTTAAGCAAATCTGTAACTGTTGAATCTTGTCCTTTTTATGATTCGACCCTTGTGATTACCGCAACGTACCGTCATCAGATCCCGAAAGCGGTTATATTCATTGTATATTTACACTAGCAGCCATCATATCTGATAAACATCAGGGAACTATCTGGTCCGATAAGGAATCTTTTCTTCTTTAACCTTCTCAGTCATCTATCTTTTCCATTCAAAGTCCGCAACTTTAGACAAATACCGTCAAACCCATGTCGACGGTAGCGATTGAGCCGCTTCTAAGGTACTCCCGGCGAGAGAGACCCGGAGTCCGGTGTAGACCGAAGATTCCGAGTCCTTGCTCCGTCAATTGTTGCTCTCTGACGAAGCTCTCAACTGTTCGCGCCAGTTTCTGCAGCTTGAGGCTTAGTAGTACGACTCACGCTGTTCGAGCTAGCTCCCCCGCCGATACGGCTCTTGCCGAGACTCTTGAAGGATCCCCTAGCGATGGTTTGTGGTTTCGAGAGACCTTCCGTCTCCCTCGTTCTGAAACGGTAATATGAAATGCAACTCGGTTTGTATTTGTTTGCGTGTTTTCTTTTTGTTCTGGTTACTTGCTGAGAAAGCCGAGGGAAAAAGGAAAACGGTTATGGAAGTGTTGATGCTGGTTAGTTCCTTGATTGATAGAGGATACTTTGGCAAGTTCAGGGCCCGTTATTTTTTCTTGGGTGTGTTTTCTTGTTTTGTCTTACTGTTAATAGCCGACAAAACAGGTGTAATCTGAGGATGCGAGGGATTATTTGGTTCAATTCAGTGGAATGTTTCACTCTTAACTGGAAATTGGACTGTAGAGTTTGTACGAATAGAAAGGATTAAGCTTCTGCTTGTTTTGATGACCTTTAATATGTCGTAATTTGACATAGAGATTGATTTGCTTGATTTCTGATGGTAGGTTGAGGGAAAGATTTTTGTCAGATTGGATCAGGCCAGGGATCAAAAGAATTGGCAGCTTACTGTAGGTTGTAGTCTTCCTGGGAAATGGATACTTCACTGGGGAGTTACTTATGTTGATGATAATGGCAGGTCATAACTTGCACTTATTTTATGTTTTACACTTTTTCCATTATGCTCTTGATCTTTGTTCTATTTCTAAGATTTGTTCACATTCATTTGCTCCTTGTCACGTGCAAAGACTATCAAATTTACTTATTGATATATTATTGACAAATTTCAAAATTTGCAGCGGATGGGATCAGCCTCCTAACAACATGAGACCACCTGGTTCAATTGCTATAAAAGTAATTTACCGTCTGATTCTAAAATTTTAGCACTATAGCTGCATCCCTTTTTTGAGCTCATGCCCGTACTCTGTTTTTGCATTTTACAGGACTATGCAATAGAGACACCACTAAAGAAACCTTCGGAAGGAGATATATTTCATGAAGTGATGATTAATATTGATTCCAATAGTGCTATTGCAGTCATAAATTTTGTCTTGAAGGTTCTGATTTTTGAATTTAATGGTCCAGAATCATAATATTTTGCTTATTATTCAATGTGCATCCATATGCTACTAATTCTTTTGGTATTATTGGGATTGTGGTGGCCTAGGATGAAGAAACAGGGGCTTGTTATCAGCATAAGGGAAGAGATTTTAAGGTGCCTCTTGTCGACTACCTTGTACATGATAGCAATGTAGTTGGAGCAAAATGGGGCTTCAATATATGGCCAGGTATATATATCATAACTCCTATGCTGACTATTACCTATTTTCCTCTCTGTGTTTCATGGTGTGATTCATAATTTTAATTAGTTGCCTTAATAATGCAAGATTTACGGTGCGTTAGTGACAAAGTTATCTGTCATATAATTTGGATGGCTTTTGTCGTTTAGCATAATCAGACAACAATCAACGCACTTTGGGTTGTTAGTCTAATGATGTATTGCCTAGTCTTTTGTTCCCTCTTTCTCTTGCATACTTCTTATGATGAGTAATTAATCTGTTAAATCTTTGGCTTATTATTTGTTACCGAAACCTGTTTCAACATTTTTGGTCAAGTTTCAAATAAATGTTGAAATTGAAGCAGGTGACCTGCTTCTGGTTAAGTTGTAGATCCAATTCATGCTTACTGATACTAATGAGGTGGGTCATGAGTTGGTGGCTTGTCACTTCAATTTGTTCTTTGGTGTACCTACTGCTTTGTTGTATCGTATTAACTGACGAATTGGCTGTTTTGGTGCTCTTATCACAGGGGCTCTGTTATCTAACATATTTCACAAGGCAGAAGCATTGCCTTCAAAAAATGAAGATAACAACAGTGAGTCCAAAGATTTCAAACAAGGAAGTAGGCAGTTGGAAGCTTTTTATGAAGAGCAACCTATTGCTAAGCACATTGTTATTGCAAACTCAGTGACTGTTTCAGTTAGAAAGTGCCCAAACACAGCTAAGTTTCTTCTATATCTAGAAACTGATCTACCTCAAGTAGTTGTTCACTGGGGAGTTTGCAGAGGTGGTGATAAAAATTGGGAGATTCCACCAGCTCCATATCCACCAGGAACCACTTTATACAAGAACAAGGCCTTGCGAACTTTATTGCAGGTGCAAAACAAAATCTGTTCTCTGAGGGGATCTATGTAATGATGCTGGTTTATCTAATTATGAAACTTTAGTTATTTCAGTCTTTTACGAGGATGCTAAATTAACTAGAACTTTGCTTTTACATTTTGGTTTTGTTATTTGTAAATATTCGTGTTTATAAATTTTGTTTCAGTTTTAGTTGTTCAAATGTGGATAACACAGTTTCCTATTGTTGTCAAATATACATTCCCCAATTACCTATAGGCTCAACTATACTCTTTTTAAGGAATTGCTAACATATCACAGGGTAATTGTTTCTTAATTGATCACTTATAGAGGTAATATAAATTATATACTTCATAATTTTGTGGTGCCTATGTCAAGGATGAATTTTGTTGCTGTTATGGTTGTTGTTGTTCTTTTTCTTCTCCCCCGCCTCTTCTTTTGATTGGACTTGATTAGACGTTGACAATGTCAAGCTATAATAAATGGTTACATCTATACATACATATATGTATATATAGTTTAATATGTATCAATATCTTTACTATATGGTTTATAATCTTGTCTAGTAATCAAGTCTATTTAGGAGTGTATTCAAAATTCATGTTCGTTCACGTTGGCATAAGATGTCAGGTCATGTTGAAAACACTTAGCTTCTTATCTCTTTTTTAGCTTGTGTAGCTAATTCTACAATATACTTTATTTGCCACATTTAATCAGTTCTTAAGGCACAATTATTTGTGTAGTTTTTGTTAAATCTGATCAATGTGGATTGTTTGTCTATTTATGGAATTACATCTTAGGAGGATGATCTTAAGGCATGTGCTTTTTGCATTAATATTGAATATTTCTTGTTATTATTTATCATTTTTATGTTGTAATTTCTTGCAGCGAAAAGAGGATGGAAATGGGTGTTCAGGGTCATTTACTTTGGATGAAGAACTTATGGGATTTCTTTTTGTTCTCAAGCTGGATGAGAATAATTGGCTGAAACCTGAAAGAAATGACTTCTTCGTACCCCTTTCAAGTTCAAATAGCTTGACTGCTCAAACAGCTCAACCTAGGCCAGAAGCACCTGTAAGTGCACCAGTGTCTGGGGAGGCTGTTGAATCAAATCAAGAAAATTCTAGTACTGCTGCTACTGATGGGAGTATTAATGAAATAAGAAACTTAGCTGGTGAAATTTCCTCGCAGAGTGGTAGGAAGGCAAAAACAAAAAAAACACAAGAAAGTATTCTCCAAGAAATTGAAAAATTGGCTGCTGAAGCCTACAACTTCTTCAAAAGTTCCATTGCTACATTCTCAAAGGAAACTACTTTGAAGCCTGAGGAAAAAAAGGCTCCTCCTAAAATAGCCCCGGGGACAGGGACAGGGTACGAGATATTGCTCCAAGGCTTTAACTGGGAATCCCATAAATCCAGAAGATGGTACCTGGAGCTTAAAGAAAAGGCTGCAGAAATAGCTTCACTTGGATTTACTGTGATTTGGTTACCCCCACCAACAGAATCTGTGTCACCTGAAGGATACATGCCGAGGGATTTGTATAATCTGAATTCTAGGTAGTTTTTCCAAGTTTATTAGAGACATCATCATTCGTGACTTGAACGATTATTTGACTGTCTTAGTTTTGGAAATCATTCAAGCTGATTAAAGCAAACATTATAACAACCATTTTTTTGTTCTAGCTTGTAGTATTTTTGGAGATTTACTTGCATGTTCATCACATTTTAGTGTGCCTTGAGATTTATTGTCTTTGATTATTGTGACTGCCAGCCAACCTTTCTAAAGTGTGTTCTTTTAGAGTCGTTTTCTAGTCCTTGAGATGGATAATACCAAAATGTTAAACTGATTTCGTGATACTTCTAATTTTCTTTTTCTATTAGATATGGGAATATTGATCAATTGAAGGATCTTGTGAGAAATCTCCATGGCGTGGATGTTAAAGTTCTTGGAGATGTTGTCTTAAATCATCGTTGTGCACACTATCAAAATCAAAATGGTGTATGGAATATATTTGGAGGCCGTTTAAATTGGGATGACCGGGCAATTGTTGCTGATGATCCTCATTTTCAGGTACTTACGCTTTGAGGATCCATCGTCTGATAGATAGTTTTGTAGCACATAAGATTCCTCATTGCTATCATTTAAGATTCCTCATTGCTATCATGTTCCTATTTAGCTTGATCTTTAAATTCAATTCATATTATTCGAGTATTTAGGAATTGCATGTCTTTGTTCAAGTGTTTTCAAGCATCATTTTCTATGTACTATGATCTTGAATGAATACTTATGAATTATCCTAGAAACTAAACAGTGCAGTTAACTAGTAAAAGCAATTGTTACTTCGGCGGTAGCAGATGACAAGTTGACTTATCTGATCATTATGATGGTGCATGTGCTCTGTCATTATCCTTTTTTTTTTTTTTGGTAGGATGCTCTGTCATTATCCTTGAATGTTCATAACTCATTGTCTCATGCAACTGTTCTGAACTTGCATCTTGCTGGAGTACTTTACACTATTTTAATTAGAAATGTATGAAAAACAATACCTACATTCAATCAGTTATACTCTAGATCTTCAAAGTTTTTAGTTTCTCTAATGCAGGGTAGGGGCAACAAGAGTAGTGGAGACACTTTCCATGCTGCCCCAAACATTGATCATTCGCAATATTTTGTGCGGAAAGATATTAAAGAATGGCTAAACTGGTTAAGGTTATTGTTTTATCTTTTCGCCTTTATTTACCAGTTAGTGCTTACTTTTCATTTGAAATACAAAAGAAATAGAAACTTAGGGTTAGACTGAAGGAACTTTAGAGTTTCAACTTGAAGTTGTTGTCTTAATTTAGTAATAATTCTTTTGTTTGGATGAAAAAGTTCCTTATGCTATATGAACATTACATGTCAAAAGAGTCATGCAAGTTCCAAACTAATTATGGAATTGATGTGTGATATGTGCCTGACCTAAAATTCCATTGCTCTTTGACCATAATAAGTGTTTAGCTCTATCTAATGGACCACATGCTAATATGTTTTGAATTTACAATTGTTATTCCTTTATATGGTAAAGTAGTTTAAATCCTGTTAAAAACTTAAAATAGGATGGTGAATATGATTGATTCTAGGCCAATGTTATGAATATCGTACCGGATTGGGTTCTGGCACTGTACTGCACCGGTACTGGTTAATGCCAGATACCGTTTCAGGTAATTTTTTAAATTTATGAAATAGTACCTAAATTTTTTAAAAATTATAAAATAGTCTATTAGTATATTATACTGTATACTTTATAATTTATATCAATCATGTCTCCAAAAATCATAATAATAAGAATTTAAAATAACAATTTATTTATTTTTATTAACATTAATTTTCACATATTTCACATATAAATAATAACTAAAATTAATATACAAAAAAGATCATTTAATTCAAGTATAAAATTAATAACAATACAAGTTATTTGAAATATTACAATTTCATCATATAATAAATAATAATTACATCAAAACATTAAATAAAAAGAACAATAAAGATCCTATTACAATTTACAACAAGAGTTAGTGATGAGAAAGTGACCAACTAGAAATGATACCTGAAACAAAAACATATATTATTTAATTTACTATCAATTAAGTATATATTATTTAACATTTTTATTATTAATAAAAATTTAAGCAATTTAATTTAATACTATGTATTTAATTAATTAAAATTAATTATTACTAAAAATATAAATAATAATTAATATAAATAACTTAATTTAATATATAAAATTACTTAAATAATTATTAATAAATATAATTAAATTTAAAATATTTTTAAAATATATAAATTTCCAGTAAAATTTGATTTAATAATTAAAATATATCTAAAAATAAAAATTTTTATTAATAATTTATTAATAAATATTATATAAAAGATTAAAATAAATTTAAATAAAAATAATTTTTAAAAAAGTTTTATTTAATATATAATTATTATTAGTAATAAAAATATTTATTTTATTTTAAAAATATAAATTAAAAAATCAAAATAAAATTTGAACTAAATAAGTAAATAGCTAATTGAAAAAAAACTTTGAAAAAGGCGGGTGGGGAAGGCAAGAGGGGGGAAATTTTTTTACAAAAAATTTGAAAATTTTGCTAAATAGTCCCCCTATTTAAATACCGGCCGGTATCATGCGAAATCACTGGTACTAAATGGTACCGACGACCGGTACCTTTGAACATGGTTTCATATTATTTTTGGGCCGGTACGGTACCTTCCGGCTGGTACGTACGAAACCCATAATGTTGTTCTAGGCTTCTATCCTTGATCATATTGCTGCATGAATTCTTGTGGTGTTCTTTAATAAGCTTTGGCATTTGACAGAACTTGAGATTGAAAAAAATAAGATGATACGACATATCCTAATTAAATAAGAAACTACCAGCCTAATTAGAACGATACAAATATCCTAAAAGATACAATAATCTTAAAATAGCTAACTTTGTCTTAAATCTTGTCTTCCCACTCTTCCTCAAGTTGATGAATTGGTACTCTTCATTCTTAGCTTAGATATAATAAAATTAAAACTTAAACTACTTAACCCCTTGGTAAGTACATCGACGAGTTGGTTCTTTGTAGTCACATAAGGTGTACAAATCAAATCACTCTTTAGTTTTTCTTTTATGAAGTGTTTGTCAAATTTAACGTGCATCATTGATCATGTTGTATCGAGTTATGAGCTATACTGATGACAAATTTATTATCAAAGTAGAGTCTTATTGGGCCATATCACTTAATTTTCAAGTCTTCTAGTATAATTTTTGATGAAAGTAGTTCACATACACCTTGAACCTTTGCTCAAAATTCTGTCTTTATTCCAGGTCATGCTACCACATTTTGCTCCTTACATTGAAGAGAGGGAAAAATATTTCTTCCTGCCCTAATTACCTCTTTAAATCAAGGAGAATCTATTATTCTCTAAGCAATAAAATCCCATTGATTCAACAACTAATTAATATAATATCAACTAATTATCTACAGAGAATCAACTAATATCAACACTCCCCCTCAAGTTGATGCATAGATATTGATCATGCCCAACTTGCTTACAAAGAGCTCAAAATTCTCTCTTAGTATCCCTTTGGTGAAGACATCAACAACTTCTTGTGTTTTAGGTTCAAATGCTATGAAATTGAGTCCACTTTTAAGTTTTTCTTTTATAAAATGCCTGTCAATCTCCACATGCTTCGTCCAATCATATTGAAATGGTTTGTTGGCAATATCGATAGCTACTTTTTTATCACAGAACAACGTCATTGGTTGCTCCAATGGTTTCTTAAGTTCTTCCATTACTCTTTTAAGGTAGATTATTTTACAAATTCTTTGAGCCATTGCCCTATGTTTTGCCTCTCAATGTCTGGTTACCACATTTTGTTTTTTTACTTTCTAGGTTACTAGATTTCCCTACAAATATGTGCAACATTTAGAAGTTGATCTTTTGTCAGTAATAGACCCTGCCCTGTCTGCATCAGTGTAGACTTCAACTTTTTGTTGATCACTTTTCTTGAAGGATAATCCTTACTTGGAGTACCATTTAAATATCTTAAGATTTTGTACACTACTTCCTAGTGTTCTTCATAGAAAGTATGCATAAACTGGCTTAATATACTGACGACAAAGGAAATATTTGGTCTGGTATGAGATAAATAGATTAGCTTTCCCACTAGTTGTTGATATCGACTTGTATCTATTGGAACTCCTTCGTTAACTTCACCCAGCTTTGAGTTGAATTCCATTGCAGTATCCAATGGTTTATATCCACTCATCTTAGTTTCTTCGGGAAGGTCCAGGATATACTTCCATGGGGTGACTACTATATCCTTAGATCCAACAATATCCATCCCTAGGAAGTATCTAAGAGACTCCAATTCTTTGATTTCAAACTCCTTTAAGAGATTCTTTTTAATATTTTCAATTTCCTCAAAATTATTGCTAGTGAGCATAATGTCGTCTACATACACAATTAGAATCTCGGTCTTTCTTTTTGCAAAAGTTTTTATGAATAGAGTATGGTCATATTGCCCCTGTAAGAAGAGAATTCACAAATCTTGCGAATCTGTCAAACTAGGCCCTTACTGATTGTTTTAACCCATACTAAGATTTTCTTAAGCTTGCATATCCTTTTTCTAAAGCTTTCACTAAATCTTGTTGGAAGCTCCATGTACACCTCTTCTTCTAAATCTCCATTTGGGAAGACATTTTTTACATCCAATTGACGTAGAGTCCAATCTAAATTAGTTGAACTCTTTTACGGAAACTACTGATAAGGAAACGTAACAAACTCTCTGACAGTATTTAACTTAGCAATAGCTGAAAAGGTTTCTGAATATTCAATGCCATAGATTTGAGTAAACCCCTTAGCAACGAGACTAATTTTATATCCTTCAAGTGATGCATCAGAATTGTACTTGATAGTGAACACCCCACTTACATCCAATCAGTGTTTTCCCTCTCAAAAGATCAACTTCCTCTCATGCTCTATTCTTCTCCAAAGCTCTCATTTCCTCTAGGACTGCATCCCTCCACTCAGGAATATTTAGAATCCCTTGTATTTCTTAGGAATGGAAACATGAACAACTTAGAATTTAATGCTTGAAATGATGGAGATAGACTTTGATAATAATAAGTTGTTATACAAAAGATATTTGGTACAAGTTCTAGAACCTTTCCTAAGAACAATGGGTAAATCTAAGGTTTCCTCCAATTGTAAAATAGTTATTGGTTTAGGTGACATTGACTCAATATTAATAAACTCAAAACTAAGATTTACCCGATTGTTCTCCAATTTCTGGATTTGTTTTCAATTAGACTCTTGACTATGCTGTAAGTTGTCTTATGTTTCTTTTGTCATTCTGAATATTTTCTCAAAAAGACATTCCCTTTGAAACGATTTCTATCTCGTCTTGCACGCATTTCATTCTTTTCTTGAGATTGAATTTGTAAAGGCATCGAAGATGAATCCTTATTTTCGTTATTTGAGACACCATCATTGTTCAAAATAGGATTATAAAAAATATCTATATCATTGTCAATGTTGACCTTAGTCTCATTTTCCTTATAAATATCAAAAAATGAATCTTTGCTACGCGTCTCCCCTTGAAGATGATGTGAGAGGAAAAAAAGGTCTATCTTCAAAAAAGGTGACATTCATGGAAATAAAAAAATCGTTTGGTTATTGGATCAAAGCACTTGTACCTTTTTTTGAGTTGAAGGATAACTAACAGGAACACATTTTTGTACTTTAGGATTAAGTTTTTCTCGACTGTTGTCATGAATATGAACAAATGCAATACTCCCAAACTTAAGAGGGAGATCATGTGATAATCGAGATGAAGGAAAACATTTAAGAGGTGTTTGAAATTTTAAAGCTTTTGAAGACATCCTATTGATCAAATATGTCGTTGGTATGATAGCCTTACCCTATAAGTACTTCGGAGTATTAGTTGAAAATATTAGAGATCTTACAATATCTAATAGATGTTTATTTTTTTCTTTCTGCTATTCTATTTTGTTATGGGGTATCAGTACATTAGCTTCAATGAACAATACCTTTTTCAGCAAAAAAATTCCTTAAAATGTTGTTGAAATATTCTTTTCCACTATCACTTCTAAAAACTTGACTTCTAGTTTGAAATTTTGTTTAGATCGTCTTATAAAAGTTTTGTAATACACTCTTGACATCTGGCTTCTTATTGAGTAAAAATAACAAGTAATTCTAGTATGGTCATCATTGAAAGTTATGAACCATCTTTTTCCAATTATTGTTTGTATTCTTGAAGATCCACAAATATCACTATGGATTATAGTGAAGGTGTGGGTTTGTAAGGTTGTGCTGGGAAAGATGTTTGATGATGTTTAGCAATTTGACAAATTTTACACTGAAATGAAGCTAGATCCTTATTTGTAAAAAACTTCAGAAACAAATGTTTCATGAAATGAAAACTTGGATGTTTAAATCTAAAATACCATAACATAATTTTATTCTCACGGAGTATTTAAATATAATTACGACAAGTTTTCTGGGATTGTCTGTTTGAGTCATATCCATTTTAGAAGAAATAGAGACCTCCAACTTGTTTAACATTGTCAATCATCTTTCTCGTGTTCAAATCTTGAAATTGACAATTAGATGAAGAAAAATTAGCTCAATAATATTGATCAATAATTATTTTACTGACTAACAACATGTTTTAGGACAATTTAGGAACTTGAAGAACATTGTGGAGTGTAAGGTTAGGGGAAAGAGCAATTGATCCTTTCCCAGCAATTGCTGAGTAGGAACCATCTGCTATTTTTACTCTAATTTCTTGTAGAAGACTATAGGAAGAAAACAATTTAGAGGACCCATTCATATAATCTATTGCCCCAGAATCATTATCCAAGAATCTGAATTGACACTGAAATAAGAGTCAGCTAGATAATTACCTTTCTGAACTAAAGAACATGTAGGATTTGAAACTGGAGAAATTTTGAGATTGAAGAATTTTGGGAAAGGCTGTGTGCCAGCAAATGTTTTGGGCCCAAATTCATTAGTGTTGGCTTGGGACTTACGATTGCCTCTGAATTTTTTGTTCTTCTAAATTTTTGGCTTCCTATGAATTTTCCAACATGTTTTGCGTGTGTGTGAATCGTGTTTAAAGTGATCACACCACAACTTTTTGTTGTTTTTCCTCTCTCCTTCAGCCTTTATTTCCAAAACCTTTGGCCTCTGCCACATGGTTACAAGTTTGTTAAAAAACAAAGTAACGTCACGGTCTCCTTACTTGGCCTTCCACTTCCCACTTCTTTGTTTTTAGTTTAAAAATTTGAGAAGAGTTCTTAATATCAAAATACATCTCGCAATTCACATCCCATACATCTTTTTTCTGTTGGCAAAACACATATGGGGTTTTCCGATTATAAAATCCATGGAATTAATCAACCAAGTTGTGATCAAAGAATTTTTGAACCTCTATATTGCCATATTTGGATCATCCGAAGTTAGCCTTGTTATCTCTCCACTCAAATATCTGACTTTTCCTCTATCATCAATGGACAACTTTATTGTTTGAGACCATTCTGGGTAATTCTGGCCATTCAACTTGTGATTCGTCAATTGAAAAGGCAAGTTTGAGCCAAGAAGATCACAACTACATTGTACGTTTTCCATTACGACGCCAAGATGAGTCACACAAGAACTGTTGAAATCATTTCTCTGCTTGCCAGTCATTGTTCAACGATATTCCATTTAGGACTGATTTGAATGAAGAAGGAAAAAATATTGTGAAAGAGTCGTGGCTCTGATACCATGGAGAATGAGGGAAAAGTAAAATTTCCTTAATTTTTTAATGAATATTACAAGAAATATATATGACAATGCAATCATAATCACCTCCTTAAATCAAGGAGAATCTATTTATTCTCTAAGAAATAAAATCCTATTAATTCAGCTACTAATTAATAGAATATCAACTAATTAATTATAGAGAATTAGCTAATATCCACATTTTACATGACCAGGTTCTCACCAAGAAAGGTGCAATTTCTTGAAGTTGATATGCTTTTAATAATCCATCTTACATAATCATTCGCATATGTCTTAATTACTAGACCTCCATTTCTCTTAAACCAAATACCTTGTCGTGGTGTCCTCTTGGAATATTACAATACTCGGTGAGTTGCTTTCAAATAAACTTCTTTTTGGACTATGCATGAATTGACTTGTGACACTTATTGCATGTGCTATATCTAGTCGTGTGAGAGACTGATAAATGATCCTTCCTACAAGGCGTTCTTTATTGGAGCATCCTCCTCTACCTTTTCAAGTTTAAAGTTCAGGTCTATTTTAGTACTTGGTTTGCAAGTTGTCTTGCCTGTTTCTCTTAGGAGATCAATAACAATTTTGTTGGGATATAAAAATAACTTTACTAGAGTGAGCTACTTTAATGCCGAGGAAATACTTCAGCCTTTCTAACTCCTTGATCTCGAATTCGTTAGCGAAATATTGACTTGGAGATTGTCTTTCCTTGTCCATCCCCTGTCACTGCTATCAACATACACTAAGTGTTGTGACTTCCCTGAAGGTGAGTGTTTGATGAACAATATGTGATCCCTTTCACTTGATCTATACCCTTATAGCCATCATTACCCTTGCAAATCTCTCAAACCATTCTTATGACGATTGTTTCAGTCCATATAAGGTCTTACTTCTTACAAACAGTTTGAGTAGCCAAATTATTCCTATAATTTGGTAGCACTTTTATGTAGATTTCTTTCTTGAGTTCTCCATGCAAAAATGCATTGTTGACATCAAATTGCTGCAATTCTCAACCATAATTAGCTGCCAAAGATAAGAGAACTCTAACATCATTCATCTTTACAACTGAATAAAAAGTCTCTAGGTAGTTGATTTCATAGGTTTGGATATAACCTTTAGCCACTAATTTTGCTTTTTATTTTTCAATCGATTCATCTGCCCTATACTTCACTATGTAAAGCCATTAATAGCCCACTAGTTTCTTCCCAATTGATAGCTTCACCAACTCCTAAGTTTTATTTTTTCCCAATGTCTCCAATTTTGCATTCGTAGCTTGTTTATTTCTCATTGGTTAAAGCCCTAGATAGGGTTTTAGGGATGACAATGGTGTTTAGGCTAACAAAGAAAGGCTCTATGAGATGGTGAAAAATTTTTGAAAGCAAGGAAATAATAAGAGGATATAGTAGCCGCTTGGTGCATTCCTTAATCCCTTTTCTAATAGCAATGGGAAGATCTTGATCATTCTCAACATTCGGGTTAGAAATTGTTACATCATTCTCAACATTCGGGTTACAGGTTTGGGCTTTTGTAGATCCAAGAGTAATCGTCTTTTTCCTTGAACGCACATTACCAAATCTCACATTCTTAAAGATAAAATGTCTTTTCTTGTTGATTTTGAGGTATAGATTTAGACATAAACTTAGATGAAGATGGTAGGTCAAACAAGAAGAAATCCCTCAGGTCCCTCCTATCCTTATCTTCTATTGTTTAATTCTTACCTTAAAGATAAGGAGTGGTGAAATAAGACTCATGTTCATTAAAAGTGGCATCCGTTCAGATATAAAACCTTTTTGATAGAAGATGATAATACTTGTACCCTTTTTGGGTTGAAGGGTAGCCTCAAAGACAACATTTTAGTGCCTTTGGATCTAACTCTTCACGATTTTCTCCATGAGCATGGACAGATGACACAACCAAATACCTTAGGAACAAGGTTATATGTAGTTTGTAGAGTATGATAAAATGTTGACTTCCATTGGACTCTTGAATCCTAAGACTCTCAAAGGCAAATGATTTATAAGATATAAAATAGTTGTCAATGCTGCTTCCCCTTAAAAGGATTTAGGTACATTTCTTTTGAAAAAGAAGGCTCGGGATAATAAGGAAGTGACTTTTTTTCTTTTTGTCACTCTAATTTGTTATAGGGTATTAACACAAGATGGACTTAATTGAAATAATTTTAAGCATGATCAAATCTAAACCTTTTGGTATTGACCCCATATTGAGTTTTAATCCTGGAATAAAAATTTGGGAGGACATTGTTGATAAGAGATTTGTGCTTGTAGTAAAAGTATCCAATTACTATGGGTGTTAGCACCCAGCCTGTTAGTGTACAGCCTACCAAGCCCATCCAAACCTACATCCGTAGGGGCAAGATGGGAAAGGGAGGTAAGGGGGGTACTGCCACATAATCAGTTTGTTATGAGTCGGTTATAGTGAGAGATTGTACATGGTGTGGGTAAGGGAATATAGGCAGAACTGTATAGCATGAGGGGGGATCATATTTTTGAAATTGTTATATTGCTATAGCATTGGCCTGGGAAGATCACCTTTCCAGGAGGTATTCCTTATTGTACCTACTGATATAGTTATAATACAATCTCTATATCGGTTCCTATCAAATTGGTGCTTTCATTGAGAGGAGAAGCTCAAGAAGGAAGAGAGTGTATGCACACAAGAATGGAGGCAAGAGTGTCGGCAGTAGAGGCTTCTCTTAAGAGGCAGGAGTCATCTCTCTCAGCCCAAGAGGGATTGGTGAAGTCGCATGATACCACCCTTAAGGATCTTCGGACACAGCTCGGTACTCTGATGGCGAGCGTCGAAACATTAGCCAAATCGCAGGGTCTGTTGCAATCGAAAGTAAGAGAGGGATTTCAGTCGTTGATGGCAAAAAATCCACAGAAACAACATGTGAATGAAGGAGAGGTACCGCCGGGGTTTGCTCCCCATGCGCACGCATCTTCATCAGCTGGAAATGAAAGACCAACGCATCCTACGTTCTCGGAGGTTGGGAATGCACAGGTAGGGGGGTCGCAAGGTCTCGGTAGTTATCGACACCATGATCACACGCCTCTGGCTACTACTGAACGAGCATGGGAGGAGTATAGAAATGCTGCTCGTTGAGTCGACCTTCCCACGTTCAATGGGAGCGACCCGTTTGCTTGGGTGACTCGAGCTGAGTCATACTTCATGATTCATGATATCCCTCCGGAATTGCGTCTACCGATGGTCCAAATTAGTATGGAAGGAGCGACTTTGTACTGGTTTATGAACCTTCGGGAGTTCGACCCACGAATGACGTGGGAAAGGTTCAAACGTTCTTTGTTCGAACGTTTTGGAGGAAGGGACGACGGTGATCCGATCGAGCAGTTGAAGTTCGTCTCTCAGCGTGGCTCGGTCGACGACTACATCGACGAGTTTGAGAGAGTAGTCTCACGGATCGGCAACTTCCCGGATGAATGGTACATGAGCTGTTTCTTAGGTGGCTTACGAGAGGAGGTGAAGAACAGAGTTCGGACTCAAGACCTACCAACCCGTGTTCGGCTCATTTCGATAGCAAGGAAAGTCGAAAGGGAGCTTATCGGTGAGGGTGTTATTCGTCAAGGAGAGTGGAGGAGGAGAGTCGAAGGAGGTCATGTGAACTCTGGGCACCGAATGGGAAATCCTTATATGCATCGACCCGCCCAACCGACCCATGCAGCAGGCAACATTAAAAATGACAAGGTGGCGTCCACTCAACAGCGAGGTCCCACTACTGAAAACCACCGACCCCAGAACCCAAAGTGGAAAGGCACTCGCAACTTATCCTATGACCAGCTGATGGGAAGAAGAGAGAAGGGACTGTGCTTTAAATGTGGCCAGATCTTCGATCCACTCCACCGCTGCCCAGACAAGGAGTTTAGACTGATAGTATGGGAAGGAGATGAAGCCGAGGAGGGAGAGTACAATCAAGAGATACCTTTGGCAGTGGAACAACAAGAAGACTGGGAGTTGGTGTGCAATTCTGTGGAATTCAGGGAGCTAGATGGAAATCAGTCCTCACCCCCGAAGTCAATGGTTCTAAGAGGTAAGTTGAATGAAGTGCCTGTTGTTATTTTGATTGACAGTGGAGCTAGCCACAATTTTGTGTCTAAGAGATTTGTTCAGGCAATGGGGTTAATCGTTACCCCCACCAGAACATTCGGAGTCAGATTGGGTGATGGACATCGTTCTTTCTCACAAGGGATGTGTAAGGAGATCCAGTTGGAGCTGAATGGGGAGGAGTTCATATTAAATGCTTATCTGTTTGATACTGGTGGTCCTGATTTGATTTTAGGGGTTGCATGGCTAGAGACTTTGGGAGTAGTGAGGGTCGATTGGAAAAATATGTTTATGACCTTTGATCGAAAGGGAACTGAGGTAACCTTGCAGGGCATCAATCTGCACACTTCTTCTGTTAGTACCCTTCCTGGTTATAGCATTAGGGTTAAGATGGGCAAGGGGGCAAGCGCCACATAGGCTAGTGGTTAGG
>JANKOE010000001.1:3447836-3460811 GCA_026284465.1 Erythroxylum citrifolium | reverse complement strand
GGAACTCGAAGAACACTGGTAGTTGAGAGGCTCAAAACGGCTGATTGGCCATGAGCCTTCAGTGAAAGTTGTTTGGTGTTATGGCAATGTTTACCCGACATACAATAGAATTGTTGGTGGGTGAAGTACAAGGGTGGGGATAAGGTATTTATCCCTCGATAAAGATGTATCATTATACGCAGTAGATTTATTTGTATACTAGTAGTTTAACATTGTTGCAAGATTGTGGAAAAATAACGATACTGTGTTGTGCAGCTTTATACTGCATATTGTATCAAATAATCTTGGTTTGTTCAAGAAGCATACATATCGTGTCTGTTATGTATAAAATATTACAGTATTTTAATAGTAGCAAGCAATGGGCAGAGAAGTTTTTTGAGTGTTTTGTTTGTTCAACAATGACTCTTCTCTGACCTTGGACCTATTCTACGATAGTTCTTTTCTTTGAAACTTGGGTGGTTTTTTTTACTCTTCTCTACGTGATCTTGGGTCTGTTCTGAGATAGTTCTTCTCTTCTTTGAAACTTGGGTGTTTCACTCTTTTGTTTGTTATGCGATCTACTGGAAATTTTGAGAGACTTATCAATAAATTCAAGTGGTTTTCTTCTCCTCTTTGGTATTTTGTTTGTTCTCTATCTATGTACTCTCTGGATTTTGTAATTTCTCTTTGTATGTTGTGAAAAAGATTCTTTTATATCCTTGATCTAATTTGCGATTTTACATGTTAGAGAAGATTTCACGGCATGGGTCTGTCGGTGACTCATCGTGAAGAAGAAGAAGAACCGTATTTACGGTTCTTCAAGATTCAAACTTAACCGGTTGATTTTCAGTCATAACGGTTAATGATAAAAATTGAACCGAAAATCAGGTCAGTTCAAGGTTAATTGTGTCAAACTGGCCGGTCGAATTCGGTTTTAAAATCATTGGCAACTATGGGTAGTATAAAAATAGACTTGGAACTGTTTTCTTAGGAAAAAAAAAATAGTTATTTGCTTTTCTCTCTCCTTCTTCTCTCATCTGTTCTTCATTTTTCTCTTTAACAAAAAATATTCATAACAAAAGGTATAATAGCTTTACGATTCCTGACCGAGAAATTCCCTAAACATGACAAAATGATTGGAATCAAAAGTTTGAGAAGTTTGAAGAAAGTATCTAAAAAATTAAGGAATCTAAGATTTGAAGTGAGAAATGTAAGACTATTTTATGTTCCATGTCATTTATAAATTTGAGTCCAATTAAAGCACTCAAGATAATGGTTATTGGATATTATAGACTGAATCTCAAATGAGTCACGGACGAGAGTCCAATTAAAGCACCCAGGATAATAGTTATTGGGTATTAAAGATCGGGTCTGTGACCCATTTGAGACCCAGTCTATAATACCCAATAATCATTACCTTGGGTGCTTTAATTGGACTCAATTTTATAAATGACATGAGACATAAAATAGTCCTTTTTTTTTCAATTGAGTGAGTAATTTTTGAAAATTTTAACAAATTAAAATATTAATTCCATTACTAATTTACTAACGTGGATAACGAGAGTTTTGTTATTCAAAACTTATATTTCTCAACCGTGAAAAATGGGGTTTCCACCAAAATTTGCCCCTGAACTATTAACTTTTTTAGGATAATGCCCTTCAACTATTAAATTTTAGGATAACGCCCTTGAACTTGTTTGTTACCTGCAAATAATGCCCCTCAGCAGGTTGAAGCAAAATTGGATGCTACGTGGCAAATTATATGACACGTGTCATATTTTCATTGGCTTTTCTTTATAAAAAAAACTCCTTCTTCAAGTGTAATTTAACAAAAATTAAAATAAAATAATAAAAATAAAAATTAAACTAAAAAAAAAGTAAATAGCATTTCTTTCTTCTTTTTGTCAATAGACGTAAATCAGAGAGAGAGAGAGAGGGGGAGAGCTATTAATGTACTAAAACAAAGAACATAAACATAAACAAACCCTAATCTACTGAAACAAACCTTAATAAGCAAGAATCAAAACAGCTCAATTGAAGAACAGGAACAACAAAGGAAAGGCTGACGACGCTGACAAGGCTGAGGGCGAAGACAGAATCGGATCCAGGTAAAAAACAAAGTAGTACCAATTATTCGTGCCTTACTTTTATATCGGTGGTCCCGATTGTAGAGATTAGAAAATAATTAAGGTGTAATTAGTTGTAGATGGGCCATGTTATGAATTAATTAAGTTTTAATTACTTGTGGGTGGGTCATGTTATGGTTGAATTCAGGCTCGTTTAATTTTAATTTCTTGTTTTATATGTCCACTGTAGCAACTTCCATTTTAAATTGAATTGTTGATTAAATAATCATTAATGCGTGATGTTCATCGAAAATGCATGCACAATTAATAAGCAAGTATGAATTTTATATTTTGGCAGATGGGCAATAAAAAATATAGGCTTCACGTAGGCGGCACAGTGAAAAGTTGTATTGGTGATTCTGATTCTATAGTGTGGTATGAAGGTGGGACGGTAGTTGAGCATAGTGGAGACCCAGATGAGTTGTCTTTCTTGAATTTGATTGAATATGCTGCTAGTAAAGGATATAAGAATGTTGGAGACATACATTATAGAATTCCCAGAGAAACCCAAGAACTTGAGCTGATGAAGGTGAATGACGATAAGTCTATAGAGCCTTTAATGAAGTTGCTTGATGTTGTGGATACAGTGGATGTATATTATGATGTAAGTGCTAAAGTTCATCCAATGTTAGGGGAAGAAGATCCTAAACTTGTTTGTAAGAGATTGGGGATTACCAAATATGGAGAGAGGTTAGGTGTTGATAGTGGTAATCATGAAGAGGAAAATGAAGAGAATGACGAGGAGGAAGTAATTGAAGTGCCTGAACTTAGTGATAATGATGATGTAGAGTTACAGGAAGCAAGAACGAATATTAGGGCTTTTAATAGTAAAGTGCAGAAAAGTAAGTTCAATGAAGAGCAGAATGGTAATAACATAAATAATGGTGAAGAAGTTAATGGTAATTATAAGGAAAATAGTGGACAGCTAGATGAGAGTGCTATGGACCACAATATGGACCAAGGTGCGGATAATGTAAACATTAATGAGTGGGTGGGATTAAATATTGATAATGTAGATGTAGTGGCCAATGAACATTTGGAGAATCAATGCCAATTTGATTCTGATGGAAACTACAACAATGTAACTACAAGTGATGAAAGTGACTGTGACCACGCGAGGAGAAGGACATCTACACAGATATACTATGATCCAAAAACGCCAACTCCATATTTTCAATTGGAGATGATTTTCAGAAATAAGAGACAATTCAGAGATGCATTGACCAAATATGCTTTGGCTGAAAAAAGGCAAATCAAGGTATATGTCCTCATCTATTTCAGTTTTTTATTTATTAAAATTCAATTAGTATGTAAATAATTTATGTGATAATTAATTGTGTTTTTGTTTGATGACTCGAAGGTGAAGAAGAGTGACAAAAGTAGAATAAGAGCAAAATGTACTGATCCTGAATGTGGGTGGGTTATGCTTGTGTCAAAAGATGATACCATTAAGAAATGGCAGATCAAAACTCTTGTAAATGCCCACACTTGTCCATTCTCATTAAATAACAGAATGCTGACTTATAAAGTGCTAGGAAGGCATCTGATAGAGAATTGTGGTAATGTTTGTTTAAAGATGGATCTATCAGACTTCAAGGAAGCAGCAAGTAAACAATTTGGTTTGCAAATTTCTGGATGGGTTGCTCACCATACCAAGCAATTCGTGACTCAGGTTTTGAACCATAATGTTAGAGAAGAATTTACAAGGTTGCAAGATTATGTAGCGGAACTGAATTATAGGAACAGCGGTAGTACTGTGGTACTTAATGGTGAACAAGATGAACCTAATGTCTTCAAGCGTATGTATGTGTGTTTTGATGCAGTGAGGAAAGGCTTCCTGTATGGATGTAGGAGGATTATAGGATTGGATGCTTGTTTCTTAAAGGGGCCAATCAAAGGACAAATTTTTGCAGCAGTTGGGAGAGATGGCAATAACCAGATGTATCCCATTTGTTGGGCAGTTGTGATGAGCGGAGCAGAGAGCAAAGACAATTGGGAATGGTTTATTAGCCTTATGATGGATGATCTGGAAATACCTAATGGGTTTGGTTATAGGTGGACAATCATTACTGATGGAGGGAAGGTACTTTTCCTTATTAAAATTATAAGTTTGGTTATATTCTGGTATTAATTCAAATAAGTGATGCACTTAATGCTTGCTTTTTGTGTGAATGTGTGTAGGGTCTAATTGCTGCCCTTAATGGGTTAATGCCATATTGTGAGCACAGGAGATGTGCCAGGCACATCTTTGCCAAGTGGAGGAAAGCACATAGAGGAGATGACTTCCAAAGGCAATTTTGGAAGTGTTGTAAGTCAACTACTGTGGAGGATTTGAAGGAGCAGTTGAAGGTATTAGGGCATATGAGAGGCACAGCACTTGATGATTTCTTTGAGGTAAATCCAACAAAATGGTGTAAGGCTTTTTTTGATACTGTCAACTGCTGTGATGTTGTTGATAATAATATGTGTGAAACATTTAATGGGTTTATAATGGAGGCTAGAGACAAAAGCATTGTCTCTATTATGGAGAAAATTAGAAAGTTAGTTATGGTTAGATTTGTTGCTAGAAGGGAGTTTGGCCTAAAGAAGTTTATTGGATTATTTGGGCCGAAGATATGGGCAAAGATTGAGGATAATAGAGAATTGATGAAGGGATGTGGGGTTTTAGCAAATGGGCATGGTGGCTATGAAGTTTCCAAAGGTGCTGATAATTATATTGTTAATTTAAAGACAGCCAGTTGCACTTGTAGGAAATGGGACCTAACTGGAATTCCTTGTGAGCATACTTTGGTGGTTATCCAAGTGAACAGATTTAAGCTTGAAGATTATGTAGACAGAACTTACAAGAAAGACACATTCATGTCCGCTTACCAGTACTCCATCCAACCTGTTAGTGGGCCAAAGTATTGGGTTAAAACTAATTTACCTGACGTAAAGGCTCCAAGTTTTGTGAGAAAGGCTGGAAAACAGAAAAAAGAGAGGATTAGAGAGGAATGGGAACCACAACCAGGAACAAAAATGTCTCGAAAAGGAAGAATTCTTAGATGCAGCAAGTGCCATAAGAGAGGTCATAATGCGAGAAAATGCCAAGCAAAGCTAGATGCTCAGGTGTGTTTTCTATAGTTAATGAAAATATTTCAATATTGCATTGGCTGCTAAAATATGCTAATTTTTTTTCCTTTCATCGACTATTAAGGATGCTGACGAGGCACTAAGAACTGAAGAGCAAAATGAATCTTCAATAGATGTTGGTCAAGGGACTGTGAATGCGTCTGCTGCAAATGAGGTACCCAACAGACATGATATAATTGCTGAATTTTTCAGCCAGGTAATGAAAATGACCATTTGTTGATGTGTGTTGCATTTGTAATAAATGATATATAATTTTTGAATTTTTCTTATAGGAAAAAAACAGGCCACCAAGCGATATAGATAAACCAAGCGATAAAGCTAAAAGTAAGGTGATATGATTTTTTTGCGTTACAGAATATTTTCGTACTACAGAATTAATTTATATCTATTAGGGTTGTTTGTGTGGATATATTTATTATGGAATTTGATTGGAAATATATAACTGCATTTTGTCCAGGGGAAAGAGAAAATTGCTGACTCGGAAACAAATAAAAGAACAAGAGCTGAATGTGAAAGGCAGGAAAAACAAGACCTATTGCAAGCCATGAAGAACTCGCTTCTGGTCAAAGATGCTCCTCCTCGGCAGCCTTCTAAACCAAGGCAAAAGGTGAATTTTCAAATCCTTGTTGAGCAAAAATTGATATATATTAACTGTTCGAAAGTCATAATAATTTTAATTTGTTACCATATTAGGGAAAGAAGAGTCTTGATGACACATCTAGTACCAAAAAGGATTCAAGTGCCCTTGATAATAATCCACTGTACAATGCAGTCAAAGCCTCTCTAACCACAAGTAACCAGCAACAACCACCACCTCTAATCCCACAGAAAAGGAATGTCAGGGCAAAGAAGACCCAAATCAAACAAGCATCTCACGATACTCCATCAAGCCAAGTCTGCTCTCAATAGCTTTGTTGATGGAAGAATTGAAAGCATTATTTGCTTATTTTGGGCAGTATTTGCTTATTTTGGACTTAATAGCTGTATTAAATTGCTTATTTTGGACTTAAAGGATTATGTAGAAGGTTACTTTGAATATTGTTTAATTGCAAAAGATTTACTTATTGTTTGATCATAATTTGTCTTTCGGTTTCACTGGCAGTGTTACAGAATTTCTATAGAATTTTGCATACTTCTGTTTAATTCCTGCATGTTTCTGTAGAATTCCAATATTTATTGTTCCTGCAGAATTCGATCATCTTGCAGCAGTTTTCAGAAGTTAATTTGTTCATTATTTCAAGTGTTAATTTGTTTCTGGATAATTTTTGCTGCCTGGAGGTGGATTTGAACTGCAGACTTTTCTGCATGTTAATTGCAGACTTTTCCTGCATTTTATACCAACAGGTCCTAAAAAACAAAAGAGCTTGTGGATTCTCAATCTAAGTTCGTGTTCAAGCTTTCTAAAACTTAACCAATCTATAGAACAGAGGTGAGCGAGCTCGTCATAGCCCCATCTTTATGAAGAAAACAACCAGTAAACCAAACAAACTACCTAGTAGACTCTTTCGGCAGAAACATGAAATCCAATTCCATCCTTTCAAGACCACTCAAGCCATATACTTGGGTTTTTAGATACTAAAATAAAAGCCAGAACAAGCATTCAAGTATATACATTTTGGGTTCATGCTTTTGAACAAAAAAGAACACATCGCGATTGAATAATGAAAAGAAAATGATCAAATCACCCAAATGCTTATATCAATTTTAGATGTTAAACAATCGGACCAAAAAAAGAAAATAACATGAACACCATTAACTACCCTCATCTAAGAATCGCAGATCGAAAAACCATCTAAAAAAAGCCCCAAAAATTCCAGAAGACTGAAATAAAAATTCAAGAAGAATCCCCTCTTTGCTCTCTGAATTTTTCGAAGAAGAAGTACCCAGAAATTTCGAAGAAGCTCCCAAAAGATCCAAAAAATCGTTCTCTGCCCCCAAGAAAGTGTATGAAATCGCCTATTTATGGGCGTTGATGGAAGTTTCTTCAACTCCCACAGCTGCCGCGCGTTCTACGTCGATTTCAGCCATGAATTTGCAGCCGTTGATCTTCGTCTGTCTTGGCCATCACCGTCTGCTCCCCATGGTCTGCCTTGATCTCTGTTCTTCATGCTTCTGTCGGTCTTGGAGCTCTCCCCCCTCTCTCTCTCTGATTTACGTCTATTGACAAAAAGAAGAAGGAAATGCTATTTACTTTTTTTTAGTTTAATTTTTATTTTTATTATTTTATTTTAATTTTTGTTAAATTACACTAAAAGAAGGAGTTTTTTTATAAAGAAAAGCCAATGAAAATATGACACGTGTCATATAATTTGCCACGTGGCATCCAATTTTGCCTCAACCTGCTTAGGGGCATTATTTGCAGGTAACAAACAAGTTCAAGGGCATTATCCTAAAATTTAATAGTTGAAGGGCATTATTCTAAAAAAGTTAATAGTTCAGGGGCAAATTTTGGTGAAAACCCTCATAAGTGATATTCCAAAAACTTTAACCCTCCTTTTCCTCCTAACAAAGTGTTATTATGTGGTTCTGCCGGATTTTGCTGGATCGGATTGTCGTTGCTCTGATCCATGATCTGGCGTAATCCCGACTATTGAATACCTGCAAAACAGACAAAGGCACGCCGGGGATTGGTTCCCGAGAGACCCCTCCGACGCTCAAGTTAGTATTTCGGTAGAGTTCTTTTGTTCTATAATCAGAGAACGGTAGAGTGATCTCGTCTTACCTGAATCTCAGCAGAATAGTACATTATATACCTGTGAGCGCCATTAGGTTTAGGTTTACGTGAGTCATTGTGTCTGCATGGGAGTCTAACGCTCGATGGGCCGAACGGGCCGTGGACGTCGGGCCATCGTCATCTGGGCTCGATGCTGGGCCTAGTAGAGCCAATTTAGCCGACCCGACCATTATGAAAATTATTTCTTCATATTCAATTTTAGGCATTTGTTTACCTACATATATATTAATTATTTTCTTGTTGAATTATTAGGTGACGTTTTCTTGACTTTTAATCATGATAAATTATGAGCTATGAATTTTTTATACCAAAAACACTATAATTACGTAGCTACTTATTGAGCAGAAGCTAATGTTGGTGGGAAAAATTTGGCACCACATGATAAGCAATAGAAAAATATAGCTAATGGCTACGTTTTACTGTGTTTTTGTAATAATTTCGTAAATATAGTCTTTTAACTACAAACTTGTGAAAGCATAGCTCAAAAATTTTCAACTTTTTACATAGTCCGTAGTATTTGAGCAATTTGTGACATTTTCCATATAACGTCTCAAACATGTTTTTTGCTTTGAACTATTTGCTTATTATTATCAAATTATCCCATACTAAATAATTTTTAGATGCTTATCATTAAATTTATTTAATGTCATTATTGAGTTAAGTGTCATAAAGCAAATAAATATTAAGTTATAAAAAACATTATTAATTCAAATTTCGATGCATCCCATATATGGTAAATCCATCAAATTGTATCAACAAAAGTAATATAACATAAGCAAGTGATTATTTATTACTAGTCAAAATAATAGTATGAGCAAATAAGAAGCTTAGATCAGGTCAACAAAAATTCTTATGGAAAAATTTATACGGTTCAAATTAAAGCAAACACCACATGACTTTACCATTCACAACATGGTTACTTGTCAGTTGCATCTTCATTCATCGTGTAATTCAAGACTTATAATAGTTATGCAACTTGAAACAACTATCATTGGTCCGTTGTTTCAATAATAAAGCAACATAATTTGAAACTTTAGGGTGTTCAATATTCACAACATTCAATTTCAACCGTGAACAATAAATAAAAATGCACTTTATCTCAAATTCATTGAACAATGTTACATAAATTTAAAGATTTCGAGTAATTACCACAACTTTTTCCAATGTATATTTTAAGCAAATTGTCATACTTTAAGTCCTTAACATATTTCAGACAAGATAGTTTTGTTCTTCCAATTATAAATAAAAGTATTTACAAAATCAAGACATAACATAAATTTATTTCATTCTTTAATATATGAATGGCTAGAGTAATGATCTTTCATTAATCTATATAATAAATATATAGTTCTATGTACAATATACATATACCAAAATGAATTATTCATATTATAATATTTTTAACATCTTTTGTTAAAAAAGTGGAAAAAGAATATATTAACAAAACTGAAATGGATTAATTATAAGCATAACTAGCTTAAATGAACATTAAGAGGTATTGAAGCCTCTAAGCTACATATAACTAACTCAAATGTACATTAAGGGATATTGAAGACCCTAAGCTACATATGAATCAATATATACCATAAACCAATTCACATAATATGAATTAATGTAAAACTCAATATATAAGCTAGAAGAATTAACCCCCTATACATTATCTTTCAATAACTTACTACATCATCAAGTCCCTGGAGGTGCTATTCTAGAGAAGATATAATGTTCTTATTTAGCTAAAAAGGGTCACTGTTGTCAGAATCAATATAAACTTAACAATTTTATACACAATAGATTTTATAAGCCAAAATAACATAAAATACCCAACAAAAGGAGGAACTTTCCATTTGCAACAACTAAAATATATGAAGTGTTACACATTCAAACGTGCTTTAAAATTGTTTAAACAAAAGAAGAGATACAGTAACCCTTACAAGAAAGAAAGAAAATGAAAGAAGAAACACAGATGAGTTTATATAGAAGAAACCATCTTGTACGAAATAATTCATGCACGTGCACTTACTTATTTCCATTGAGCATCCTTAAAGAACATAGCTATGAGAGAGACAATTAAAAAAAAGAAAATACATTAGAATTCCCCTTCAAATAATTAAGAAAATAGAAAATACATTTGAGATCCCCTCATAACTTGAAATTTGCAAAATACGTAGTTTAGCACATATTAATTATCATTTCGTTTATACTTTTTTTAAGCAATTAAAAAAATCAAAGAAATTGAACTTGTGTAAGAATTGGAAAGTACATAATAAAAGACTTGCAGATGAAATATCCTTATAGATATTTAATACCCTGAATCATTCAAAAAAAGAAACTGGAGAACTCTATCAAAAAAAGAAATACAACAATTTGCTTCCTGAGAAAACAAAAACAAAAAAAGTAGAAACACCAGAAAGCTCAAAGTAGCCAAAATAGCATTTCTCAAAACTAGAAGACAGTAACCAACAAACAAAAAAATAGAAAAAGAATCAAAGCAATGAATCAATGGTGAAGAAACCAGATAAAGAAACTAAAAGACGTTCATGTATAAAACCCGTATAACCCCAAAAATGTAAACAAATACATGTTTGATGAAAAGTTGGTAATTTAAAGGAAAATTAAAATGAAAGAGAAATATTTTAGTATGAATAAAGAAAAGAAAAAACAATCAAGCACAAATATACATCTCCCTTGCTTCATAGTCTAAATAGTTATCTCCAAACAAACCCTCAACACCCAATTCATCTACTTCACACTTCGAACCGAAATTGGAGAAAGAGAATCATAAAGAGGGTAGTTACCTCTAGGGTTTAAGTGAGACAAGAAATAAGGGGCTTTATTTATTTTTCTCGACAACTTTCCTCTATTTTTAGGCAAGTTTGTGGAGATTTCACCTATTTTTGTCCGAATAATGTTTTATTGTATGAAAATGTTGCTAATAATTTTTAGCTATGAAATAAAAATGTAGCCCACTGACTAAAATTATTTTAGCTACAAAATATAATTTGTAGCTAAAATAATAATATTGCACTATAAAAACAAATGTAGATAATAACTTACTCTGAAATATTTTTTAGAGTTAGGTCTTGTTATTTGCTTGAGTAGGCTACAATTTAGAAAAACTATAGAGATATATAGACTGTTGGCTACAAATTAAAAAATATATGGAAAACATAGCCAATAAAGAATATTTCTTGTGGTGTAAGTTATCTTAGTTTCTATATAGTTTGTCACTAACTTTAGTATGTTCATTAAAAAATTCATAAAATCCTACAACTTTTTCAAGGCAAAAAATGAGCAATTGGCATAGGTGAAGAGAATGCTAATAAGTTCTTAGTGATAGATCAATAATTTATATATTATTTAGGACTAATTTACTTGGTATTTTTCACCTTTATAATATGTTTTGTATAGATTTTGTTATGTTTTTCTATATTTGGTCCATTATCTAGTAGGTGATTAAATTTAAAGGATAAAAGCAAGATTTAGTGCAACTTCTCTGTAGTTGTCCACTTGATGTGATTTTAGAACTATTTTTAGGATAAGAAGATGGAGAACAACTTTGTAGAAGACTATAGAAGCTAATTATAACTTAAGGATGTTTAAAAGTGAAGATCTTAGGGGGAGCAAAATATAACAGACACTAGACCTAGAAGCATAACAAGCCTTTGTCTTTTGTGAAGTTCATAGGAGTTGAGAAATAATGTACTTATTGTACTTGATTTTTTTAATTGTGGGATTATTTATGTTTAAGTCACCTATAACTATATTTTTGTGATCTTAGCTGTAAATTCTTTTATTAAAATTAATTTATAAGACTTCTAGCAAATTTCTATTAGACTTAGAATTTTGTTATTTTCTTAAATATCCATTAACAGACTTAGAAGATTTTTGGAAAATTCTTTTATTCTTTTGGGGAGATTTTCTTTTGAACTTCTCTTTGTTTTTAGTTAGTTCGTCATAGTTTTGTGCATCAAAGAGGAAGATTTGAATCAAGGATTAAAGAAGCTAATACTAGTTCTTTGTGGGATCAATGCTTTTGAAATATCTCCAGTTCTGTTTAGCTATGTATAATTGACTATGTACACTTGTAAATATTAGACAATAGATCACTTACCCTCCATGAAGACTAACTTAGAAACTAACCATAAAAGGACGAGGAATTGGAGAAGAATGTTATTGACATGGAGTATAATATTATTGAGCTCACAAGTCATATAGTTGCACTATAAAACAAAATTGTTGAGTTTTAAAAGGAGATAAATGCTTTAAGGATGGAGAATACTACCCTACCCAAGAGAATAAGTTTAAACCCATCCATCATTTTAAATAGAACAAGTACTGTGAATGTTTGAACCTCAAAGAAGTGTTGTGTGTTATTAGGTAAGGCTTTAAAGCATTTAAGAAGCTTGGAAAACTAAACTTTATAAATAATAATGTGAGCTCTCAATATAAAGGATATTTCTAAAGAAAGGAAAAGAATGAGGATGTCTCTTTGTTGAGGAAGGTCCCGATAAATTTGTATCTTCTAAGCAAAGGTGTTGAGGAAACTAAAGAGTGAGGGTGCTAAGAAAACCTATGAAGGAAGCTTCTCAAATAACAATAAGCAGGTACATAAAAATAAAGGAATTGATGATGTCACCATACCTGATTAGGCTGTAAGAGTTAACCCTAAGAACAATGCCCAGTATAGTGCTTAGATTTTATTCTTAGTTTATTTTAAACCATTTTTTTGTGCTTCATAAGTTGTTATATTTATTAGTAGCTTAACCTTCTGTTTGTTGGAAAGTTTACAAGATGTTATATTTATGTGAAGCGTACTATATCTGATAAGCTTCAAGCTAAATCAAATAATTATAAATTTGTGGGATATCTTAAAGAAACTTTTGGTTATCAATTCTATCATCCTATTGAGCAAAAGGTGTTTGTCTCGAGACATGCTACATTCTTAGAAAAAGAGTTTATTCTCAAAGAAAGTAGTGGGAGTGAAGTTGAACTTAGTGAAGTTCA
>JANKOE010000001.1:3436564-3447736 GCA_026284465.1 Erythroxylum citrifolium | reverse complement strand
TTATCCTAAAATTTAATAATTGAAGGGCATTATCCTAAAAAAGTTAATAGTTCAGGGGCAAATTTTGGTGGAAACCCGTGAAAAATGATAAGAAGTGTTCAACTAAGCATATAGGTTAAATCTTATTCATCTTATTTTTTAGAAATCCTAAAATTGTTTAAGTATTATCGTTGTGATCTTTGCTTCTATAGCATTTCCCACAGCCTTGACGTCACTTTCTAATAAAGAAGCTTCCATCTTCTCTTCTTTGACATTGGTTGAAAAAGAGCTCTTTGTCTTTACCAACTTGTTACTCTCCACACTCTCTGCGTCTTTAATGTTCAATTTTCTTATAGCTATCAGTCTCTGAAATCTTAGATTCCATAGAGATCAAAACAACTAGAACTTAAATTCCCAGCTTCTAAAGGAAAATTCAAAATAGCTTTGCATCTATGAAGCCTAAAAATTGCAATACCATAAGCTTTAGCAGTTTCTATGAAGGTGTCAAACATGTTAAATCCGAACGCCTTTTCAATTTAAGTAATGAACCTCTGTCATATACTTGTTATATGGTCATCGACAAACACCTTTGTAACGCTTCTTTTGGTCCACAATCTCGATTCATGGTGGAATTTTGTTAGCTTAAAGTCGAACCCTTTGAGGGATTTGGTTGCTTAAAGTCGAAAGTGTAAAGTTCAAGTTTGCAGATAAAACTGCCCATGTAAGTGAAATTTGTTAACCAGTGTTGTTTGATAAGTTCCTTGTTTGACAAGGCGATAGATGTAGGTTGTGGTGAGAGTGGAGAAGTTGGAGAAGCAAAGCTGGTTGCAGAAACACTTAGACAACTAGGGTTTATAGTTTCTAGCTTTTTGGAAAATAAGATGAATAAGGAGTATTTGGATACTAAAATAGGATATGTCTTGTATACTTTAGTTCGACACTTTTCTTTTCTTGGTGATAATTATATGTCTTGAATAATAAAGCGCTTGTTAGCCATATCAGACAAAATTAACGTTTTCAATTTAATTATTAAAGTTTAAAATATTGGGTTGAAAAAATCTTTTAAAAGTGGATTTTTTATAACTGATTTTTTCATAGTAGAAGGTTAGAAGAGTTCATTTTCTTTATGCATGTTATCTTCTTTTTCTTTTCACTTTACTTTATTTTCAATATTATTAAAGGAATCGAAACTTGGGATGAGTTTAACTTGAAAAAATTTTCTTTAGTTGTGTCTGTTTAGGATCGGAGGAATTTGATCACTCGCTTTCAAGGAAAACAAGAAACATCTTTTTCTTCTTTACCTGAAGTACAAATTATAAGGGACTTTGTGTTGGGAGATAATAATACAACTCTCTAAAAGATCAAGCAAATATCAACAACTAAACTACTCTTCAACTTTAACCAATAAATTGGTGTGAGAATAAGAAACTTAATAATGAAACAAACACTAAGATTTATATAAAAAACCCTTTAGTGTGGAGGGAAAAATCACGAGATGAATTGACAAGCAAATCTACTAAATTCAAATAAGGATTTACAAAGTTTAATCTCTGACGCCACAACAACAAGTTGTTTCACAAAGTTTCAGGATTTAAATCAAAGTTGATGTAATAGTCAACAAACTCTCAAACTAATCCTAAAAACAATAAAAAAAGGATGAGAATATTTCACTACTTGTCGTCTCTTTGTTTTTCTTCACTTTTAGATGTTATAGTCTCACTCATATGCAAAACCTATGTATTTTTCTCTTTTATATCACGAAATAGGTTTTTCTGTAATATACACGGTCACATACATAGTTGTGTAAATGACCATGTATCTTCAACATAGACTCATTAGCAGATGTACACGATCACAGAAAGATACGCAATCATCACTCATGGTTGTATATGTTATGAATATGGGCATATACACGACCATGTATGTCTTCACTCTTCACTCTTCACTCCTTCTTCACACAGTTCTAGAGACTTACACAGTTGATCCACACGATCATGTAAGTGGATAATACAAGCATGTGTCACTCTACACAGGGATGCGTGCTTACACAGTTGTGTAAGTTAATGATATGAACGTGTAGTATCCTACATTGCCGTGTCTCCCCCTAAAAGTGCTTCATCTATATTGTCTTCACTTGCTAGTCATCCCCACAATCCATAAGGATGTCTGCGATCACCGAAAGTCTCAAGATAGGGATGGATACTTAATAATCTCCCCCTCTAGCCCAATAATGGGAAAAACATGTTATTCTTCAACATCTACTAGAGAAACATTCTGACAAGCTTACTACATAGCTTATGTTTGTTCTCAGGAATAACTTTATTTAACATATCAACACCATTCATATCTATATGAATATTCTTCAACATCAATTTTTGCTCCTCAATCACAGACCTCATCCAATGATACATGAAATCTATATGTTTTGTATAAGAATGATATATATTATTTTTGCTTAGTCAATAGCATTTTGACTATCACAAAATACTACATAGTCTTCTTGCTTCACATCCAACTCTTTAAGGAACCTTTTCAACCTGAGCATCTCCTTACAACCTTCCACTATAGCTATAAACTTTATTTAATTCATAGATAAAGCCACACACTTTTGTGGCTTGGATTGCCATGAGATGACTCTCCCTGCTAACTTGAATAAAAAATTAGACTTTTTTCAATCAAGATCTCTAACCATATTTAGATCTATAAAACCTTTCTAGAGTTGGCTCACCATCACTAAAACACAAACTCCACTTTGACGTACCTCTCAAGTATCTCAGAATTCATTCACATATTCCTGGTGAACCTACCTTGGATTTGACTAGAATCTACTCATTATCCCAATAGCCTATGCAATATCTGGGTTTGTGCACACTATTGCATACAACAAAGACCCTAATGTAGATGAGTACATATCATCTTTCTCCTTTTTTGTTGCAGGATATGCATGCTTACTCAGCTTAAAGTGAGGTTTCAGTCACGTGTTAACTAGCTTGACATGACTCATATTGAACCTTTCTAGTACCTGTTTAATATATCTTTCCTGAGACAACCAATATCTCTTACTCTTCCTATCCTGAGTTATTTCTATACTTCAAATATGCTTTGCAGGTCCCAAATCATTCACATCAAAAGATTTAGACAAATACTCCAACTTTTGGATTCTTCCAACATGTTGACCTATAGTCAACATATAGAAGAAGAAGAATGATGAAGTTATCACATGTGAACTTCTTGAAATACTCACAAGCATCAACCTAAGTTTGTTTGTAACCATGATCCATTATAAAAGAATAGAACTATTGATACTACTACCTTGGAACTTGTTTTAACCAATATAGGCTTTTCTTTAACTTAGTATATAATTAGTTGTTGAATCTAGTTGCTTCCCCTGCTTATTTTCCTCAAAAACTTTTTATTCAACATTACCCTGATATGGTTCATGTAGCCCATTATTACTAGGCTATATTTGAACATTATCAACATGTGTTTGGTCACACACTTCATCTCCTTCACCTATAGACTGCTCAATAGTAGAAGAAATTAGCGAAGAATTAACCATGTCATATGATGAGCTACTATGTGATGACTTATCTCCTCTCAAAAGATCAACGTCTCTCCCATGCTTATAGAATACTCCTTGCTCCTAACCACCTTTTGCTTCTTTGAGTCATAGCGTATGAAGCCAAACTGATCACCACTATATCCAAAAAAAATGTAAGGTTTAGCCTTTGAGTCAAGCTTCTATTTCTGATCCTTGGGTACATGTCTAAATATCTTGTAGTTAAAAACTCTCAAATGATGATATGTGATATCTTTACCAGTTCATGCTCTCTTGGGAATTTCAAAATTAAATGGAATTGAGGGAGCTATATTAATCAAGAAGACTACAGTTTGGATTATTTCACCCCAAAATGTCCTTAGTAATATAGAAATTCTAAGCATACAATGAACGTTCTCTAGAATTGTTCTACTCATCCTTTTAACAACACTGTTATATTGTAAAGTCTGGTTTTGTCTTTTCATGTCTAGTACCATGCAATGTATATTAATCTTCAAACACCTTGTAAGCATACTCACCTTCATTACATGTTTGTAGGCACTTCATCATCCTCTCATCTTCTATTTCTACTATGACATGAAATTTCTGAAAAATCTCAAATACTTGACTCTTTGAGTTCAATATTTACACCTAAGTCTTCCTTGAAGCATCAACAATAAATATAAATTTTTGTTACCTCCTAGTGACTCCTCCTCAATAGGGCCACAGACAACTGAATGCATCAACTCCAATATCTCTAACTTCCTAGTGGATCTTTTCTTGAAAGAGACTCTATATTGCTTTCCAGCCAAACAATGATCACAAGGATTAAGTGGTAGTGTGCCCTTAACTGGGATAAGGGATTTACGAACCAAAAACTTTAATCCCTTCTCATCATGCATAAAAATTGTCGTGGCCACAACTTTGGAGAAGTTTCCTCTTCGGTCGTATATACATCTCCACCACCACACAACTTTAAGTGTGTCTTGTATAATAAGCAACATATCTATCCTTGAGTAATAATCATTACTCCTTTGGATAGTTTCTACTTCTTATTCCTAAAAGTGTGATGAAATCCTTCTTATTCTAACATTGTAACACCCCATACCCGATAATGGAATAGGCATACCGAGTGTTACCATATTCTTAAATACATAATACTTCAAACTACAACATTTTCTATGTAAAACCTCATTATTCTAGCAATTACTATTCACTTTATAAAAATTTTGACAAAGTTTTCTCTATATATACTTAAAACCTCCAACAAGAAACTTCAATATACTTCTCATGCAAGCTACTCAATTGTCCATCTTTATGTCAAACTCCTTGAAAAAATAATTTACCCATCCTCTAATAAATTTCAACTCATCTAAACTAAATTTCATATAAAATTCACAATAAAATTATGTAATCCTTCACTTCTTTATGTGTACATGCCATAACCAAAAACAAAAATAACATTTAGTAGTCCATTCACCTCCAAGTCTTCCGAGATCCTCTATATGACTCTTATCTTGTAGTAGATCCACCACAGCTTTCTTCTAATTCTTTTCAAAACCTACGCGCAGAAAGAAAATCCACACACTAAGCTATAGGCTTAGTGGTGTTCAAACAATTATTTCTCATTCAATTTAATTCATTCCACCATAACATGCATAACATATGATATTTTTCAAATTCAAATATCTTCATTTATTTCTAAACATAAATAGTCATTTAAAATCAATTTATGAAATACAAACATGTATCTATTATAATAATTCATATCTATTATACAATGATCAATTAATTGTACTTTCAATTACTACTTTCATTTGAAGTTCTTTAATCATTAATCATGTATTTATCTATTTTCTGTAATTGCCCCAAAGTAAATCCAATGGAATTTATAACAACCCAAACCACCCACCCACAAATATCTGGAGATTGTGAGATCACACATCGGTTGGAGAGAAAAACGAAGTACGCTTTATAAGGGTACGGATACCTCTTTCCCATAGACCCATTTTTTTGGGTACGGGAAGAGTAAAACTGTGAGGGTCTTGGCCCGATAGGCAACTTAAAGTGAACAATATCTATGGGCGGGTGGTCTAGGCTGTTACAAATGGTATCAGAGCTAGTTTCTGACCCGTTGTGCCAGCGAGGACGCTGAGCCCTAAGGGGGTGGATTGTGACATCTTACATCAGTTGGAGAGGAGAACAAAGTACGCCTTATAAGGACACAGATACCTCTTCCCCATAGATGCGTTTTTCAGGTGTGGGAAGAGCAAAACTGTGAGAGCTTTGGCCCTATAGGCAACCCAAAGTCGACAATATCTATAGGCGGGTGATCTGGGCTGTTACAAATGGCATCAGAGTTGGTTCCTGACCCGGATAGTGAGGATGCTGGGCCCTAAAAGGGGGTGGATTGTGAGATCTCACATCAGTTGGAGAGGAGAACGAAGTACGCCTTATAAGGGTACAAATACCTCTTCCTAATAGACGCATTTTTTTGGGTGCGGGAAGAGCAAAACTGTGAGGGTCTTGACCCGATGGCCAACTCAAAATAAACAACATCTGTGGATGGGTGGTCTGGGCTGTTACAAAATTGCATCATCGAGCTAGATTAGCGGGATTTTAAAATACAAGATTGGGTTTTTGGAACCATACGGTTTATTTTTTTATATACATTCATATTGGAACTGAGATCTCGGAGCCATGCAATTCATAACACAAATCAAATGTCTTACACAACCGAGCTCTCAAAGCCATATAGTCCAATAACACATATCATGACGCAATACTGCTAACTTTCTAATTGGCATGCCAATCTTATCACATTCCTCCAATTGCTATCTACTTTACTAGGGGAAAATCTAATTCAATTCCATTAAAATTTAATGACAAACACTCATTATAGCCAATTCAAGCTATTCCATATTCGGCCAAAGCAAATGTCGCTCCTTAATGTCATTTTTTTTCTTCCGTTAGTGGTTTTAATTTAGTTCATACAATATTCAAGACATATATTCATCTCACCAATTAGTCAAAAATAACATGTATATCAAGTTTCCCAATTCAAATATAATGTATGCAAATTGGGAAAAATACAAATTATAAGTCTAAAATTTAAATTAATCACATATATTACTTTATTTACAATCCAATTAAATATTTTTAACAACAATTTCATAAACTCCTAATTTTATCTCAAGGACGCTAAATTACCTAATACACAATTTTTAGGGAAGAACAAAATTGCAAGAACACATATCAAATTGATGTTGAATTTTTCGAATTAATAAGCTTCCATCAACTTCAATTTCACCAACAATTCTTTATTCCTTCTCTTTCTCTTTCTCTCTATCCTTTAATTCCTCTTCTTTATCTTCATAATATTGCATAAACACTCAATTTCATGCATTTTATTCATCAATGCATGCAACTACACCAAAATTATGTATTAAAAATAATCAAAACTCCATTAACTTACCTTATAAATTTTTGGGTGCTATTCATCAAGAACACCCATTTACCTTTTCTTCATCTTTTCCTAAATTTTGTTATTGATATGGTAAGTTTAGGGACCCTAGGTTAATGATTTAGTGTTTAATAGGTGATTTGAGGGTTAAAAATAAAGAAAGATGGCTTGAAAGTGAAAGAAGTTGAAAGAAAAAGGAGAAAAAAGAAGAAAGGGTTGTTCTCGGCACTCCTTAGTGAAGAAGAGAGGGTAGGTGGCTAAGAAAATGACATGTGGTCCCTTAATAACTCTTTTTTATTTTTTTTAAAAACCTAAAATTAACTTTAACTTTAATCCATTTTTTCTTCTTCTTAATAAAAATACCCATAAGAAAAATATCAACCCCACATAAAAACCTTAACTAATATCATTTATTTCCATTAATATTTTCAAGTTTGACTTTCATCCTTTTTCGGGTCAAACTTTGACCACTAGTTATCTCTTGGTCAAACCCTCAAAACAAACTAATTTTGAGCTCTAATTTGATCATTGGGCTATCTTTGAACAATATTATCTGATGTCAAATAAAATAAAAAAGCAGTTTGGGTCCCAGGTGTCAATATTCAGGTCAGGATATACTATTAATGACTTAAAAAGTAATATTCATGAAATCAAGATTTTGGGCATTGCAATTCTTCCCTTTAAAAATAAAACATCGTCCTCGAAATTTACCTGTATCAAATTGTCATGGATAAGACTTTCTCATGGTTTCTTCTAATTCCCATGTAGCTTTCTCGACCTCATGGTTGGTCCATCGTACTTTTACCAGTGGAACCGTCTTGTTCCTTAGTTTTTTTGTATCTTTTACTAGAATCTTCACTAGCTTCTCTTCATAAGTTAGATCTGATTGTATTTCATTATCTTCCAGTATTATAATATGTGATGGATCATACTGATATGTCCTTAATATAGATACATGGAAGACATCATGAGTCTTTTTCAGATCTTGTGGCAATGCTAATCTATAGGCTACTAGTCCTACACGCTTAATGACCTCATATGGACCAATGAATATAGAGCTTAACTTACCCTCTTACCAAATTGAAACACTTTCTTCCATGGTGAAGCTTTTAAGAAAACCTTATCACCAACAACATATTCAATGTCCTTTCTCCTCAAATCTGCATATGATTTTTGGCAATCAGAAGTAGCTTTTAACCTTTCCTTTATCATCTTAACTTTATCCTTGGTTTCCTTTATCAATTCTAGACCCACGATCTTGCTTTCACTGAGTTATGTCCAGCATAAGGGTGTTCTGTACTTTCACCATAAAGAGCCTCATATATGGTGCGATTTGTATCCTTGCTTAATAGCTATTATTGTATGCAAATTCAATCAATAGAAGGTGTTCATCACAGCTTCTTTTAAAATCGATAACCTAACTCTTAAGCATATCTTCTAACACCTAAATCACTCTCTCTGATTGTCCATCTGTTTGAGGATGAAAAACTATACAAAATTCAGCTTAGTACCTAATGCCTCATATAATTTCTTCCAAAATCTTGAGGTGAATCATGGATCTCGATCTGATATGATGTAAGATGTTACTCCATGCAACCACACTATCTCATTGATGTATAACTCTGCATACTTTCAGAGTTGGTAGTTAGTTCTGACAGTTAAGAAGTGAGCTAACTTGGTCAATCTATCTACAATCACCCATACGACATTATGCTTCTTCTTAGTTTGAGGCGAACCAGACATAAAATTCATTGTGATTTGATCTCATTTTTATTCGAGTATTGTTATTGGTTGAAGTAAACCCGATGGAACTTGATGTTCTGCTTTTACTTGTTGGCATGTAAGACACTTGGTAACATACTCTATAATGTCTCATTTCATACTTGACCACTAATAATGTATCTTCAAATCTTGGTATATTTTAGTACTTCCTGGGTGCACAACATATGAACTGTTATAGGCTTCCTTCATGATGTTCTTTTTCAGCTCATCATCATTAGGGACACAGATTCTATCTTTGTAATACAAGTAGCCATCCTCTTTGATTGCATATTCACTATCCTTACCCTATTGAATTTGTTTAAGAATGATAGCTAGCTTTTCATCTTGCTTCTGTGCTTCTTGAACTTGTTGTAACAAGTTTGATTTGAGTCTCAATTAAGCTACAATAGCTCCATCACTAGATATTGATAATCTAGCATTTATTACTCTTAAAGCTGATAATGATTTCCTGCTAAAAGCATCGACTGCAACATTTGCTTTTCCTGGATGATAGTCAATGATGCTATCATAATCTTTAATCAACTTTATCCATCTTCTTTGCCTTAAGTTCAACTCTTTCTGTGTAGGCAAATATTTAAGACTTTTGTGATATATGTAAATATAACATTCTCTCCATATAGGTAATGCCTCCAAATCTTCAAAGCAAAGACAATGACTGTTAACTCTAAATCATGGATCGAGTAATTCCTTTCATGAGGTTTAAGTTTCCTAGAAGCATAAGTAACTACCTTTCTCTCTTGCATGAGTACATATCCAAGCCCGTTATGTGAAGCATCATTGTAGATCACGAAGTCTCTACAAAGTACAGGTTGTGTAAGAATAGGCGCTTAAGTTAATATGGCCTTTAGCATCTCAAAGTTTTCCTGAAATTTATCACTCCACACGAATTTTGCATTCTTTTAAAGTAACTTGGTCAAATGTGTTGCAATTATGGAGAATCCCTTAACAAATCTTCTATAGTATCCTGTCAAACCTAAGAAGCTTCTAATCTCTGTAGCATTCCTAGGTGGCTTCCATTCTAGAATGGCTTCTATCTTCTTTGGATCAACTCTAATCCCATCTGCTGATATGACATGACCAAGGAAATTAAAAATTTATCAAGCCAAAATTCACATTTATTGAACTTGGCATAAAGTTGTTTATCCCTCAAAGTCTGCAAAATAATTCTCAGATGCTCATTATGCTCTGCTCAGTTCTTAGAATAAACTAAGATATCATCAATGAAGACTACCACAAATTGATCCAAATAAGGAAGGAAAATATGATTAATGTAATTCATAAAGGCTGCTGGAGCATTTGTTAGTCAAAAAGGCATCACTAAAAATTCACAATACCCATATCTCGTTCTAAAAGTTGTCTTGGGGGCATCTATTTCCTTTACTCTCAACTGATAATGTCCTGATTTTAGATCAATTTTAGAGAAAACAACTGCACCTTTAAGTTGATGAAAAAGGACATCTATTCTAGGCAGTAGATATTTATTCTTCACAATCACTTTATTCAGTTATCTGTAATCCACACATAGCCTAAGAGACCCATCTTTTTCTTGACAAATAACATAGGTGCACCCCAAGGAAACACACTAGGGCGTATAAAACCATTCTTAAGAAGTTCTTACAGTTGGATTTTCAATTCTTTAAGTTCTGTAGGTGCCATCTGATATAGTGCAGTTCTGTACCTGGTCACATCAATAGAAAATTTAACTTCTCTTTTATGTAATAACCCTGACAACTCCTTAAGAAATATATCTTGGAAGTCACATACAGTTAATATATCTTAAATTTAATTAGGAAAGTATTTAGAGAAAACAAATTGATAAAGTGTTCAAATTGGGGCTGTATATAGATTTTGTACACTCTAAACTAAATTGAAAGAATGGAATAAAAAGATTATGAATTGAATTATACTCTTAATTTTTTATAAAAAGGTCAAATTGTACCGTTAACTTTAATTTGATATGATTTTGTATATTTTATAATGTCCAAATTTAAAACTCATTTAAATTATACTAATTTGTCCTAAATTAAATTAGATTGAAAGAACTATGATTTGTAATTATATAATTTATTTTAATATTTTAATATTTTAAGTTAATTAATTAAAAAATTTTAAATCTAAATTTTCTCATTTAAATTTAAGATCATTAATTTCTAACATTTGAATTAAAGATATAGAAAAATTAAATGACCTCTTTAGGTGTCCTAAAATTATTAAATTTTTAAGAGGTTCTATGATCGCTTGCAAATTATTTGGATCATTATATTGTACTTTAATTTGTATTTTCCTAAAAAAATTAAAATGAAGGAATTGCAAGCTTGTGAAAGTGACAAAGACCATTCATACTTTGTATTACATAAGTAAATAAATTAGAGCAAAATGTTATAAATATTAAGATTCCATTAATAGAACG
>JANKOE010000001.1:3415898-3436464 GCA_026284465.1 Erythroxylum citrifolium | reverse complement strand
AGTGGCAGAAGAAGAAACTCTTTTTTGAATTAGTTGAGAGAAAGTGCTCAACAATGGTAAGATGATGAGAAAGTGCACCGTATAGTGAAGATGATGAGAAAGTACATGTTGGGTCCGGGATTTGGTACCTGGGGCAACAGGCCCAGCCATAACCCCCAGCATACTCCCGCGGCCCACACAATTGGTACTGTCCTCTTTGGTCTGGGAATCCCTCTCCAGGATTCGAACACAAGACCTCAATGTTTTATAGCTTTCACATGCTCGCCTCTTACCATTGAGCAGGTTGGGCCTGTATCCCCAGGTACCAAATTCCGGTCCCAACATATGAGAGGGATGGGGAGTAGAAGAGCCGCAAGGCCGGACGAGATCCCTATAGAAGTATGGAAGCGAATAGGCATTGTTGGTATTGAGTGGTTAGTCCAACTCTTTAATGTGCTACTAGCGATCACCAAAATGTTGGATGAATGTAGATTGAGCAGGTTGATCCCCTTATACAAGGGCAAAGGAGACATCCAATAGTTTCACAACTATCGAGGCATCAAACTACTTAGTCACACCATGAAGCTATAGGAGAAGGTAATCGAAAAAAGGATTCGAAGAGCTGCTTTTGTGTTGGCCAACCAATTTGGGTTTATGCCTGGTAGGTCACGACAGAAGCAATGCATCTACTTCGTAGCCTCATGGAATGCTACAGGGAACGACGACGAGATTTGCATATCATCTTTATTGATCTAGAGAAGGCGTATGATAGGATTCCTAGAGAACTCCAATGGAGGTGTTTGGAGGCAAAGGGCATTCCTATGCCCTATATTGCAGTAATTAAGGATATGTATGAAGGCGCATTGATGAGCGTAAGGACGATAGGAGAAGACATAGAAGCATTTTCTATCAGTGTTGGACTACATCAAGGTTTTGTTTTAAGCCATTATCTGTTCACACTAGTGTTAGATGAACTTACCAAACATATACAAGGAGAGGTTCCTTGGTGTATGTTATTTGCTGACGATATTGTCCTAGTGGATGAGACCAGAAAAGGGGTCAATTCCAAGCTAGAACGGTGGAGAGAGACATTAGAACCGCAAGGTTTTAGAATGAGCAGGTCTAAAAATACAAGATTTAGAATGCCACTTTTTGGGAAGCCAACGGGTATATGACGCGGAGGTAGTAATTGGTACTGACGTTATATCACAGAAATCGTGTTTTAAATATCTCAGATCCATCATTCAGAGTGATGGTAATATCGATGCCGATATAGTTCAACGTATTAGATCTGGTTGGACCAAATAGAGGGGTGCGTTAGGAGTTTTATGTGACAAAAAGATTCCCGTGAAACTCAAGGGAAAGTTTTATAAAACGGTGATTTGTCTAACTATGTTATATGGGGCCGAGTGTTGGCTTGCCAAACGTTAGCATACAAGGCAGTTGTTGGTAGCAGGAATGCGTATGTTTCGGTGGATGTGTGACATTACCAAGAGAGATAGGGTTCGGAACAATGTTATGAGAGATAGGCTACAAGTGGCAAGTATGGTCGATAAGTTGAGAGAGACTAGACTTAGGTGATTCGGGCATGTACGCAGGCGGCGCTCTGATGCTCCGGTGTGTAGTTATGAGAGGATTACCCTTAGTGAATACAAGAGGAGAAGGGGGAGGTCTTACAAGACCTGGAGGGAAGTGATCAAGAAAGATTTGTCTGAGTTGGATCTGAATGAAGGATTGGCTAGAAATAGAAGAATATGGAGTGAGCGGATAAGGGTAAGGGATTGACCTTTGCAGTTCGTCACAGTAGCGCAGTTACATGGAGAGGGATCCCGTGGCATGCAAATTATGAGGACAGTCGGATTGGCATACCTGTAAGGTATACGAGCAGGGACTCCTATCGTAACCTAAAATCACTAGAAACGAGGTGAGTTGTTCTTTGCAGCTTATCAGGTACGTGTAGCTCTGGACTCCATCAGGTATACCCTGTCCTTTTACTTATTTATGTATTTAATGTAATTTTTATTTATTTAATAATGTACCGTGTAGTGCTGCCCTTTCTCCCTGTGCTCTACATCATACTTATCTTGTATCATTTGCATGCGGGTCTATCGGAAACAGTCTCTCTATTATGTAGGGGTAAGGCTGTGTACTATCAGACCTCTCCGGACTCCGCTTCGTTGCGGAACTTCGGACTGGGTGCTGATGATGATGATTCATCAAAAACACCTATATACCTTTTCTTCAACTTTTCCCAAATTTTTTTATTGATATGGTAAGATTAGGGACCTTAAGTTAATAATTTAGTGTTTGATAGTTGATTTGAGGGTTAAAAACAAAGAAAGATGGCTTGAAAGTGGAAGAAGTTGAAGGAAAATGAAGAAAAAAGAAGAAAGGGTTGTTCTCGGCACTCCTTGGTGAAGAAGAGAGGGTAGGTGACCAAGAAAATGACATGTGGTCCCTTAATAACTCTTTTTATTTAAAAAAACCTAAAATTAACTTTAACTTTTAATCCATTGATCTTTTCTTCTTCTTAATAAAAATACCCATAAGAAAAATATCAACCCCACATAAAATCTTAGTTAATATCATTTATTTTCATTAATATTTTCGAGTTTGACTTTCATCATTTTTCAGGTTCAACTTTGACCGCTAGTCATCTCTCAATAAAACCCTCAAAACAAACTCGTTTTGAACTATAATTTGATCATCGGGTTATTCTTAAACAATATTATCCGATGTCAATTAAAATAAAAATGCAATTTGAGTCCCAGGTGCTACTATTCAACTCGGGATTGCAAACTTGTGAAAGTAAAAAAGGCCATTCATACTTTGTATTACATAAGTAAATAAATTAGAGCAAAATGTTATAAATATTAAGATTCCATTAATAGAACGAATATGATCCTTTCATACTTTTCGTAACAGTGGTATTGGACTCAAACAGAAGATGAATTAATTACTAAAGAATAAAATATGCTGCTTTTGATGATGAAAAATAATCCAAATGAGTTTTGGTCAAGGAAAACAAAATTTATGGATGAGCATAAAGTTACGAATGAATATGCAAACACAAGTAGTTCCCACAATGTTGTAAGAAGGGAGTTGCTCTCATTGAAAATTATCTTTTGCAAGTTGAGAGTGGGAAAAAATCAGTAGTTTTGAAAGACGTGGACATGTATTTGGAGAAGTTGGCTAAAAATAAATCACTCCCTTCTATTCAAAATAAAAGTCGTTTTAGAGTAATTTTAATTATTTAAAATAAGTGTCGTTCGTGACTTTTTATGCATGTTTATGATTTTACTTCCAAAATTTTCCTTTAATTTCTCTCACATCTTAATTACACAGATTATATTTTCAAGGCACTTCAACATGTAATTAATAAAGGTATATCAAACATTTCATTAACTTTCTTAATAAGTGTGTATATCTTTAAAACGACTTTTATTTTAAATAAGAGGGAATATAACGTAACACTAACTGTAATCATAATTCTTGATATCTAAAGTGAGTTTCCCCGAGCTATCTCTCTTTTTATAATGCAGAGATGTTAATGAAGAAAACAAATTGAAGTTAGACAAGCTATTTCTAGTATGATACCGTTCTATTAGTCCAAAGGGTCTAATTATAACGATTTAGAAACAAAAATAGGAGCCCTTTAAATGGTCAGTTTCTTTTATTATTTACACTGAGAAACAGCCGTCGATTTAGAAATGTGGCTGTCCAAGGCAGCCGCCGTAAATATCTCCGAACCTGACCTACTCAGCCACTCATAATTTGCTTGTTTCAGGGCAAATTAAGAGTGGCTATAAAAGAACTCCCTCGGAACAAACATGACAGCCAGGACGGGGCAAGCGATTCGATAAAATTGGCCTTGGTGCCCTTTTCTTGGTCCTGTCTCAGCTCAACCAAAGAGTTGCAGCCTCTGGACTGGACCTTGGCTTTTCCAGCAAGATTAATAGACTATTAATTACTCCTTAAGAAGCAATCAATGACAACCCTCAACGAGGTTTTGTTTCTGCTCTTCTCCTTGATAGTTACGGTGATAGTTCCAAGCATTGATGCCCATATCGCTGAATTCGATGAGTACTGGAGTCGGAAGCTAGTTGAGGCCCAAACTGCTAATCTCGATGCCTACCACCCGGACCCCTGGAATGTCACCCACCATTTTAACGCCCATGTTCATATGTGAGTCACCCTTCGTACATCTTTTCACACACATTTTAATTGCTAAATGATTAAAACAAAGAGATGGAAGATGTTGCAGCGCTCCAGTAATTGATTCTTGTAAACTGCATGGTTATAAATTAATCTTACATGCAGGGCCTTGTTTGGGACAAACACCACTAGAAGGAATCTAAGAGGGAAAAAAAAGAGACCAGGCAGATGTGTGGCCTCAAACCCCATCGACAGATGCTGGCGCTGCGACCCAAACTGGGCTAAAAACCGCCAGAAGCTGGCGGACTGCGTCCTTGGCTTTGGCCGGAACACCATCGGCGGCAAGGGTGGACCAATTTACGTCGTTACTGATTCATCAGACAACGACATGGTAAACCCTAAACCTGGAACCCTACGCCACGCAGTGATTCAGAAGGGACCACTTTGGATCATCTTTGCTCATAGTATGGTGATCAGACTCAACCAGGAGCTTTTGATCACTAGCGACAAAACAATTGATGCTAGAGGAGGCAACGTCCATATTGCTAACGGTGCTGGTCTCACGCTCCAGTTTGTTAGAAATGTGATAATTCATGGCCTACGCATTCACGACATTGTTGAGGGCTCCGGTGGAATGATTAGGGATTCCGTGGATCACTATGGACTTAGGACAAGGAGTGACGGCGATGGCATTTCTATCTTTGGTTCTTCTAACATCTGGATCGATCATGTGTCCATGTCAAACTGTCAGGACGGTCTCATTGACGTCGTTCAAGGATCAACCGCTGTAACCATCTCCAACGCTCATTTCACCAGCCACAATGAGGTAAATAGTAAGTTTTCTCTAGTGACAAAGTTGCATATTCAATAACAATGTGTGAAATGCAGGTGATGTTATTCGGTGCAAGTGACAGCTATTCAAATGACAAGATAATGCAAGTCACTGTTGCATTCACACATTTCGGGCAAGGATTGGTGCAGAGGATGCCAAGGTGCAGATGGGGTTTCGTTCATGTCGTCAATAACGACTACACTCATTGGAATATGTACGCCATTGGTGGTAGCAAAGCACCCATCATCGTCAGTCAGGGCAACAGATTCATTGCTCCAAACAACATCGCTGCTAAAGAGGTACGAAAGCCAAATATCATTCAACTCAAAGTTAAGATTGTTTTATATTAACACTATTAGTGAAATGGCGACAGGTGACCAAGAGAGAGTACGCAATGCAGAGCGAGTGGAAGAATTGGAACTGGATATCGGAGGGCGATCTGATGATGAACGGAGCATTCTTCGTTCCGTCAGGAAATCCGGCGGCAAGCAAAATGTTCACAAAGCAAGATGTGTTCAGCTGGAAACCAGGAAGCTACGTCACCAGGCTCACCCGTTACTCCGGTTCACTTGATTGTGTTGTTGGAAGGCCTTGTTAATTAACTAATAAAGGTTTAAAGTTTAACAAATGTAAGGTTAATGAATGATGGTAACGACAAACGACTCGTCGTATGGGGGACAATAATCGAATTAACCACCAATTCTTACTTCTTTCTTTTTGTCGTCGTTGTTATTCTTAATCAAGCTTATATTGGAGGGTTATTGGACAATGGAAAGAAAAACTGAAAAAGGGCAACGTTTTGAAAAGGAAATTAATGGGAGTTTGGGTTGAAATTTTCAAAGAGAAACTCAGTTTCTTTTTATTATTTAATACATATTATTATAATTATAGTAAATTTTAGAGTTGCCCTTAATTTATTACAATAGAAAGTAGAACGGTTGTTATTCATAAGTAAGATATTAATTTTGCATTCACTGTTTGTTGAAGGAGCTTTAGTTTAATTAGTATGGGCTATCTACATTCTTATTAAGAACAAAAATTTCAAAATGAATTAATTATGGTAATTCTATTTTGTACTCTAAAACTTACACGAAACAAATTTTCAAGTACATAAAAATTATAATTTTATTGCTGATTTAATTGGATAGAAAATTTTACAGAATATGCATAATTTTAAGTTATGATAGAAGTTTAATATAAAATTTATCATAAGCGAAAAATTTAAATACTTAATCTGAGTCTTATTATCGCACACTTAAGTTAGGCTTATGTCAGCATAAATATGTTTCTTATTTTAGTTCAAAATGAAAATTTAAATGAAATATGAGTCCAGGTCCCCTTTAAATATTTGATAATAACAAGTTTAGTTGAGTTTGATAATCACTATAACAAAATTAGCTTTTAGCTACTTTTTTTACGACAATTTCTAACAGTCAATTTTGACCACAATTTCTTAATTTGTCACCAAAAATTCAACTTTTTGGGACGTTTTACCTAATCTTCGCTAAAGAAATATATTTTACGACGATTTACATGAATCGTCGCAAAAGGATTGACATTTTGCGATGGCTTAAAAATTTCGTCGTCAGACGTCGAGTCTTTGGACTTTTGGCAACGATAAAGATTCTATATCTTATGTATTTCTTATAAAAATTTTGAGGAATTTTTGTGTGTGATAGTATTCTTAAAAATAATAATATTAAAAAGATAAAATTTTAATGGTAAGTATGCTTAATAATCATAAGGTTAATTATAATTGACATTTATATGATTTTTCATATTTTTTCATTTGCTTTCTTTAGAAATATGTTTAAATAGCTAATGCATTCAAACTCTATAAATTTGTTTAAATCTATACATTTATACACAAATAATTTTTTAATGATGCCTATTGTACATAGTACTACACCTCAGTTAATACAAATATTTCATAAAAATAGAAAAGGTAAAGGATTTTCCTATGTTTGGATTCTCAAGAAGAGTCCTTACACAATCGAAGACATCTATTGAAACAGTCAAAGATCTTCCCTCAAGTGTTGGGTTATTGACACCCTCTTCTAACAACTCAACTTTAACTAAAATAGTAGAACATATAGTGAACAAATCCCTAGATGTAGTATGGATCACTGGATTAGATGAACTGCCATTACGATGCGTTTCACCTAAGAAACAATTAGTATAGAACTTAAATAGCTAATTAAGTCAAATGGTATAACGAACCCAAATTCGAATACATGCATACCTGATTGAACAAACATAGTAATTGGAATCGATGATTGTTCTAAAACAACCGATTTCCTGTACCGACCATTGGGACATTGTCACCACCTCCATTTTATCTATATTCTCTTGAAGATTTGAGGAAGCTTTATACAACACATAGTATATACAATCAAACATTCATCTGATACCTTCCTAACAAAAAATGAGATACAGATAGTTAAGGAAGAGAGGTAATTCAAATGATACTAAAAACCTTGAAGAAGAAGATTGGCTATGGAAGGCAAGGGGTGATTAGTGTTTATTAGCAGATTTGTTCTGCATCGATTTGTTCTTTATTAGGGAAAATTTTTCCATATTCCTCCCAGCGGAGCTTATTTCTGCTGTCGACTGCATAAATATTACAAATCTTTTCCCTTGGATGAGGAGGCAAGGAGATATATTCCGAAACTAATGTATCTAGAATATTGGAACAATTTGTGTGATTAATGGGCCTCTCCCAATGTTCATATATATTTGTTTTCTTTCCTTCACATTTATTTCCATTAATCTTGTTACATGATTTAATGACCATTTTTTTCATTTAGGAAAAGTGTGAGAAGGCCTTATGAACAGAGGGCAAATGGAAACTTCTCACAACCAAGGCTCTAAATTATTTGTTGTCCTACCAAATGAACATGTAAGTTCTTTGTTATAGTATTTATTGTATTTTGTATTTTTTTCTTTCATAAAATAGAGTCAGAAGGAACTATATGGAGAATAGTGTGATAGGATCATATTCTACAAACTTACACATTGTAAGGAAGGTGAAGGTTGGATGTATGAAGAAGTACACAATAATTATGTAAGTATAAAATTTTGTTTAAATTTTAAATTTATTTATTTATGTAGTAATAACTAATAATATTTGAATTGAATATTGATTTTATTTAAATTTTAGAATAAGATGTAGGAGTTATTGCAAACATCAATGTCTGACGAAAATGAGCCAAATGTAGATGAAATTTGCAACAAGGTGCTTGGTACACGATCCGGCTACATAAAAAATCTTGGGTTTAGGCCTAAGCCAACTGCTTCATCCTCATCAAGACCACCATTTATTGAACGTCTTGAAGAGGAGAACTAGTTGCTTCAAGCTAAATTAGAACGTAATGAAAAAAAGTTGGCCAAGCTTGAAAATACGTCAAAAAATTACTTGTCCCAGATTATATAAGCAGTGAAGATGAAAACGAGTCTTAGTTATTAAACTAATATTTGTATTTTTTATTTTGGACATAATTTTTTTGAAATTGTACTTAATAACTTGTATATGATCAAATTTAATCTTATTTTATTTTTTATATACAATGTTTCTAATTTTCAATTATTTTATTATATTTTTGCATAATAAATTATACAACAAAAATAAAAATATTTCATACAATAATATTAATAAAAATGTCACCAATAATTAGAATTTACAATATATAATATTTAGTTATAACGCATATTAAAAATTTCAAAACGTAGCTAGAAAAATTTGGCAAATTTTTGCTTATGTTTTTAAAAGCATCGCCAATAGCTTTTGGATACATTTTGTTGTCGTAGCTAAAAGTTATTAGCTACGTTAAGTTATTGGCGACAATTTAGTAAAAAGTTGCCTATAATTTTTCGCTACAAAAATTACTTGTAAAAAGAATTAGCGATAATTTGATAAAAACATCGCCTATAGTTTTTTGCTACGAGGCTTTGGTGACAATTGAGGCGACAAAAATAAATCGTCACTAATTATAATTAGCGACAATTAGGGGCTTTTAGCGACAAAATTTTTCATTGCTAAAAATCCCTTCTGTTGTAGTGAATTGACATATATTTAGCTTTTTTTTCCATCACTTAACTATAAAACTTTAAGAGCTTCTTTTCTTAATAACTCTAGATTGGAAGTAATTATGAAGCATGAAAGATAGAACATGCCACTCCATTCTATTAGGAGATTTTCGAATATTTGGGAAAGGCTAGCTCCAACCTAAAGCTTCTAACCTAGATCGAGTTGTTTCTTGGATCTGGCTTATATTTAGTTCTAAAGTGTTTATAGATCAATATTTCTTAGATATTTTCTCTCCACCAGAATAGGAATTGCATTGGTTTAATATTTCATAGAAAGGTAGTAACATCCCAAAAACCTCCTTCATCTTATAGTTGGCTCTAATGGGGGAGCTTAATACTAAGAATATGATTAAACTAAGCATGTAAGTTAAACAATGTGCTTTACATAGTGATGAGGATGAAACTATCGAGCACTTATTCTTTAAGTGTGTTAGCTCAAGGTTTGTTATTAATGATTTTGATGATAGCCTCATAATATTTCAAAATTCAAATTAGATTTATTTCCATGTACAATTAACAGTTTAATTCTCAAAAGAAAATAAAATCATAGGATAACTGTTTCCTTTCTTGTAGGAATCTTCCTAATGAACTTACCTTATTTATTTCACAATATCCGGAAGAATCTTGTTATCATTGGAGTTATTTCCTTTTATTGTTAACTGGTTAATTATCAAAAGGAAATAAAATCATAAGAAATATGCTTCCTTTCTTGTAGGAACCTTCTTTATGAACTTACCTTATTAGAAATGGTTTATATGAAATGATACTACTAATTATGAAGGTCGTATATTAGTCCTGTGATTATTGGAAGATTTTTGGCAAAGGTGAAATCAAAGTTATTCAGATTTAAATCCATCCAGTTGACTAAGGATGCAAATGAAGCAACAACTAGTTGAAAGAAATGCCTACTTAAGGAAGAGCCACAGCTTTTGCGAAAACATATCAAACTCTTGAAATATATCTATAGCATCATTCTCTTGAAAGTGGTATCATTGTCAAATTTTTTGTGCTTTAGAAAGTGAAAATTCTTTTTAGAGAGATCATTGCAGCTTATATCGAGCAAATTACATTTTTATTTGTTGAGAACTTGTAGAGGCTAGTTAAATACTACTAGTTTGGAAGGTTGGAAAACCTTAAAAACGTGAGCTTGAAGAGGCTTGTCAAATTACTACCTGAGATTTTAGTGAAACCCTCAAGTTGGATACTTGGGGATTGGACGTAGGCTTGGGTTATTAGCCGAACCAGTAAAAATTGACTGTGTCATTCTTTCTCTCCTATTAACTTTTAAATTTTCACATTATATTGTGTGTGTGTGTGTGTGTGTGTGTGTGTGTGTGTTCAATTTAGCAAGAGACTCCTTCACTTTTATAATAGGCTCCTTCACTTTTCAACTTGCAAAGTTCCTCTCATTTTAATAGGCGCCTTCTGTTTTAAATTGTTTTAACAAGATTTGTCGTCTAACAGGCTCCTATCATTTAAGAGGTTTCTATCGTCTGACAGGCTCCTATTGTTTTGTTAAGATATATGGTATATATCTTATTATTTGGTTTTGGCATTTTTCGATAATTGGAAATTTAAGATAATGTTGATGAGTTTAAAATTCAAATCAAGGTGGGATTGGATTTCTATATGATTTAAAATTTGTATTTTAAATATTTCCAATTTGGGACAAACATATTGACTTAGAATTCTATCTAGTTGAGATCTCTTGCATATGACATAAGTGAGGTTAATGGTCGTGGTCCCTCTCTGGTCTGATGTGCATGGATTGATTGTGTGAGTGAGAGATCTATGTGTGTTGTCCACGACTAGGTGTGGGTTTCTTGCTGGTTGCGCTATGGATGTACTGACAACCGTGAGCTGATTGTCGTTAGGTGTCAATTAGATGGAAGGGCTGCTAGGCTAACTTCACATTGATGTTTATTCCATCTTGGTGCTACAGTTTTATTAATTAATTGTGTGAAGACTCCTTAGTGAAGTGGAGAATAAAACTTGGATAAGTCCTTAGTGATTCACGAAACATATGTTGATGTGTGTATGTGTGCAGCAATGAACCTCGCTATGAATTTCTTTTTAGGCATGACTTCAGCTGGGTTCAATTATGGATTAATTTTGGGTGTGGTTAGCATCTCTCTTGTGGCTGTGTTGATCATTAGGTAGCAAGCTTTGTCTTGCTGGGTAATTTAAATGGTGTGTGTGATTATTATTGCTATGTATTATATTGTTCTTAAGTGATTTTAAGGAGCTGAATAATCATTGATGACAGTTGCATATTCTCCATCTTTTCACAACAATAGTGGGTTAAAAAGTTGTGTTTGTGTGATTTTTAGAGCTGCGCTTTTCTAGCTTTGAACAACTATTGTTGGATATTCTATTATGGAGTGTGCGCAGTTTTGGCAGCTTACTTTCTATGGTGTTTGTGTGATTTTGTTGGGCTGCTCACTGTCATTGATAGTGGTTTTTGTATGAAAAACTTCCAGCAATCTTGTTGATTTTGTGGCTATAGTTTTTGATGTTGGTGTGTGAACATTCCAAAAGTTTTCATGACTTTGTAGCTGTTGTTTTTGTTATTGGTTTGGTGTGAAAAACTTCGATTGCTTCAGTGACTATATTGAAGATTCATAGCAGATTTCTTGGTTGACAACTTCTCGTTCTTTCGTTGATGAAGCGACATATTTAGGAGAGTTGCTTTTTATCTCAAGTGTTTTCATTTATGTTGAATTTTTTTAATCACTTGAGTTGTTTATTTTATTTCGTTTTCATTAAACATTGTTTAAGAAAATCTTCTGTTGAGGTTAGTACGAGTCAGTCATACTATTAGATGTGAAATCTTTCAAGAGTTGTGAGGATGAGGGATAATGTCAAGGGTTGAGTGGTATCTACTCAGTAAAGCCTTATATAAAACTATTGTCATTAGTGAAAGAATTAAGTTGAGTGAGGGCCGCGCAGACATAATTTCAGTGTTGATTTATACTTGTGCATTTAATTTTTCTAGTTTTTGATTATGCTAGAAATGAATGCAGTAAATCGTAGATTTTTATGAAACTACTACACCCCTTCGTAATTTTCAATTTGTATCACAGCGGGTCATGGAATCAGAACTTCATAAAACAAGTTGGTGTAGATTCGTGTTTCGCAAACATGGCTCTAAGAGAAGTGGCATCAATCATAAGGTTGTTGTTGTTAGATCGTTAAAATTATCCTACGTAGAAATCACGAATGAGAGTATCTATTCAAGTACTAGGAATAAAAGCATGGAACTCGGTTTTAAGTGGCTGGACACATCCTGTGTCGACTGATGAAAATAGAGAAGCAGTACGTAAAGATGCATATGAGTGGACAAGGGCTGAAGAAGAGAGAGCGCTCGGAAATTCTCAAGCCTTGCATGTCATCTTTAGTGTCATTGATGAAGGTCGTTTTGCTATGATATCAGCTTGTGAATCGATGAAAGAAGCATGGGACACTTTGCAGACTCTACATAAACGATTGAAATCTATTATGACCTTAAAACTTCAGATGTTGGCTGTGAGATTTGAAAAACTGAAGATGGATGAGAGTGAAACCATTGGAGACTTCTATGAGAGACTACTTGATATAGTAAATCAAGCACATCAACTCGGGAAGAAGTACTCTAACATCAAACTAGTTAAGAAGACATTGAGATTGTTGCCTTCAAGGTTTATACAAAAAATTGTGGCCATCGAAGAAGCCCATGATATCACTGAATTGTCTTTGGATAAGGTAATTGGGATTCTTACCAACTTTGAGATGAATTTGTTGAGGGATAATCGAGAGAAGAACAAAGGATTGGCATTGCAAGCCAAGATTGATAAAGTCGTGAATGACTTAGGAGATGAATTTGATGAGAATGAGGATATGGAGTTATTGACAAGAAATTTTAGCAAGTGGTTAAAGAAAGTGAAGAAGAATAGATCAGATTTTAGGCAAAATAGTGGGAGCTCTCAAATAGCAATTTCAAACAACAAGGGAAAACTCAAAAGAGTGAAAGAAAAGTGAAGAAAATTCAATGTCATGAGTGTCAAGGCTTCAGACATGTGCAAGTGAAATGTGCTAACACCCTGAAGAAGAGAAAAGGGAAGTCCTATACAAGCACTTGGAGTGAGAATGAATCCGGAAGTGAGTATGGTAGTGAAGAAGAAGCTATGAATAGTATTGCGTTAGTTGCTTTATACAGCAAAAGTTCGGTTACTTGCTTTATATCAACCAAGAAGGAAGTAACAAATGACGAAAACGTGAGTAAATCAGAAAATTCTAGGAAAAACACAGACAAATCAACTTAAAGCTCAATCTCATATTATGACAGTGATGACAGTACTTTAAATGATAAAAAGAAGGTATTTATAAAGCCTATGAGTTAATATATGCTAAATGGGTCCAAGCATGTAAGAAAAATGAGAAGTTAAAGGGGAAAACTCTACCATGAAGAACACCATTCAAGATCTTGAGAAAAAGTTGTTATCTACAATAAATCAGCTTAATGAAACAAAGTTGAAATTGGTCAGCACGGAAAAGGGAATAAGAATGTTAAATGGAGATACCGAAAAGCTAGAAAAGTTGTTAGAAATTGGTAAGAATAAAGGAGACCTTCAAGGCATTGGCTATAGAGGTGAATGTTCCAAGTCTAATGATGAGAAATTTGGTATGACTAGATCTATCCAAGGATAAATCTCAAAGAAAAAATGGAGGTTCATACCTATATATCACTTTTGTGGAGTAATTGGGCACATATGACTGAAATGTTACAAGTTGTTACAAATGATGTTTCAAAGTGGTCAAAACTGAAAATCTAGACACTCCCCATTAAATTTCCAGTAGCAACCCATGTTACCAAAGCACTCTTAGGTTAAAAAGGGTCAAGTACAAGCACAAAGATGTAGTGAAAGAAAAACAAGAAATTGTCCAGATTCACATTTAGTTACTGCTTTTGAAGAAACTGTTCGGAGTGAGCATAAGTTAGTTACTTGAAATGAAGAAATCAACCAAATAGTTGATGACTGAGATAATGTGACAAGGAATAAGCCTAGGTTTGAATTTCTTCAAGGGGCACAGGGACTGTGTGCTTTACATTTTTGAAGTATAGTTTGATGTTATTTATTAAAAAAATAAAAAACAATAAAAGAGGTCGAAAGAGTTATCATTTAGGCTTTCTGAGCTTTTATTTATAGGTTTTCTAAGGTTTAGTTTATTGATGTGCACATGAGGTTATGCTTGATGATGGGGTTTATTAATTTGACCAGTCTTATGAAGATGGAATTGAAGTGAGCAATGATATGTTGGCATATGTATTAATTGGTAGTGAATTGTCATCTTGGCTTTCGACTATTGTACTACTTGCTTATGATTCTTTCGCTGCACCTATTGCTGATTGTTATGCTTCTTTATTTGTTGAGATTGATCGCATTAAAGGCATTATTTTTTTGTCCCAAGGGGGAGACATTAGATTGTTCTTTTTGATTTTTCAATTCAGGGGGAGATTTTAAGATATCTCTGTGACTACTAGTCTTGCTTTCTAGCATCTTTTTGTCCCAAAGGGGAGAAATTTCGATGATTGGATAATTATTCATTATTGTTTCTTTGGATGTTTCTTAAATTTGAAGAACTCTGGATGTTAATTGGAACTTGATGTTGGAATAAGGTGGCGTTCTTTTCTCATGTGGATTATATGTCCAATTATTTTTTTAAGGGGAGTGTCATATTTATGACAAATAATGCCAAAAAGGGGTAGATTGTTAAGATATATGGTATATATCTTATTATTTGGTTTTGGCATTTTTTGATAATTGGACATCTAAGATAATGTTGATGAGTTTAAAATTCAAATCAAGGTGGGATTGGATTTCTATATGATCTAAAAGTTGTATTTTAAATATTTGTAATATAGGGCAAACGTATAGACTTAGAATTCTATCTAGTTGAGATCTCTTGCATATGACATAAGTGAGGTTCATAGTCGTGGTCCCTCTCTAGTCTAATGTGCGTGGATTGATTGTATGAGTGAGAGATTTGTGTGTGTTGTCCACGACTGGGTATGGGTTTCTTGTTGGTTGCGCTATGGATGTGCTGACAACCGTGAGCTGATTGTTGTTGGTTATCAATTGGATGGAAGGGCTATTGGGCTATCTTCATGTTGATGTTTATTCCATCTTGGTGTTGCAGTTTTTATTAATTAATTGTGTGAAGACTCCTTGGTGAAGTGGAGAACAAAAGTTGGATGAGTCTTTAGTTATTCACGAAACATATGTTGATGTGTGTATGTGTGCAGCAGTGAACTTCTCCATGAATTCCTTTTTGGGCATGACTTCAGCTGGGTTCAATTATGGATTAATTTTGGGCGTGGTTAACGTCTCTCTTGTGGCTGTGTTGATCATTAGGTAGTCTTGCTACTGCTTTGTCTTGGATAGGTAATTTAAATGGCATGTGTGCTTATTGCTGCTACGTATTCTGCTGTTCTTAAGTGATTTTAAGGAGTTGAATAATCATTGATGACAGCAACAGTGGGCTGAAAAGTTGTTGTGTTTGTGTGATTTTTAGAGCTGCGTTTTTCTAGATTTGAACGACTGTCGTTGGTCTATTCTGTTATGGAGTGTGTTCAATTTTGGTAGCTAGCTTTCTGTGGTGTTTGAGTGATTTTGTTGGGCTGCTCATTATCATCGATAGTGGTTTTTGTGTGGAAAGCTTCCAATAGTCTTGGTGATTTTGTGACTGTCGTTTTTTGTATTGATGTACGAAAATTCTAGAAGTTTTTATGACTTTGTAGATGCTGTTTTTGTTGTTGATTTGGTGCGAAAAACTTTGGTAGTTGTCTTGGTTGTTACAGCTCTATTAAGTTAACGTTTCGATGATGAAACATTTGTTGATTTGAGACATTTTGTGATTGCTTTGCGTGGGATGTTTTACTGACTATATCAAAGATTCATAGTAGATTTCTTAGTTGACAACTTCCCGTTCTTTCGTTAATGAACTGACATATTTAGGGGAGTTGCTTTTTTATCTCAAGTGTTTTCGTTTATGTTAAATTTTATTTAATCACTTGAGTTGTTTATTTTATTTTGTTTTCATTAAATATTGTTTGAGAAAATCCTCTGTTGAGGTTAGTACGAGGCGGTCGTACTATTAGGTGTGAAATTCTTTCACGGGTTGTGAGGACAAGAGATTGTGTCAAGGGTTGAGTGGTGTCGGCTTAGTAAACTTGTATAAAACTATTGTCGTTAGTGAAGGAATTAAGTTGGGTGAGGGTCCCTCAGACGTAGACAAGGTGCATCGAACTGCATTACCAAAATTTGGTGTTGATTTATACTTGAGCATTTAATTTTTCATGTTTTTGATTGTGCTAGAAACGATTGTGATAAATCAAAGATTTTTGCGAAACTATTACACCCCTTCATATTTTTCAGTTTTAAATTTTAACAGACCTCTATTTTTATATGAATTAAAAGTAACTTGCAAAATTTTTTTCAAGTCACTCATAATTCACCCCCCTCTTATGTGTGTTTGCTTTATTAAAGTGTTATTTCTCTACTACACTTTGGTCAAGGCTACTTAGTCTCTTTAATATTCATCGTAACCAAATTTAATAGTGTGACATGTGTTATGTATAAGTAAGAATCGACTTGGATGTAAGGAGAACCTTATGTTATTATGAATGACATTTAGTTGCTTAGTATATACAATATAGATTAAAAAAAAACCACATAATCTTTAGGGGGTCTAAGATGGAGGTACCTATCCATAATGGTGGATGCTTGTTTAGTAAGACGAATAATTGTGTAGATCTCTTATTCATACAAAAGACCTGACCCGGTCATTTTATGTGGGCTCAATTAATCCTTACTGTAATTAATTTAACCATCTGCATGGATAAAAGAAGTTAAAAGATCTTTTTTCACAGAATATTAAATTTTATGCATTTAAGTATGAGTCTTTATACCTCCAATTTGCTTAACTATAAAATACTAAATACTATTTTGAATAATTTTTTAAAACTATAAAATAATTCTTCAGCTTTGTATAATTAAAATTTGATCCTTGTTACAAAATAATATCCCTATTTAGGGATCAATATGCTAAGGGACATAATCTACTTAACTGAAAACACACTTGTGGTTATGCCTTGTCAATTCATACTATAACCACCTAAATTAAGGCATACATGTCATCTTTAGATTGATCAACTAATTTTTGGCATGGATTGCTTTCTTTTGTGTTTAGAAAACATATATTCTCTAATTTTGAACCGTTGGATCAATTAACATCTAACGGCTGAATTTTCCTCATTTCAAACATTAACATAAAGTCTCTAATTGTTACAGAAATTAAACGACTATGATTGGTTCTCTTAATTCTATAGAGGGGTAAGCCTTCCTTATTAAATGGATCATGTTTATCTCAATATCTAATGGAGAATAAGGATTTTCTTGTATCAAACAATGATGTACCCTCCATTTGTTCGTCGTTTTAGTCAATCATGTTTTTGTTTGCATTCTGCATCATTTTGCACTTATCTTCTACTATTTCTCTACCTTTTGATTGCATTTTGGTTCCTTACACTACAAGAAAAATGGGGTTTAGCGGCGGAAATTACCAACGTAATATGAAGGTTTTCCGTTGGTAAGCTAAGTTAGCGACGGGATTTACCGAGGGAACAAATAGTCGGAGAAACAATTGTAGCTAATAATTGGCAACAAAGTACATATTTTCCGTTGCAAATTTATCGAATGACAGCTCCTGTTCTGTCGCTATATTTAACCATGATAATTTATGTACTGTCGATAAATTTAACGACGGAAGATCTCTTTCGGTCAGTAATTTTAGCAACAGACAAGTGGTTTTTGTTAGTAAACTTACCTACGGACACAAAAATCTGTCGGTGAATTAACGATTAACTTTACTGACGAATATTGAATGGTCGTCGGTAATTTCACTGCATTTTACTGACAAAGGTTGATTGGCCATTGGTAAATTCACTGCATTTTACCAATAGAGGTTGGTTGTCCATCGGTAAATTCACTACTTTTTCCTGATTGATTTTGTTTTTCCATCAGTAAATTTGCTGATATTGTTTTTTTAATTTTCCTTACATTTAATTTTATTTGATAATGTTATGATTGATGTATAATTTATACAGTTATCTATTGATAATATTTTGATTTGTTTCTACATTTAATTTGTTAAAATAGAAAATTGATTGATAATATAAAGTAAAAATTATCTTAATTGAAAATAAAAAATTATTATCTACAATAATAAATATCTAATTCATACAAAATGACTTCAACTACGCTATTCATTTGGTGAATGTGAGTGCTCTGAATGTTGTGATAAGGTGATGCCCTTCCCCTTCAACTCATCTATCTCATTATGGAGTTGGGCTATGTACTCCATCGATTATTGCAACTGAGTTGCCAGTGCCTGTATTGTGCTCCGAAGTTCATGCTCTTCAGTGGATGTGGACCACCTACTAATACTGCTATACTGGATGTGGAGGATTGTGAATAATATGTGTTCACAAATGAACCTAAGTCGAAGATCCTTCCACGACGGTCCCTACCACCCACTACATAAAGATAGTTTTGACTCTCATCAACATTGTTAGATTGTTGAGATTGTCATTGAATGCTTTCTTGTATTTAGTCCTATGAAAAGGCAATGCTTATGTTAATAAGTGATAATTATTAAGCATTAATACTAAAGCATAAATTTCACATACATATAGTTCTCTACATCTGGTGTTAACAAAGGTCACATCGTCATGCTTCTTAGTGTGAGTGTGCAAAAAAGTTGACAGGGTGTAGGCTTCCTACCCATAGACTTTTTCTGCATTAGAATAAAATGTTATAAGTGAACTATAATTTAAAAAAATTTTGACATAATTTTCTCTATTTTTATGATATTTACCCCCAGTTGAGCAAAGAAAGTAACTCAACAACATAGTCATATATGACACTAGACATTTATAACATTATCATTCTTCATAGTACGCATATTTTCATTCCAAAATTCACACATCAAATTAAATTGAAATACATCAAAGGAAAAAATCAGAATATAAGTGTAAAGTGTAGATAATTACAAGTCTCTCTACATGCTCATGGTGGGTAATAGATTCTCCAGTGTGTACGAGAAGACTCTCTGCCCCCGATCTTCCACGTCTATTAGTAGAATTACGCTCTGAAATGAACATTGCCTCGGGTAATGTCCAATACTACTGCTAACAACTCCACATTTCTTCATAAATATAAGGAGTTCATATGTCAGTCTTGTGTATCGCACCAACAAAGTATTTATAACGTGTACGAGCTCGACTCCCCCATACTTTATAAATAACCGCGTCAAATTCAGAATCTTAAAAAATTTCTTTCTTAAAAAAGGGGGATAAGTACTTATAACCTACAATATTTATCTAATATATATATATATATATATATATATTAATTACAAAAATTCTCTCATACTTTATAAATAACCGCGTCAAATTCAGAATCCCAAAAAATTCTTTCCTAAAAAAGGGGAAAACATACGATAAGTACTTATAACCTACAATATTTATCTAATATATATATATAAATTAATTACAAAAAATATATTTTTGTACCTTAAACTCTTGATAATAAAAATTCTTTGTGGCCTTAGAGATATTCTTCCATATATAACCCTTAAGATCAATCTTCTCTTTGAATTTAGATGTCATGTTTCTTGAGCATAGTCCAGACAGAATAAACCTAATATAAAGGCAATTTTATATCATTTTTAAATTTAGACCTATAACCTAATTATAATCATATTGTGCTTCATATATTTTCACTAACAGATTGTTGACAATTGTGATGTAAGTTCTTCCATCAACTCCCTTATCTCTAGGCTGGAGGCCGCCTCCTTCATCCTCATCGTTTACCCTTGATATCTTTGTTGGTATAAGGATGGTGGATGGTGTAACAGTAGGTACGGAAGTTGATGTCTCATCTGCAAGTGTAGTAGCTAGAGGTACAACATCTGATTCTGTTACAGCTGCATAATCAGATGTTGCACCTGGAAAGTAACTGGCTCCAAATCTTGGTATGAACCTTGGTCGCATCATATCCTATTTTCTTTTTGGTAGCATATTTTAACCTAAAATTCATATTTTGTTGAATTTTCCAGAAATATAACAATTTCAATTGAATATATAATAATATATTATTGATTCAATAATTGATTTATTGAATATAATATTCTATTACAAACACAAATTAATTATTGTCAGCACTTACAAATAATGAATATGTTAAAGTTTCATCCGGAGAGGATGAGGAGGGGGAGAGATCTATGATTTTGATTCTAATTCTTCAGAATTAGATCCTCTCCGTATGAAATTTCAGCATATTTATTATTTGGATCGTTCAAAGGTTCATTCTCGTCATATGTAATATGTTAGACCTTGTCCCATTTGCTTAAATTGTTTATTTGATTAATTGTGTTATAATTGTTTCATTTGGATGGTTTGAAAATTTTTAGAAT
>JANKOE010000001.1:3404077-3415798 GCA_026284465.1 Erythroxylum citrifolium | reverse complement strand
TTTCATTCCAAAATTCACACATCAAATTAAATTGAAATACATCAAAGTAAAAAAATCAGAATATAAGTGTAAAGTGTAGATACTTACAAGTCTCTCTGCATGCTCGTGATGGGTAAGAGATCCTCCAATGTGTACGGGAAGACTCTCTACCTATGGTCTTCCACGTCTGTTGGTAGAATTACGCTCTGAAATGAACATTGCTTGGGTGATGTCCAATACTACTACCAACGACTCCATTTTTCTTCAGAAATATAAGGAAGTCATACACCAGTCTTGTGTATCGCACCAACAAAGTCTCTACAATGTATATGAGCTCGTCTCTCCCATACTTTATAAATAACTGCGACAAAATCAAAATCTCAAAAAAATTCTTTCTGAAAAAGGAAAAAACATACGATAAGTACTTATAACCTATAATATTTATCTAATTAATGTACAAAAATTAATTAAAAAATACAAAAAATATATTTTTTATACCTCAAACTCCTGATAATAAAAATCCTTTGTCACTTATTTTTTCATATATAACCCTCAAGATCAATCTTCTCCTTAAATTTATATGTCGTATTTCTTGAGCACGATCTAGATGGAATCAACGTAATATAAAAACAAATTTATATCATTTTTAAATCTAAACCTATAACTTAATTATAAACATATGGTGTTTCATGTATTTTCACTTACAGGTTGTTGGAAATTGTGATGTAAGTTCTTTCATCAACTCCCTCAGCTCCAGGCTGGAGGCTGCTTCCTTCATCCACAACGTTTACCCCTGATATCTTTGTCAGTATAGGGGTGGTGGATGGTGTAAATCTATTAGATGGTGTAGCATCTGGTACGGAAGGTGATGCCTTATTCGCATATGTAGTAGCTAAAGGTACAACATCTGATTTTATTACAGCTACAAAATGTGATGCTTCACTTGGAAAGTAATTGGCTTCAAATCGTGGTTTGAACCTTGGTCGCATCATATCCTATTTTCTCTTTGGTGGCATATTTTATCCTAAAATTCATATTTTATTGAATATTCTAGAAATATAACAATTTCAGTTCAATATATAACAATATATCGTTGATTCAATAATTGATGTATTGAATATAATATTCTATTACAAACATAAATTAATTGTTATCAACACTTAATTGTAAATCAAAATCAAAATCATCATCATCTTCTTTTTCTGAGGAATTAGAATCAAACTCAGGCTCCTCTTCAGATCTCTTGCCCTCCTTATCTTCTCTAGATGAAATTTCAACATATTCATTATTTGAATCATTCAAAGGTTCATTCTCTTCATATGTAACATATGCATTATTTCATAAACATCTTCTTGAAATGTTTAACTTCTAATTCTCTCTTATCCTTTTCCATGTCATTCAAAAACACCTCTAAGTTTAACTTTGCAAATGACTAACCAATATGACTTATCTTGTCATAAGCTGGGAAAAGGGACATAAGACCTTTGGATCGCTTGCATCGCCAACACAAAAGGTTCAAATTGTCTAAATTTTTTTCACTGGTTGATTTCAACTTGATTGTATCGGCGATGCACATTTGTACCAACATTAGGAGTTGGATCAAACTAGTGACATTTAAATATCACACTCCATTTTATTGGCAATACAGGGCACTTAATTTCAAGTATCTCAATAATTTTACCATAATAATCCATCAATTCTCTCTGTATGCAAGCCCCACTATTTACTGTTTCTGTGTTATGACCATTATATTCTGTATAATATTTGTATCTATTAACGAAATTCACCGAATACGATTTAACAGTTTGTATATGTCTTTTCGCAAGATCACATATGAACTTATTCTCTATTGGATTTTCTAAGGCCTATATAAAAGAAATTATCATATTAAATAGTATAATATCATTTGAACACTTTAATCTTATAATTCAATCATTTCAATAATTGTAAGTGAAAACTTACATATTTCTCGAACCATCGAGGAAAGTATGTTCCAACTTCTTTATTTTTTTGTATTTTCTCGGGCATTAGCTTGTGTAACCATTTCCCGTATAATCTAAAAACATTATTATGTATTTCAGTTGTGAATAGCACTAAATTTCAAAACTCAACTAATCAATTTCAAAATCAACTTCAATTTACTACAAAAGGTTGAACCTCTTAACAGTTTAATAAAATGTAACCATGAGCAGTCTCTATTTCTTCCTTTGTTAACATTCTTCTTATTGAATGTCCATATGTTCATCGAGGATATGTGAAAATGGATAAGTTACCATTAGCATCACCTGTTCCTCCCCCATCGTTATTATAAGGAACTTTTCGTTCTCTTGTGTGCACATAATGTGAACAAAATTTACTTGCTTCCTCCACTAAATAAGCATTACATATCGAACCTTCAACTCTAGCCTTGTTTTTGAAATTTTTATTCAAGTGATGCAAATATCTACATTAGCGAATAGGGTTATTACAATTATGTTATTAAAACATGTTATTACTTCAAATTAAATATTTACTATAATTACCTCTCAAACGGATACATCCATCAATATTGAATTGGACCAGCAAGTTTAACCTCGTATGCTAAATGCACAGATAGATGCTCTATATAGTCAAAGAAGCTTGGAGGAAAAATTCCTTCTAATTTGCCCAAAATTACTAGAATTTCCCTTTCTAGTTTTTCTATTTCAGCCAACTTTATTTCAGATGATATTAAGCTTTTGAAAAACAAACTTAATTATATTATAACTTCCTAAACCTTATTTAGTAGCAACTCCCAAAATGCAATTGGAATTAGCCTTTGCATAAACACATAACAATCGTGACTTTTCATCCCAAGTAATTTGTACTTCCTCAAGTCCACACATCTTCCCAAGTTTGAAACATAACCATTAGGAAACTTTAGACTTTTCAACCATCAACACAAAATTTCCTTTTGTTTTTTTGTCTAAGGTGTAACATGCTTTCAGATATTTACCGATATGAAGATCTTTATCTAACTCATTCCTTTTATAAAAAAGTTTTAAATCAACGAGTGATTTTGCATTGTCTTTTGTCCTCCCTTCAATGTTCATTATCGTATTGAACAAATTGTCAAAAATATTTTTTAATATGCATCACATCTACATTATGACGTATCAAATTAGTTTTCTAATATTGCAAATCCCAAAAAATGTTTCGTTTTCTCCAACCAAAGTTTTTACTAATGCTTGTATTAACTTCATCAGCTTCAAATTCTATAACTTTCAGCAACCCTAATTCATCATTCTCCTGCAATATCTCTTCACCAGTTTTGTGAGGGGGACGAGGTTTTTATACCATCCTCTTCTTAATGAACTTTTGTTTATTGTGTCTAAACTGATGATCATTGCCACAATAAGGACAAGCCAATTTCCTTGTTGTGCTCAATCCAGACAACATAGCATACGATGAAAAAGCACTAATAGTCCACTTCAAAGCTACTCTTAACACAAAATTTTGTTTCAGAGATATATATGTCTCCACACCATATTTCCAAAGATGTTGCAATTCAGATATCAATGGTTGTAAGAATACATCAATTTTATGTTTTGGATTTATAGGTCTTGACACATTCACTATCATGAACATATATGCCTCATTCATACATATCCATGGAGGCAAATTATAAGGAGTACTTATGATTGGTCATGATGAATATTGTTGGCCGAATTGACCAAAAGGCTGGAATCCATCCATCGACAATCCCAACCTATCATTTCGACTTACAGCAAACTCATAATGGGTGTTATTGAAATGTTTCCATGCTAGTGCATCCGATGGATGACTCGTTATTTCATCGTCCTGTTCATGTTCATTATGCCATCTCATGTGAGATGCAGTAATATCATAAGCATATAGTCTTTGAAGTCTCAGAGTTTGCTGAAAATAATACATCCACTTCCAAGGTACTAGTTTATGTTTCATATAACGCTTTCTAGGCTTAAACCTAGATTAACCACAAAATTTGCACTCTTGTAATTCCACGTAATCTCTCCAATACAACATACATCTCAAGTTGCAACAATCAATTTTTTCAACAGGCAAACCAAGACCCCTAATAGGTTTCTTCATATTGTAAAACTATCAACCAATGTATGATCAGGAGGTAATGATTCATTATAGCATCCAAGAATTTTATCAAAACTATGTTCAGAAATATGCCCTTCAGACTTTATGTTCAATATTTGAGCAATTGAAGACAATTGAGTCATTGTCTCATAATTTGGCCATAATTCTTGGCTAGCTGAGTGAAGTAAGTCAAAAAATTGTTTTGCATGTGAGTTTGGTTCTTCTTTAAGATTTTCTATATTTTCCTGAAAGGTATAATCAGCTACATCATAAACCATTTGCATATAAGGATTTTCAGTTACACCCACATTATTTGTTCTAAATCCAATCTGCCCTTCAAACTCATTCATATTTACTGACGAGTTTACTTCGTTACCCCTTGAGGTGCTACAAATCAATGGGTCCCCATGTCGTGTCCACTCAAAATAATTTGGAGCAAACTCTTTTCTCAAAAAATGGTCATTTACTTCATCAATAGAAAGGAAATTAATATGTTTACACTTTTTACATAAACATCTGATCTTTGGGTCATCCATATATGCAAGTTGAGAACATGCACAACAAATAAAAGCTTCAACTCCCTCAACAAACTTAGGATTAATGAAACCATCAGGTGTTAATCGTCTATACATCCAAGATCTATCAACATTACTCATTTCTGCAAAGCTGTTAATTTAAAAAAGTGATTTCTTAGGTAGTATCCTTTATTTCCCCTAAGTTTACAGAACATTTAAACTTACACAACATCCCTTAAGCATTTATGTTTGAATTCATCACCTACAATTGACTTCAATACTATAGTATGTGGCATTGTTTTCAGCCTATATACTATCCTAGGGTTTATTTTGCAAAGAACTGTCATGTCTATTAAACTATGAATTTCTTGTGTTAATACTAACTTTGAATTAACCACATTGAAGTTGAAGTATTTATGTTTGAATTAATAAACTACAATTGATTTCAATACTATGGTACGTGGCATTGTTTACACCTATGAATCAAGAAAGCAAGTTCTCGCTATTACTCCTAAGCTCGTGGAATTTTTCACCGATAAGCCTCATGGGAATTGCATCACGGGTTTCTAGCCTATATATCATCTTAGGGGTTTATTATGCCTCAAATCATGCATAAAATCTCAAACTCATTCCACATACATTAAATACTTATGTAATCATACATCAACTCATCAGTGATTCAAACATAACCCAAACATAAATACTTAGACTATTAAAAAAGAACATAAAAACTCATTAACGATTATAAGAATATTCTAAACAACAACACAAAATCAAGACCTCCTTAATTTGCATTCACACAAAACTCAAACGCATCTAATTAATGTATCATTAAAGGTACACATACGGTAGACATTAGTTGGACGACTTACCTGGATGGTCAAACAACTACAGACTATAAAGAAGAAGGATAAGCGACGCTCTTCAACACAAAATAGGGCCTGTGAAAAAGAATATTAGCATTTTTCTCATTTTTCTGAAATTATTTACATGGAGATTCATAAATGATCTTTAGTACAATTATATTGTAAAATCTATTAAATTATCTTCTTCATAACCCTCCACTAATCAGACTTTCTTCTTAGATGAAACAAAAGTATGACAATATCTACAATTTAATAAAATTGTTAAAATAACTTGCCTTAGTATTAGTATAGTGCATCAGAAGTCATGCTTCTCCAATAACTCTACTATACCATGAAAATTATTTCTTTGTAGTAATTGTCCTTTCTATATATGTTCTCTTACTTGATTTCCATTTTCACTCCTTAAAACAATTTAGGTCTCTACTAACAATATACACCAAGTCATAATGCATTTAATATCTCATTTGTTCATTGTATTTTTGTTTATGAATAATTTCAAATGAGAAACATAAAACAAATCTTCTTATTTGCTTTAGGTATTACCTAATCATTTGTGTAAATATATAACCGGCCAATAGTCAAATTTTGAATTGAATGAACGTGTTATATTCTAGTTTTAACATTTAAAAAACAAGGATATAGCCTTATTGTGTAAATAGAATGAGTTATGCTCATTTGAATATTTGATCGAGCATCATTTAAAGTTACATATTAATGCAAGATTATAACGTGATTTAGTCTCTTTTCCATTTCTACTTTGAAAATGACGACCACTATCTTATATATAAATCTCCTAGTCTCTTCATTAACCATTAGTAATTAATTATAATCAAAATATACCAAACAAAATAGTAAACAATTCTTAAACTTCAAAGGCACTAACGCAGTGCCATAGAAAGTTAACTTTATTAAGGCATTCAAATTCTTCCTTGGTGTTCCAGTATTACAAGCATAAAATGTTGTAATTCATCAATGATTCTAGGACCAAAAGAATTATGTCTTCCAAGCTTGGCCCCTGTTACTTGGATTTATTATAGATGGTGCCACGCAAAAACTAGGATTCTGTCAAGTATTCAAGTTGAATTTTTGTGATGGAAAACGTCTGAAGCGTACTGCTAAGTGGGGGAATAGGCAGCTCTAAGAGGCCCTTATTAAGGTCATCATATCATGTTATATGTTTTTATACTTTTTAAGGTTATGAACTTCATCAATTTCCAACTACCAATTTCGACTGGAGAATGGAACTGAAACCTTTTAGTTACTTGCAAAACTAGTAAATCTAATTTCTTTTATGTTTGTACCGTTTTTGGTTAATATGATGCTTTCTAATTAATAACGAATTGTACGATATGAAATATGAAATATCGGTTTAAATACAACTGAAACTCTTGATTATTCATTTAACCTTAAATAACAATAAAATAAGATGCAACGACTGAAAATTAAATCAAGAGAAATATTTGATGTTGGATTTGAAATAAAAAGGATTTGTTTATGAGTTTTACATGAGATAGCAAACATATAAGAATAAAATTACCATTAACATTTTCTTAGGATAGATACTATATACATCTTATGAAAATTAAAAGTCTAGTGGGTAATCCTATCACCATTTACAAAATCCTTAACAATTAGCAACGTTAACAAATTCAGCTTGATAAGTAAAATGAATAGTGATGAATCTTCTTTGATATTTGGAGACATGAAAGAAAATAATACAAAAGGTTTGAGTTTATCTTCTTGAACCATAAATTGTATGGAGCAATTTACAATCATTGGTCAATAATTTAATAAATACAAATTAATTATTATAAATTATATAGGTTTCGTAGATTAAAAAGAAATAATTATTATAATAAAGCAATTAAATAAATTTCATAGACTGAAAAAAATAAAAGGAAAAGAGATGATAATTCATTAATTCTATACTGTATTGATTATGTTGGAAACTCTATGTTGAATTTATGAAATGTGGAACATTATCTCTTTACTTCTCTCTTACTAGATGGTTAGTGTAAAAAAATCTTCATACATTAGTTTACTATAATATTAAAGATAAACGTAGTCGATAAATCAATCTAATAATTTCATGATGTTGTGAAAACGTATTTATATATTGACTATTCAAAGATTAACTTATTAATAATAAAATTCTAAAACTGTAAGGAATTAACAAAATGTAATATGAAGACATATGAAGCTAGGGATGACATGAATCATAAATAACAGTATATGAATTTCAAAAAATATTTACTCAAATATCAATCATTAAACTACCTTTATCATTAAATTAAGTTCAGTTGAATAATTTCTAAAGAGATGATTATTTATTTCAATTTTCAATTATGCAAGTGTAATTGAGTGAAAATTATAGAATTGTAATTATGATTTTAGATATGATTAAAATTCCAATTGCTACTACAATTTATTTCAATTATGAGTGAATTATTCATAATTATCATAATAACTTGCAAGTGTAAATCATTGATTTAAAAACTTGAGAACAAATTCACCGTCTGTTGGTGAAGGAGGAAAAACATAAAATGTTGAGAGACAACATAGTATTTTAATTGTTGGAATTCTTTTCTGCATATAGTAAAACATCCATTACAAGGCCTTAAGTAGTTCCAAGAGAGCAACTGAAAATAATATAAACTAGGAACAAAAACCAATGATTTGATACCAATAACATATTGACTAACTAATAAAAACATCTTGAGACCTACTAATTGGAAAACTTAAAAATTAAATGCTTTAAAAATTCAGCCACTAACATTTTGAATCATTCTTTCAACACTCCCCTTGATTCAAAATCATATCCTAGCAATTGTGACCTGAAAAAACTTATGCTTAGCCTAGGAAAGAGATTTTTGTAAAAATATCCACTACTTGTTCATTGCGCCACAAAATTTTAGCATTATTTTGCCATCAACTATTAGCTTTCTAATGAAATGATGATGCATATCAATGAAAATCATAAGTCTTTGCCAATCCAAAATCGAATTTCTTTATAATACAATTTTCAATTGTGGATCAATTGTCACAAAATATCTCAATGGCTTCCTTTTTCTTAAGACTAAAATTTGTAAGAACGTTTCTAAGCTATACAGCTTGTCGTGTTACTAAAGTTGCTACTACACAATCTACTTTGGATGATGATAAAGATAATGTTCCTTGCTTCTTTGAACTCCATGTCACTGCTCTAGAATCAAAGCTAAAAACATTGCCAGAATTGCTTTTTCGATCATCTACACATGCTACCCATTCATTGTCAGGAAAAACAATTAATCTAGAATTCGATACTTTGCATAACAAATTCCCAAATTTACAATCCCTATAACATGATAAAGAGTCCCTTTTGCTATTTCAAAGTGTTGTTTTGTAGGACTATGCATAGATATGGACATAATACTAATATAAAAAGTAAAGTTAGGTCTAATGTATGACAAATAGTTTAAACCACCAACTAAACTTTTGAATAGTATTGGATTAACTTTGTTAGGCCCATCTTTATGTTGTAGCTTCTTATTGATGTTCATTTGTATCTTTATCACTTCATAATTTGCCGTACTAAACTTTTTTAAAATGCCTGCATCTTATTTCTTTTAAAACACAAAATTTCCATCAACACCTTGCAGGATCTCTAGTCCTAAAAATATTGTAATATGCCCTAATATGTCATCTCAAATTTCTTAATATATAAGACTCAAAATCATCAATCAAGGATTTTAAGGAACACACATAAATCATATCATCCACATAAAGGCAACCTACCAAAAAATCTCTATTACCTTGCTTTTTTTAAAAAATAAAGAGTAGGTTCATTTTCACTTCTCATGAAACCCGCTATCTTGGAACAATGAATCAATTCTACTATACCATGCACACAACACTTGCTTAACCTTTAAAGAGCATTTCTCAGCTTGTAAACTTTGTTTTTGTTACCACTAATAATAAAGCCTAGAGGTTATGAAACATAAACCTCCTCTTTTAGATCACCATTCAAAAAATGGAATTCATATCAAATTGATACATAGGTAATTCCAACTAAGCATCCAATGCTGAAATAATTCTCACAGTATTAAATCGAGTAATAAGAGACAAAATCTCTTCAAAATCTATAACTTACTGTTGTGAGTATCCATTTGGAATAAGTTGAGATTTGTGCTTTTGCATGCTTCCATCATCATTATACTTTATTTGAAACACCCATTTGAGCCCTATGGCATTCATTCTTTCTATGACATCAACTAACTTCCATGTTGAATTTCTTTCATTAGCCTGCATCTCTATCATAACAATCTTCTACTCAGGTTATTGTGCAACTTTTTCAAAAAAGATCAGGTCAATGACTAATAAAGTAAAGTCACATGACTCATAAATTTCTTTAAAAGATCTTAATTTTTTGGTGGTATTTCATTACTACTGTTGGAGAATCTGAACTAGCGAAACTTGCAGTGCTATTATCAATAGCTGAGGAAGGAATTGATCTTGTAGGTAATGAAGAAGCTCAAGTTTAAGGTGATTACGAGTTTCAATTTGCTAGTTGTCTAACATCAAAATATCATGGAACTTAATTTTTCAAAACTTCTTATCAAAATTCCACTTCAAATATGCCTTTTCATTGAACACAAGATTCCTACTAATTATTACTTTGCCAGTTATAGGAGTATGTAGATGATATGATTTTGATAGGAGACTATAGCCAATAAAAATATATTTCTCAAATTTTTCATCAAGCTTTAAACTAGAATTAACTGAAGTATATGCTATATAATCGAAGACATTTAAATGGCTCTCTTGAGACTTCTTATCCATCCAAATTTCATAAGGTGTTTGATTTAAAACTGTCTTTTTTTGGTGAGATGTTTAGGAGGTACACTGCTATTGCAATTGCTTCTCCCAAAAATTAGTCTGGAAGCTTGCCTTTAATATGCTTTTGGCTATTTCCACTATTGTTCTATTTTTTTGCTCTATAATTATGTCATTCTGTTTTGGTGTGTATAGTGTTGTAAGTTCTCTTCCAATTCCATTCTCATCATGAAAAACAATGAAATCATTATATAAGAACTCACCGTCATGATCAATTCAAAGTATTTTTATGTTTCTCCCACTTTGCTTCTCCACCAGTTCCTTCAATTTTTTGAAATTTTCAAAGGCTTCAATTTTCAATTTCAAGAAATAAATCCAACTCATACATTTGTAGTCATCCATAAATGTTATAAAATAGAGACTTACACCAAATTACTATTCTCATAAGTTCATATAAATCAATATGCATAAGTTCAAGATAATTAGAAGCCCTCCATGATTTTCAATAAGAAATGACCTTCTATTCTGCTTCCTATAAACACATCTCATAAAAAAACAAGTTCACCAATTCTCGACAAGCAAACAACCATTTATTTTTTAATTAGAAGTTTCAAACCATTCAATTCAAATGCCCATAACATAAATGTCATAAATTAATCTCGTTATTTCTTCTAAGATTTAAGGCTTTGCTCACAATATTTGAGACAACAAGGGAAAACTTACTATTTTGTGTCATATAGACAGTTATTATAGTCTGACCATATTTTTTTAATCATAAATCACCATCAAACACAATAAAATATCCACTAGTGACTAAATGTCCAATACTCAATTAGCTGTGAGTTAATACAAATTGCACATTATACAGAAGTTTAATATCACCTTGTACAATTTTGAAGGCAATTATACCTTTCCCTTCAACTTTTATTTGTTTTTGGTCCTCGAGTCAAACTTCACTTTTTATGACTTATCAAGTTATTTAAACAATTACTTAGTTTCTGACATGTGGTTAGAGCATCCACTATTTATAAACTATACATCTTATTGTTGACATCATTTTGAATCTTTGAATGGGACACGAATAACTTGCTTCCTCTTCAACCTCCTCTATAAACTTTGTTTGCTTATGTTCTTCTCTCTATTTGGGCCAATAATTAGCTTCTTTTTGTCCCAATTTGCTATAATATCTGCATTAGATTGACCTTTTATACTGATTTGGTTCACCAAATTGGCCTTTACTTTTGCTGCTGCCACGACCTCTCCACGAAATCCACCTTTGCCTCTTCCAACCTACTAAGTTTTTTGTCTCTCTTTGAAGATTCCCCTTCACTTGAATAGCCTTTTCCTTTAACTTTCCACAGGACCTGCCAAGTTTAGCCTTATGGTTATCAAGGAACTCATCATTTCATCAAAATTGTTACCAAACAGCTCCTTAGTCTCTTTAATTGTAGCAACAATAAGAT
>JANKOE010000001.1:3382939-3397296 GCA_026284465.1 Erythroxylum citrifolium | reverse complement strand
CATTGACAAACCTGGAACAGCTAATGAGTTAAAATCTTTGAAAAGGTTCTTAGCACAGTTTGAAAGATCTGTAAATGCACGCCTCTGCTTGAATCCAGAATATGTTAAACTACTCTTGGCTGAACTGGATGCTTGGGTTTCATTTGCTTCAGAAATTGGTATAACACCATTATGTTGTAGATGAGTTTCAACTGATGATATTCTTCTTTCCCAAAAAGACGGATTTGGAAGAATTGAAGAGGAAGGTTGTAAACAACAATTTCTCAAATTATTTTCATGAACTCCTAACAATAACAACACAATAATTGAATGTGAGCAAAAAAGGACGTGCTTTAAGTAAAAAAAATAATGCAAAGAGCACATCATATATATATGTATTAAATTTGATAAAGACTGTCATTGTACCTCCTAAAACACCAATAGCAGTTGCACAATCTACTTGACAAGCTGATGCATTTTCCTTGAATAGTGGAGACTGATTTTCTTCAAGATGAAAAGAATTTCTACCATTGGACTTCATAACTTCACTCTTCATACCACATTGGTTTGTCCTTGAAACCACACGGTTAATTCTATATTGGTTGCACATGATCCATTGTCTTCTAAGGCAGTTTCAGTAGTTAAACCAAAGCAAGAACATATATAACAACCTGATATCCATGCCGCTAGTTTTGCTCAACAACTTGTGAGAGAAAGTGTTGTAACCTATTGACCTATCATATATATGCATGCTTGTGCAAACCAAATTTTATGCTTCATATAATTGATACATATGACTACAATTTTCAATTAAAAAATTATCTATCACCTCGACTTTGCAACTTCGGCTGCTGGTTTCCACGTCGAGCCTACTATCCTACAAAAGTATTATTCTAGTTAATTTCACAACAATAGAAATATAAGTTGTTCCGACCAAGCCATAAGGAAGGTAAAAGAATACCCAAGAAATAACACATCAAAAATAAAGGAATGACATTTTAGGAGAATGTTAATCTTGACTGATTCAAGCCTAGTGACAACAATTATATACAACCCATTTCAAATGGACCCAGAACAACAAAAATCACTATTAATTATGTGCAATCTATTTCAAAAGTACGAGGAACAACAAAACCAAGAAGGAAACAATGGAAAATAATATGTGATAAAATCCAAGCTCCATCAATTGCCGTGGTTAAAGAGGCAATTTTGCAAGTGAAGTTTCACATGGAAAGTCAATAGGCAGATGTGGGAAGTGTAAGAGGTCGAATAGAAGGCATTAGGATTATTTTAGTATAAAGGAATGCATTAAATGCTCTGTTTAATGCAAAACGTTATTCGTGAAGCATTAAATGGTGGCATTACAATTATTTTAGTAGAAAAGCATAATTTTTACTGCAAAGAAGCATTAAAAACTCTATTGGAAGCAAAATGTTATTCCAGAAGCATTAAATGGTGGAATAACGATGGTTTTAGTAGAAAAGCATAATTTCTACTGCATAGAAGCATTAAATACTCTATTGAAAGCAAAATGTTATTCCAGAAGACTGACCCCTTTCTCAGCTCCACAACTACTGCAGTGAATCAGGAAGTTCGTCGTTGAGAAGGCAGGAACTTTTTCCTATCCACAGCTCCGTGTACACTGTAGACAATCCAGTGAAAGAAAAGCGTTCTTTTTTTGTTTGGCTTTGTTTAAATAAAAGAGGAGAATTCCTTAAAATAACATGTTGCTTTGGAAAAGGTTTGACATTGACACTGTGTAAGCATTAAATGTGTTCAGAAGCATTAAATGCTTTATGAACCTTAGCCATTGAAAGGAGAAACAATTTTAAGCGGGAAAGGGTGAGTTTGTGTAATAATATTACTATGATCTTTATTATTATTATTATTATTATTATTATGATGATGATGATTATTATAATTACTACGATCTTTATTATTAATAATATTATTTAATAAATGCTTATTATGATGATAATAATAATATTAATATTTATTATTATTATTATTTTATAAGTCCATAGATAATAATTGTAACAAAAAAATAAATCATATGCTTGGTAAAAGTAGAAAATTATGAATTATCATAATTTAAAACTATTAAATTAATATGAAATATTAAAGAAGCATAATAAGAATTAATAATAATAGTGTGTAGTTATTATTATTATTATTATTATTTTATGATTATTGTAATAGTAATAAAATAAGGTTATTTCCATTGCTAAATATTATTATTATTATTTTATGATTAATAAAATAGTTTTTAACTTAATGTTATTTCCATTCTTTTAATAACTGTTGCTAAATTTTTTGTAATTATTCTTCTTTGGCACTGTGACTTGAAATTTTATTATATATATTTATCTATTTATGTAATTATTCTTTTTTGGCACTGTGACTTGAAATTTCATTATATATATTTATATATTTATGTAAATAATATTTTTATTATATATATATATTAAATAAGTTTATTATTATTATCACTTTTGTAAATATTAATTTTGTTATTATATATATGTACATTATATATATATATATAACTTATTAGTATTAATTAGAATATATTTAACACCAAAAATGTTCTTTAAAATATAATTAATTAACTAACTAATGAGTTAATTTTGATGTAACTATTAATAATTATAATAAAACAAATAAAAATATTTATTTAATAATAATTTTTTAAAAAATTAACTTAATTAACATTTAATGTTATTGACTAATTAGTCCATATATTTTTTATTTTTTAATTAATTTTTATTTATATATAATTAATATATTAATTACATTATAATTCATAAGTTGACTCGATCTTTATTATATATTTATAAACTATTATTTTTATTAGATATATACATACAGAAAAATAATAAATTAAGAAATCACATTAGTATTCTTATAATATAATATGTTATATGCATATATATATATATATATATATGAGAAGTCACCCTCGTGCAAACGCCTTTGTGCAAATGCACGAGGGTGACTTTGTTTTGCTAATACTTACAACAAAACAAAGTCACCCTCACGCATTTGCACAAGGGTGACAAAATACATATATATTAAAATTCACCCTCATGCATATATTTACAGCAAAACAAAGTCACCCTAGGACATTTGCACGAGGGTGACAAAATACATATATATTAAAATTCACCCTCGTGCAAATGCACGAGGGTGTTTTGCTATAAATATATATATATTAAAATTCACCTCCATGCAAAAGCATGGGGGTGACTTTGTTTTGCTTATAATATATATATATATATATATAATTTTATTATTATTATTACTTGTTAAATTTATTATTATTATTATATATAGATATAATAATAAATATAATGTTCGTGTAAATGGAAGAGAGTGACTTCTTTATATAATATTATTATATATTGAATAATAATAATAATAATAATAATAATATAATATATTATTATTATTATTATTATTATTATAACAAATATATAATACTAATTAGTATTAATTATTATATTTACCTAAATATTATGTTTGTTATTATATATATGTATATAATATATATATATATAATTACAAATATATATATTACTCATTAGTATTGTTATAATATATTTAACAACAATTACAAAAATTTATTTAATTAGAATATAATAAAATAATTATAAAATAATAATAATAATAATAACAACAATAATAATAATAAATTTTAAAAATAATAAGGAAATTATTTAGGATAAAAAAATATGTAGAGTGACTTCTATAATAAGATTGTTAAAGTCACCCTCGTGCATTAACATAATTATATATTAATAATAATTTTATTATCATTAATTTTTTAAAAATTTATAATAATAATAATTATTATTATTATTATTATCATAACAAATATATAAATTACTAATTAGTATTAATTTATATATTTATCTAAATATTATTTATTATTATATATATGTATATATGTGCATATATATATATATAATTACAAATATATATGTTACTCATTGGTATTAATTATAATATATTTAACAACAATTAAAAAATAATTTAAAAAATAATTAATTAATTAATTAGTTAATTTTGATTTAACTGTCTATAATTATAATATAATAAATTGTTATTACTAATTATTATTATTAAATTTATTGCTGAGGAATTATTAATAATCAAAAGATTCGAGGGTCGAAGCAGAGAGAATGAAATGAAATACAAAACCACCACTAAAATGAAATACAAAACCACCACAAACAGTAAAACTAAATACAAAACCACCACTGAAATGAAACATGAAGATGAAGAAAAGAAACGAAGGTTAGAAGCAGAGAGAATGAAAACGATACAGGTGAGGCAGAGAAGCAGAGAAGTAAAGAAAGTGGAGGAGTGAGAGAATGGAGGAGTGAGAAAAGCATAGAATGGTGACGTCTCTTAAAAGCTTTGAGCTTTTGTCAGGAAAAGCATTAAATGCTTGTGAAAGCATTAAATGCTTTATGAATCAATGAAAACTTATGGAGGGAAATAAAGAAGTACGGATTGATTTTTATGGAGGGAAATGAAAGAGTAGGGATTGAGATTTAAGTAAGTAAGTAGATGCTTCAATAAGTCAGGACCAGCATAAATTAACTTGTTAAAACTCAATATGAAATGATCTACTTGAATTGTTCTAAGTCCCTATAGCAATGACACCAAACATATATATACTGTTCCATTACAGCATTATTGTTATAATGCTTCATTTTGTCAATTTCATCTTCATACTTGCTTCATTTGTGCATAATCTTCATCTTCAACATCAAATAACTTTGTTTATATGTTTAATGGTCTAGTGTATTGAAGCTCACAAAGTTTTAACCCTCATTTCTTAGTGTATAATGCTTGAACAAGTCGGAAACAACTTGAATTAACTTAGTTCAAACTCAACATGACATAATTTACTTGGATTTCTCCAAGTCATTATAACAATGACACGAGATATATATTGTTCCATTGAAGCACCATGCTTGCTTCACTTATTCAAATTCAACTTCATACTTGTTTCATTTGTGTATAATCTTCATCTCTAAACATCATACCACCTTAATTTTACATGTCAAATGGTCCGATGACTTGATCATAAAGCTCACAAAGTATCAAAGCATGGCTGTAAAGTTTCAAAAGGGCATATAAATACCTTGATGACTTTTTCGAGTATAATTCAATTTCACTCTCTTGCTTGCTCATGAAATAAAGTTGTTACGTACACTCCTTAATTTGGACTTAAGGATCCTTGACTTGATGTTTCAGGAGGAATTATGAATTAAAAGGGGATAAAGTTACAGAAACCAGATCCTCTGTCTAGTTTTACTCTGTCTTATTCTGTCTCATGAAATCTCAACCATTTATTTTGCGGGCCCCATGCGGATCTCATATAAATAAATGGCTGAGATTTATTGAACACAATAAGACACCATAATATTGGACAGAGGATCTGGACTCAAAGTTACATGCACAAGATGATGGTTTACATGGAAGTCAGCTAATTAAAACCTATGCATATCCAATTGACGAGATCAATCATGCAACAGTGATGAAACCGTTACAAGTTTTTGAAATCATGGACAGATTGTTGGGGAGTTTCTTAGGGCATAATTCTGCTGATATTTAAGAAAGGATTATGTAAATAAGGACTAGAAAGAAGAATAAAACTACATAAACAAACACCCACAAAAGAAAAGGATAAAGCTATGCAGCTAAATAATTTTGGTGTAGTAGTCAAACATTCTAAACATTTTGTTGAGGAAAGCAAACTAAGTATTTTCTATATATCACAGTTATTATCAGTCAGGACAAAATGGTAGTACTAAGTGAAAATAAATAGGCTGGAGCAGGGGTGATGGATCCCTAGCTTGCATCATTTAGACTGACACTCCTCTTTCAGATTGCATCTTTAGGTTCTCTCTTTTGCAGTTTTGCTAATCAAGGTTACGTTAAAATACAAGTCAACCTGCCAGTTCCTGGCAATCAGTTCATCTTTCACTAAAATGGGAAATTCCAGGGTTCTTTAGGTCCCAAATGTTTTGCCTTTTCGCCCTACTTCGCATGAACTAAAGGCCTTCTATTTATTCTTCTTCTGCAATACAATTTAACCAGGTTGGATATAGGTTATTCCTTTTTTAAGGTTTCATGAGTGTGTGCTGTAAAATGCTTCTACAGGTAGGTGTAACCAACTACAGGCCTCGTTCTTGATGGGGACAAATGCAATACGCTGATTTATTCCCACCATCTTAGTTTTGCACATAACATGGGTTCGTATGAGCCAATAAGATGAATGGCAAGTTCGGATTATTTATGGACATAAATCTGTTTCAGTATACAGGCCTGAAGAGTCTTCCAGCACAGCTTGGAAGACACCATGAATGTTTCTAGAACTACTATTCTGTATTGGACAGATCTCCCATACAACTCAAAACTCCGCTAATTTCATCGAGACTGGAAATATACAACGGATATTAAAATAATCAAAGCACTGTGATCAAATTGCAATTCATAGTTTCCATCAAGTGATTCCTTGGTTCTGTCCGTGATTATTTTATGTGTGTACTCAACAAGCCTGTTGCGAGTGTAAGGCTCGTCATATTGCTTATAGTTGCTATTAGCACCAATCTGATTTACCTGCAAATATCAAGTTATGTAAACAAGAATGTGGAGATCATATTTTGTTGTCCAGACACTGAATACTAAACTTCAAACCATTTGCGGAAAAATGAAGGCATCTGGTAATTGATACTCGTATATTATGAGATGAAATGCACTGACCAAAGACTTCGCAGAAGCATTACAAGTGTAGGACTAACAGAAGTTAACATAACATAAACAGCCAAATAAAGAGGTCTGGCTGAATTATTTGAGAAACTAACAATCGAACCATTTCATAAGTCGCTATGTGGCCTTTATTTCATCACTACAGTATGAAAACCTGAGACTCCAACCGCAGCATGATGGGAATTTGAGATGAAGGGAAGAATAATACTCTTTTTGGTATATTGAAAAGTGGAAATATATACAAACATCCTTCACTACTTGCGCTTTGACTCGAAGAATGATAAATATTGGTTTATTTTCCCAAAAAATTATAATGCACATTCAATCATCTCAATCCACATTACCAGACGAGTTATATGCATGGTGAAGAAAAAGAGTTGGAACTCAAACCTAAGCATGTTCCTTGGCAGGCCTGCTAGCAAGATTGGTGGTCTGTCTTCCAGCTTACAGGTGACATCGGGTACAACACCATTCACAGGCTCACTGACACTTCGAGATAGATCATCTCTAAAAAGATCCTTAAGACCCTGGAAGGATACAGAAGAATCATATATCAAAGGACTGTATTTCATCATCAAACAAGGGATCTTCCATAATTATTGGTTTGCAATCAGCTTCTGAAAGATGAAAAATTGTGTAGGTGCAGAGTAAGCATGCACATGGAATCAATGTGTGCGTATTTTGAGCGAAAGAAAGTGATATATTTAATTTGAGATCTTCGTACTTGAGAAGGTACATACCGCCGCACTTGAAACTTTGGAATATGTGAGTGAACGATGGGTTATCCCAGAATGTTTAAACTGATCCTGTAAAGTCATAACCAACAGTTAGAACTTGCTGGGATATCATGCTAGATTTCGCTCGTATGAAGATATAAAAACAATTCAAGAATCGTGCACATAATGAAAAAGAAGGTAGTCTACAGAGGACAAAAGGATGAAAGAAACAGCCAACACCCAGCTACAAAATCAGAACATTTATGGCACATAGTTGAACAGGATAGCATAAAGGATAGTAATAGTAGAGGGGGCAGCAAGTAGAAGAAACGGAAAAATCATCCCTGATTGATGGACTTGAATTATGTTATGTGAACTCTTATATCTAGACAAGTAGAGTGAAAAAATTGAAGTCAAAATACAGTTGCTGTGTCTATTTTTCACTTCTAGGAAGATCTGATCCAACATGCTCAGAAAAGAAAGTACTACTATCGGCCATGTTCTTCCCATAAGTAAATGTCATGTTCCATTTCTGCTCACAGAACAAAAGCTTAACTCACAAAATGTTGAACCGTATAATGTGACTAAGCATTTCTTGGGAACAATCATGAATAACATAATGTAATATATATTTTTTCTTACCTCCAGAGCCTCCAGACCTTTAGGCTTCTGCAACGTTTTTTCGTTGATAAAACGGCACAGGTACAGAACACCTGCATTTGCAAGATCCTGCCATCATACACCTCGATCAGTAAGTTCACAAGTACACACAAGAATCTATAAAATCAACAGCCAGTGCAACTGCAGTCAAAGCAAATTGAAAAAGGCATAGAAACTATAATGAACTTTTTTTATCCTTTTGTTTCTTCCTCCTCTTTTCCCACCCACTTAACAATTCTCCATTTTCCTTCCCATTTTCAGCTTCCATCTCTCTATACATAACCAACTAGTTAACCGTTTCATAATAAATAGAGTATCACAACATGATTAAAGAAACTGAAATTTTGAACTGTTGTCAGTAATTTGTTTCACTTCAATTTAACTCCTTGAAACCTCCTTATCATTCAACTCTGTACAAAAGGATTAATAGAAGCATGCCAAAGAAATATGAGATAATGGTCTACAAGGTTTTTGACACTCAGCAGTTACGCATTCCAGTTTAACCAATAACAGCCTGAGCAAATAATTTAGAATCTCTTAACCCAATCATCACCAAATTGATCGAAGTCATTACAGAACGAGTCCTACTGTTAAACAATTTTTAACAAATAAATTTAGTCCAGGAACACTAATAGCTGTATACAAGCCTTTTATCCAACTTAAAGCAATCTAGATATCAATGATTATTTGGGAGCAGCTATCAATAAGCATTTGAGATCCTTAGAAAGTTTAAATTCAACTTAGCAAGTTTCAATTACAGAAGATGCATGGAAAAAGGGGGGAACAATGACTGCCCACACCAAAATAATACATGGAAAAAGGGGGAACAATGACTGCCCACATCAAAATATTCTCCGGTATATATACAAGGCATATCAAAAGTACATTCACAGACACATGCAATCAACATGCATAAAAGAATCAGTGATTAGGTCAATAAGTTATATGTAAATGGAACAATACAAAAGAAAAGCATTCTACCTGTTTCTTCTCTATCGTATTTATCTTCCCATCCTGTAGTAAGAGCAGGCAAATTATCATGTCAAAGATAAGGCAAAGGGAAAAAAAAGGAGTTTTCAGATTGGAAAAATGAAATATTTAAACCTATTAGTTTTTTATGCCCCCTCTTCTGTATCACCGAATAACAATAGAATAAAATTTAAAAATATAATTACATTTGGTAACTATCTTCATCAATTTATTAGCATTTTTTAGTAAAGTGGAAGCAAGAAACTGTTTAGAGAAAACGATAGCCAACATTTTATCTTTTCTATCCTTTTCAACTCCTCTTTCAGTAGAACATTCAGAAAGGTAAAAAATAGCTGTAACAGGTATTACAAATCCCTGGATGCAGGAGCATTCTAGAATTTCAATTAGTTCCATTAGTTTTCCTTATTTAGCTTGTTTATGTTACTTTTCCTATTAACTACTATAGCAATTGATGGCTAGGCTTTCAATTACGAACTAGGAGTTGTTTTTTCCCAATGTAAATACGATTTCTGAATAATAGTAATAGATAATGATCCTTTTTTGTACAAGACTGCGCACTGACTACCGTAAAATTCTAACAGGTGTCTTTCCTTTATTATAGTTCCAGCCAAAATCTCCACAAATTGTAGCACTAATTTGTTAAAAGTTGCTTATGATCCCCTCTCCCTACATGAATGATTATCTAAGGAGACTCAAGGACATGATAAAAGAAACCACAACTCAAAGAACTATAAATATTAGCAAAATCAATAGTGCCAGCACTCAGGAAAAATGTCAAATATCAAACTTACCAAACCAGAAATTAAATCCTGCAACTGCCACAACTCAGAGCCAATCTGTGAAATATTTTCAGAAGCAGCTTCAACCTGATTCATGAGATCAAACAATATTAGGACGCTAAAAAACAAGGGTAATGTGCATATAATGTATTCATGGTCTGTGCTTATTCTGCGAATGGATTCAATCATGAACATGGGTGAAATCCTACATCAAACTGAGGTATAACAAACTTTTTACATTTAGCAGAGCCCTCATGCCTAAAACTGGGTTCTCAGTTCCTAGATAAGAACTTGCAGTATATCAATCTTCTCTGATGAAATCCAATACCTTTCTCCCATGTTTAATGATTCTGGAATGAACAGAAATGGGAGTTTTTTGGTTCTTTATGCTTATTGTTAGAATGAACAATCCCAAATTGACGGAAGATCTGTTAAAACTTGGTCTAAATGAAGATATGTTGAACAGGTCAAGACTAAGAAAAAGAAGAGTGAAATGAATCAAGAGGGAAAAAGAGGTGGGAAAGGGGTAATCAAATTTATAATCTTACATCATTCTGTATGGCTCTTGAGATCTCCTTTTGACCATCCATTTTATCATACAACAATTGTATTCGCTGTGTTAAATGCTTCTTTGCAGCCTGGCCAAAAGAGTAAATAGAAGTACATTAAAAAGCTTTATACATGTTGCATAACCATAGGGAAACAGATAACACATTTCATTTCACAAGAGCTGTAATGTCAAATGTCAAAATTTGATATTGTAATGTGAAAAAAAAAACTCGATAAACACTTCTTAAACAAACAACTGGTAAAGGATTACAGAATAAAACCTAATCTTGAACGTCAAAACATAAAATGAACTTATCATCCAACCAAATTTCAAAATGGGAAGTGATCAAATATCAAAGGAATCAAATGCCTGGAGAAGTTATAATGTCTACCACACCCTTTTATGCAGTATTACGCTAAATTAAACTACCAAAATCATTCTTAAAAAAAATCCATAGTAGATAGTGCAACAATAGAAAACCATCAACTATACAGGACTTACTGATATAGTTTCGGACACCTGCTCCAGATTTCCTGTCAAGTTTGCAACAGCAGTTTCCATAGAACGCTTAGTCACATACATAAGATCTGAAAATTTTAGACCCTAATTGCCAAAAGAGTCATAGTAAAGACAAATTAGTCTCCTGAAAGGAACTTCTTGATCTTAGATGCATGTAATATGCATAAATGCAACATAAAAGGTAGAATCACTATAAGAATTATGTGAAGTAATCAAAGAATATGACTGAAAGAAGCCAATGAAAACATAGTATTCATAGTAGATACCTTCCACCACATATAACCATAACCCAATGCACCTAATGTGGCAACAGGAACTATGAGACTTGAGTAGTTACCTGCATAAAGTGAAAAGTGCGAACCATCTCAACTTTAATCATGAATTGCATCAGAAAAATTCTATTGACTCATCTAATGGCAATTTTTCAAAAACAAAACACAAAAAGAACTATATATAAATTTTATAGAATTGGATTACAGGCAAACAACACATTTGGAATTGGGATTAGACTCCCATAGAAAATAGGTTGCCACCAAAAACCAATCAATAGAATCACAAAGCATATACCTAGTTGGTCAGAAGCACCATTCAGAATTATTTGTGGTTGGTTCAGATGTCGCTGCAATTCAGCTTGCAACATTTTCAGCTGCATGAACAAGAAGAATATATAAGGAAAGTAATTGGGAGAAAAAAAAAAGTAGTGAAACAATGTGCAAGCATCATGCGTATTAAACTATCTAAGCAATCTAACGAGAAAAATTACACAAACATTAAATAAATATGTATAACAGACAATAAATTCATTTGGAATGCTAGATCCTGACTACCTGTTGGACAACAGAGTCAGAACTCCCAGAATCACCTTCCAACTGTTCCCCAGATTTCTCAACTTTTCTCACCAAATCCTGTCAATCACATTAAACCAAATCCAAACCGCTATGAAGAGATTGAACCAAATTCAGAAAGACTTATTTTTTTTACTAACAAGAATTTTCAAATAGTAAATACATCAAGGAAATTCCAGCAGAACTGAGCTCAACAAACAAGACAAGGTGGGGCTCACCTAAGCCACAACTTTAAACTACATACCAACAGAAAAAGTGAAAAGAATCAAGAGCCAAACAAAATCATGAAAACCAAGCTAGATTAGCAAAAAATATTGCAGTACCTGAAGGTGACCAATCAAGTCAGATAATTTACCATCCCTGACCAGGAAAGTAGTGGTGTACCCTGGAAAAACGACAACAGAGACGTCAAATCAACATAATCAAACGACAACGAAGATGTAAGTCTAGAAGTCGGAGAAAGCGTTATGAGAGTGGTCGGAAAAAGCACCTGCCCCAGCAATGATTAGGATCTTAGAGAGCCCGATTCCGGATTGCATAGCCATGGTGTTGATCTGATGAAACCCTAGGCGGAGTCAGAGAGGAGTGGATCAACAGCTGTCTCGAGGCATCAAGTAATTGAATTGCTGTAGTCAGTAGCTTCGGACGGGTCAATCTTTTAAAATTCGGATCCAACATCCAAGTTAATTTTAAAGATTAAATCCCAAACCGATATAAAATTGATACAAAATAAATAAATATATAATTATAAAAATAAATAAATATAAAAATATAAAATATAATATTTTATTAAAATAAAAATGTACTAATAATCCTATTAATATATAATAAACAAATAATTTAAATTAAGATTAAATTTAATAAAATTTAAAATAATAATGATAATACAAAATTATATTTCTATATTATCATTTATTTAAAGAGTTGTAAAAGTTGAAGTATATTTAAAGAAAGTGAATAGATTGGACGTTAGAATGCTTCTTTATAATTTAAATAATATTTTTAAAAAATTCTTAAATTATCTTAAACAAAATTACTTATATATACTAATTAATAATTCAATTTATTAAACAAATTCATGATAAAAATAATAATTAGTTTTTAACATTAATAATTTAAAATTTTGTCAATTAAAGTATAAATAAATAACCTAACATTTGACAAATATAAGTTATTAGTGATATTAAATAAATTTAGTATTAAAGATAAAATAGTAATTTATTTTTAACAATAATAATTTTAAAAAAATAATTAAAATATAAAGATATAAATATAAATTTTAAATATATAATTTATTAATTAAATTGTGTGATAGAATTTAAAAGAAAAAAATCATTGAAAATTTCAAAAATATACCTAATAAAAATCTCAACTTTTGTACTAAGATTTTAATTTGCATTAATGATAGGTTAACAGATGTCAAAAATAGAGAGTGAAAAGGACAAGGAGGTATATGGGTTGGTATGTAAGAGGTAGTTTCACTTGTAGAAGAAACATTACTGCCCATGTTAGGGCTTATATGCTCAAATGGTTGACAGATTATCAAAGTTTATTACTTCGTGGCCCTTTTTTTTTAGAAAATTGACTGATTTTTCTCAAGAAAACCAACTAGTTTTCTACTTAAATTGTCAATTTTTTCCTCGTAAAGGTTATATACACAAACTTAACTGAAACTCAAGCTCATTCGTATTTATTTTGGTCTAACTGACTGGTCTGGTCTAGTTTAAAAATCATTGGCTACAATTTAAAAGTGGTGTCATACAATTGCAAAGGTTTGAAATTAAAATTTTGAGTCAATGTCTAAGTATAATAGGATGTGAAAGAAATTAAGAGTATATTTGAATTCATCCATTCCAAAAAAAGGAGTAGAATAGAATACAAAAGATTAAACAACTTGATCTTTATTTGAAACAATTTAAAACTTTAGAAAATTTATGTTATTATCTTTATTAAGTTAAATATAATTTCGTTTAATTTCTTGATAATTTAATTTTATCTGTTTACTAAGACTTTTAATAGAACAAACAGTTTTATAGATCCAATTTACTTCGATCATATTGATCTTTTCATATATTGAGTTTCTAAAGAGTTTGATAGATGAGAGTGACTTGGAAGATAATCTTGAATGGGAAAATATTGACTTGTGATTTGGTGCAATGAATGTAAATGATGGTAATGATAAGGCTCCTCTTAATGATAAGGATTTAGTTCCAAATAAGCATTGGGGTCAATTGTGTCCTAAGCAAATATTTGATTAAATAATTTCTTTTAATTTTCACTTATATTTGATGTATGTGTTAAACTCTATGTATGTAATATAAATATAATTGTAAATGTTTTGGTTTCAAGTTTCACTTATAGTTGATTGTTTCTTCAACATGAACTCTTGTTATAATACATAAAGAATCATAGATGTTGGGTCCGGGATTTGGTACCTGGGGCAACAGGCCCAGCCATAACCCCCAGCATACCCCCGCGGCCCACACAATTGGTACTGTCCTCTTTGGTCTGGGAATCCCTCTCCAGGATTCGAACA
>JANKOE010000001.1:3320393-3347314 GCA_026284465.1 Erythroxylum citrifolium | reverse complement strand
TGCAACTTACATACTCAATAGGGTTCCAACTAAAGCAACTACCAAAACCCTTATGAGCTTTGGACAGGAAAAAGGCCTAGTATGAACCACTTGCATATATAGGGTTGTCCAGCTAAGGCGAGACCATATGAGCCCAATGAAAAGAAACCGGATTCCAAAGCTATTAGTTGTTATTTTGTTGAATGCTCTGAAAAGTATAGGGGCTAAAAGTTTTAAGATCCCACTGCAAAGTCAATTGCTGAGACAGGAAATGTCCGATTCTTTGAGGATGATGAGTTTGGGAGGGAGATAAGGTGAGAAACGTTATCCTTGAAAAGGAATATGTTAATATTCCCCCAGTTGTTGTTGACAATGATATGGATTTTATTCCTAATGTTATCAAAGTAACAAATCCAGAACATCAAGATAATGTTGAGGAACTGCCTGTTCAGATTACATAAATTATTCTAGAAGAATAAACTCACCAACCTCAAGAACTAGTGTCATTAAGGAGATCCACTAAAGAAAGGAGAAGTGCGATTCTAGATGATTACATCATATTTCTCCAAGAACATGAGGTTGACATTGGCATTGCGGAAGATGATCCAGTTAACTTCCATCAGGCCATGAAAAGTTCTAACTCTCAAAAGTGGATTGATGCCAAGAATGAAGAGATAAAGTCTATGAAAGATAATGACGTTTGGGATCTTGTCTCGTTACCTAAAGGTGCGAAACCTATTGGTTATAAATGGATATTTAAAACCAAGTGAGATTCGAAGGGTAATATAGAGAGATATATGGCTCGTTTAGTTACAAAGGGCTTTACACAGAAAGAAGGCATTGATTATAAAGAGACTTTCTCTTCAGTTTCATTGAAAGACTCTTTTAGAGCTATAATGGCACTTGTGGCACATTTCAACCTTGAATTGCATCAGATGGATATAAAGACTGCATTTCTCAATGGTGACATTGATGAGACAATTTACATGGTGCAACCAGAAAACTATCTCAGGAGACTTAAATCAAATAGATTGCAAATTGAAGAAATTTATCTATAGGCTCAAGCAAGCTTCCAGTCAATGGTATTACAAATTTCATCAATTTGCTCTTTCATTTGGTTTTGACATGAATGCAGTTGATGATTGTATATACCATTAATTCAGTGGGAGCAAGTATATTTTCCTGATTTTATTTGTTGATGACATAATGCTTGCGAGCAACGATATATGCTTATTGCATGAAACCAAAAGCTTTATGATAAAGAAATTTGAAATGAAAGATCTTGGTGATGCCTCTTTTGTATTAGGGATACAAATACATCGAAATCGCTCTCGAGGTATACTTAGGTTATCACAAAAGAGCTATATCAAGCAAGTTTTTAAGAGGTTTGACATGCAGAATCGTAAACCAGGTTGTGCCCCTATTGCTAAGGGAGACAAGTTTAGTCTCAGCCAATGCCCCAAGAATGAGTTTGAAACTAAAAAGATGCAAAATATTCCTTATGCTTCAGCAATAGGGAGTCTAATGTATGCTCAAGTATGTACGCATCCAAATATTGCGGATATTGTTGGAATGTTGGGCAGATACTTAAGCAATTCTAGAATGGATCATTAGAAAGCATTCAAACGAATTATGCGGTACTTACAAAGAATAAAAGATTACATGCTCACATCTAGGAAGTCGGATCACTAGAGATCATTAGGTATTCTGATTATGATTTTGCTGGATTCCAAGATAGTTTAAGATCCACATTGGGTTATATTTGCCTACTAGCTAAAGGAGATTTTTTTGGAAGAGTGTTAAGCAGATACTCATAGCTTCTTCCACTTTGGAAGTGGAGTTTATAACATGTTATGAGGCATCCAATCATGGATTATGGCTACTGAATTTTGTCACTGGGATGTGCATTGTAGATGGTATTGAAAGACCACTAAAGTTATTTTGTGACAATAAATCAGTAGTGCTATATTCCATCAACAACAGGAGCTCAACGAAGTCAAAACATATAGACTTCAAGTTTCTGGTTGTCAAAGAGAGAGTTCTGTTATGGATATGACTTAATCAACGCCTACGTTACTCATTGGCTGAGCTGGGTGTTGTATTTCAAATTTAAACTTCCTTGATTTTCTCTTGTGTATCCTTGATTTCCTCTTGTGCATCTTGTATAGGTTACAAACTGTATTTAAACTGTACATGAATCAATAGAAACAACGAGCTTTTCCAATCCTTCTTGCTGCGTTTACAAGTTCAAGATGGTCAACTATCTATTGAACATATTGGGACAAGCTCCATGGTTGCGGATCCGCTCACTAAGGGATTACCACCAAAGGTCTTTCATGTGCATGTCACTTATATGTGTGTTGTATCTATTAAATATATGTCATTTTAGTGGGAGTTTGTTATTTCGAATGATTTTCAGTTATAAACACTTTTATGATTTATTTGAACTTTAAAGTTTGTTTGGTTGATTTCAATAAGGAATAAGGAATTTAGACTAGTTGGAAGTAGGCATCTTAAGATCACATTACATGCACTTTCCATGCTACACATCCATGCTTGATCTATGTTGTTCAATTATATTAGCTTATATTAGCATAAGTGACCATTGATGGGTTTAGTTATGATATGCATATAGTAGAAACCGCTTTGATCCTATGTTATTATAATTAATGAAAGAGATTTATTAAAGATGTATTTGGTAGTGATAGCAAATTTTGAGCTCATAAGGTTATGTCACGATATACAATTAAAGGAGTTATATATATATGACCTAAGTGGGAGATTGTTGGATTTAATCCAACGGGTGTGTACATATATATATGAATTGATTGTATATTATGAGCTATCATAAGGTTAAGCCCAATTAAAGTGATCTATTAAGGTTAAAGGCTTTGAGATGTATGACATCTAATAAAGTATAGGCTTTAGTATGTAGAGACCTAACAGTTTGATTTCTATTTTATAATAAGCTAAAATATAAATAAGAGAAATTATATAAAACGTTAGGTCCATCAGTCAGAAAAGAGACAGTTCTTGAGAGAAAACAGATGTACATATTAACTTGGAAGATGAATAATCGCAAGATTCAGGAATCACTTTGTTCTCATGGATTCAAATATGCTTCCGCGACATATCTAAGTATTCTTGATGATTTGACATGATTGTTTATATGATTGGTGATGGTTTTCACCCTAAGGAATTAAATTCTATCACCATTATCATTTCCTACCCTCTCCAAAGAATCTGGACATAGTATTAAAACATCAGACCAGTTTGTAAGTATGAAAATTGTACTAATTTAGATACTGAATAAAAGCTTAGAAGGACATATGAAACTCCAATGCTTGATGGCAAGCTAAATTTATCATACCTTTAGCATGTGGCATCATGAACCGTTTACCCTTTGTCCCTGTAGTAAGTATTAACAAGCTTGGCCTATAGCAGCTCCAACAATAACCGTAAGAATCTGCATGAGTAACAATAATTGTATAAGGAGATATCACCACAGATAAAGATTGTAATGATATTAACTGGGAAACTGCAAGTATCTCCTTTTCCTATAATTAACCAGATTATAAATTCCAGTGGCATTTACTTGATGACTATCTATTTGTGTTGCTCAACATAAAAATCATACATAAGATACATGATACATCATTATAAACTGGTCTTTAAGTTCATAACAAGCCATATTATATGACTATCAAGTCAAACAATATTCACACAAACAATATTGCCACCATAAAATTGTTGGAAATATAGACAACATATTTCTAGAAAAGACCTTTTACCTCATTTTGCATTTCCATCATGGAGTCATAAATGGCAAAACCTTATGTTTCCATTCCAATCTTTATGGTAAAAATAAAAAATAGTTGACATAAGGAGTAAATTAGAAAATAATAAGTTGAAGAACTAGGATATGATGCTGGGAATTAATTCAAAATTGTAAAGCTGTTAAAATTCATTTTAAATAGGTCTTTAGTTTGTTTTTAATCTTATCTTATAAGTTAGATTTTTTGGCTGAAATCTCTATTTAACAGTTATTGAGTTTTTTTATATTTTGCCTACATAAGACAACCAAGTTCATTATTCCGATAAGATAATAAAACTTGAGTGTTCCTTATTCTTTTATCTTATCTTATCTTATCTTATATATGTTCATCTTCTATTTTTTTAAAAAACTTCAACATGGTATTAGAGCTTTTAAAGATCTTGAGGGACCTATGAGTGATTAATGCTTTACAAGCTCAAGAGCAAAGAAGGGCAATGAGAAACCAATAAAGTGAAAAGATGGTGGAGGGAGCCTATTTAGCAAAGGTTTCGTCTTCAAATAAGGAAGAAAACATTCCTCAGTATGGCTATTGTGAGAAGTTTGGTCAGGAAGAAAAAGATTGCTGGCATAAAAGAAAGTCTCAATGCTTTAGGCGTAAACGATTTGGACATTTGAAAAAGGATTGCAAGTTTAACAATGAAGAACAAATAAATACAATGCACCTAATTGAAGAAGACATCCTCTTCTAGTTGGTGATAAGTGCACCAAGACGCATCATAGAGAGAAGTGCTCTATAGAGATAAGTGATGAGAGAAGTGCTCATGAAGAATAAGAGAAGTACTCTATTGAGAAGATTTGAGAGAAGTGCTCGAAAGAAAAGAATTATGGAGAGATGTGCTCCATGAACGTGAAAGTTTTTTTTAATAATTTTGAATTAAGGGAGAATGTTGATAATTAATTCAAAATTATAGAGCTGTTAAAATTCCTTTTGAATATGTCTTTAGTTTGTTTTAAATCTTATGTTATAAGCTAGATTTGTTGGCTGAAATCTCTATTTAACAGTTATTATTATTTTTATATTGTACCTATATAAGACAACCAAGTTGATTATTTCGATGAGATAATAAAACCTGAGTGTTACTTATTCTTTTATCTTATCTTATACATGTTCATCTTCTTTTTTTTAAAAAACTTCAACACATGAATGAACTATAAAAGCAGACAAGAAAAGCAACCAAAAACCATATAATTGTGTAGACATGAAATCTTGTCATGAGTTTCATGACAAATGAAACTTTTCCTTAATCCTAAGTTGTGAATCCTCAAATCTTCAGGATTTATATAGGACGTCCACCATTGAATGAATAAATTCAACTGAAAAAATCCTACACTTAGGATTCCAAAAATATCAGCCTACAAGCCTTCTCTGAGGACAAGATGTGCTACAATCATCTGTCTACGGGCTTGACATAACAATTCGGCTTGGAAGCAAGGCAAGCCACTACTGACAACTTACTATCAACTCATTATACTAACGCTATCCTTTAGATTACAAGAACAGTGAGAGTACCAATGGTGGGTGGTATATTATTCAGTCCTCACTTGGGCCTCCATTTTGAAGACCAAGCACCAGGTTGTTGTCTGTTAAATGCATATCATAGTGCTTTCTTAGTTCTGAATAATTCACCTTAATGTCTTTGCATATAGTAAGTTATATTTGCAAAAATATATGTTTGGCTTTTTGAGATGTAAATGTGAATTTCCTGATCTAAAAATCAGCATACAACAGGTAGACAGACAGTTGGAGGGTTCCACCCTGTTGGATATGGGGAGCTTTTATGGGAGATCTTCATCATGGCTCTAGTGAGGGAATATACTCATAGGCTTTGATACCACACTTTAACCCAAAACCTTAAGTCACCAAGAGCCCTTTTACTCCAGTGGTCTGGGCCCACCAAGAGTTTTCTTGTTTTTCTTTGCGGGGAGGCAACCATGGGATTCGACTACCGTCTCCATACTCGTCCCTTGCCAAACCATCGGCTTTGATACCACTTGTTGGATATGGAGAGCCTACTTTCATGGGAGATCTTCATCATGAATTTAGTGAGGGAATATACTCATGGGTTTTGACACCACACTTGAACCTAAAACCTTAAGGTATTAAGTTTATGGGTCTTTTTCACTTATATATCCTTCATTAGTCCCATCTCTTTCCAATGTGAAATTCCTACTCACGTTTGACATCCCAACACACCGTACCTCCTCCCTTCTCCAAATGCTAAATCAGAAACCAAATATAGCTGAGATCAGCCATAAGAAATTATCTAACTGATTAATTCTTAGTATTCACACTAGCGATAATTGAAATTTTATGTCAATATGGTACTCTATCCATCCATATGTTAATAAGATTCAAAACTTAAGGTCCTGTTTGGTTGAGGGGTTAATAATGAGATGGGATAGAATGTAACATACTTCCATCGTTTGGTTAAGGGTTTCATAATGGAATAGAACAGAATGTGATGGAAGCGAAGGGTTTCATGTTACGTTCCATTCCATCCTAAACAGTAAAAATAAGAAACCTCCGATTCGGAGGGTTTAGGATAGAACATAAACTAATAAATACATACCATCTAATATACCCTCAATAATTTTTCTTAAAACTAATTATTTCTTCTAACCCTAACTCCCTTTTTTCTAGACTCATTTATTATAGTCCACAAAAATTGTATATAATTAATAATATTTTTATATTATTTCTCCTTACCCTAATAATAATATTTTATATTATTAATAATAAATAGTATATAATTAATAATATAATAAAAATTTTAATAAAAATTTTATTAATGAAAATAGAAAAATATAAAAAATTATTCTTTAATTGTTTGTATATATTTCTATATAAATAAGAATAAGGAAATTATTTTTAAATATAAATCACATATAATAGAATAACATAAAATTTATTAAAATAAAATTTATTAAATAATTAATAATAATATTTTATATAATTAATATTAAAATATTTATTATTTTAAAATAAAAAATATATAAAAAAATTATTTATCACGGTTGTGACTTGAACCGTGACTTTTTAATTATACGTGATTTTTGTTTTAAAATCATAGCATTAAGCTTTCTGTAACAATTATTTTAATATCAGAAATATAATAGTTATTACATTTTATTATATTCATTTTCTAAACAACATTTCACTATATTATATTATAAATATTTTCATTCCTCTCAAATAACTTTTTACATTATTATATTATATTTTATTATATTTCATTCCTTTCATTAATTAGCATCGAGTAACGGTCTTTGAACTTCAAATTATTTGAACTGCTTGACTTCTTATTAAACTTGGAACTTGGATCGAATAAAATTCAAGCTGAGAAAGATCAAGAGGCCGTGGGCCCGTGGCCACATCCTACCCCTTACCGTTTCTATCAATCAAATTGCACCGTCAGCCAGCAAAACGACTAACAGACATCGCGTTTTGGCACTTCCTATACAAGACCTTTGCCAAGGGAGAGAGAGAGAGGAAAGAAAATGTTGCAGTTAAGCCTGTCACCTGGAAACCCTAATCCATGTCTGTACCAATCTCTCTCCTCGGCAGAATGTATCAAGAACTGTTCACTTATCCCTAGAACTTCTTGTCTCTCCTTGTTTGGTGGTTTCTCCGGGAAGAGCAGGCTAGCCGTGAAGTGCCGGCAATCGGAGTATTATGACCAGCAGCGGTTTTCCAGTAACCGTTCTTCTTCTACACACGCGACTTATGCACCTTCACGAACGGTGTCGAGCGGTGGTACTTCTTCATTATTCTCTGTTTTATTTTGTTAAAGTTGACGTAGGATAAGGAATTATTCGTTTTTGGTTGCTGAGAAAAATGTGTTGCTAGAATCCGAACATTCTATATAAAAGCAGTAGGCTTTTGGCTTTGTGTACATAAAGCTAAGTCTATAAACGAGAAAATTCATATTTTAGTGGCTGTGATGTCTGAACATTCTATATAAAGCCAGCCCACCTTGTCAACAGAGGATTATGATTCATAGATTTTAGTATTTGTAGTCAGCAACTGGTGTTTACTTGTTTAGGTTTAATTGTATAGTTGGAGAATTGCCGCCTAAGGTTTTCGTTGGTCACTCAATATACAAAGGAAAGGCCGCATTAACTGTGGAGCCTAGAGCGCCAGAGTTTGGGGCATTAGATGTAAGTTCTGCTATGTTCCTTCTGAGAATATAATTTGATGGAGATAACATTGATAGCTCAGGGGTTTAAGTTATTGACTGCAAGTATGTTTTGTGGTGTGCAGTCGGGAGCGTTTAAAATATCCAAAGAAGGTTTTGTGCTGTTACAATTTGCACCGGCAGCAGGGGTCCGTCAATATGATTGGAGCAGAAAACAGGTTAGCTGAAAGTAGATTTTGTAAATGGAAATATGACCTTTTCAATTTATAAACATCTTGGAACAGTAGTGCAGAGATTATGGTCTGTATTAAAAACTTCTCAAACTCTGTCCTTGGTTAAACATGGCTATTCATACATGGTTCATACTTTTTAAAGTATAATTTAACTTATTTGGTAGATTATGCTTCATGCATCCTTTTCTGAAAATATGTGATTAAGAAATAATTTGTATACATTGATCAGTATTCTGTTGAAAGTGAACTTTTGATGTCTCATTCAAGCATCATATTCAGATCTTTGTGAGAGAAAAAGAAAAAGAAAAACTTAACAGAGTTTTAGTAAAATTTAGTGGAACAACTTGGTCCTTTTGTGTTTGGCATGGAAAAAACTGTGGTGAATGGATTGATAGTGGATATGACATTCTTCTGGTTTTTTAATTGCACTAGGTATTCTCACTATCAGTGACAGAAATTGGAACTCTGATAAGCCTTGGTGCAAGGGACTCATCCGAGTTTTTCCATGATCCTAATAAGGGGAGAAGGTACTATTGCTTTTTGCAAATGCAACTAATTTGATCATATCTTGACAAGTAGGGATGTACATGGATCAGATTACCAAACTATTGGCCGTTGCTTAGAACTGCAGTAAGCATTTTTCTCCTGGATTTGGGACCTTGTTACATATATTTGTGGTTGGGTGGGCCATCTATTTATCAATGTTTTTTATCCTCTGTATTGGGAGTCAGTAGAGCTTGGTGTACATTGCGACTGCAGTGCACAACCTGTCATTCAGTCTTTTAAGGAATTAACATAGCATTCAAGAACAGGTATGCACTGGCCTTTTTATTATGTGAAATATGACACAATTGTTCATGCTTTCAGTGATGAAGGTAAGGTGAGGAAGGTGTTGAAGGTAGAGCCACTTCCAGATGGCTCTGGCCACTTTTTTAACCTCAGTAATTCTCCTCTCTTGTTTTCAAGGCTAAATTCCAAATATATTTTAGTAATATGTTTGTGTATATAACATGGCAATTCACGTAATTAAAATATTCTAGTACTCTTAAGTTGTCAGATTTTAGGCATACTAACTATTTATTTTCCATAGATGAGATGACATGTCGTCATTTTTCACTTTGTTAAGACCTCAATCGTGAAAGGACTTATTAGTAATTCTGCGTGTGTAGAATGGTGGATTGATAGGTTTATTTTAGCTTTATTATGGTGGGTTGATAGGTTTATTTTACCTTTACTGCTTATACTTGGATATCTAAGCCCCGATGTGATCCTAACCTTTTCTTTCGTGGTTTTTCACAATGGCTTTAATGAAGGTGTTCAAAATAAACTTCTGAACATGGATGAAAGCATCTATATTCCGGTTACCAGAGCAGAGTATACCGTCCTCATATCAGCTTTTAATGTATGTTAAGAGTAAGCATAGTTTGGGTCGATTTGTGTGTTAAATACATAGTAAACAAATACTGCTCTTACTGCCCTATGTTAATCTTGTTCATGTCCAGACTTGATATTTGACCCTCTTTGTCTCTTTTTTCCAAATGCAGTATATTTTGCCATACCTCCTAGGCTGGCACGCATTTGCAAATTCCATTGCACCTGAAGATACAAGCCGTGCCAATAATGCCACTCCAAGATATGGCGGAGACTATGAATGGAGCAGGTAGTTACCATCGACAGGGTTCATTGTATCAAGTTCTCTGATAAGAGTTGTGTAGGAGGTTTGATGTATTTATTGCTGAGAGCTTCAGATTTTACTTTTTGTGAAATGTTTGAGATTTGTGCTCGAGTTGTCCGTTTGAACATAGCTGCGTTGATTTGCCAAGCCGTACAGGGATAATGATAAACAAAACAATACCCAAGAGCAAGAGTCATGATACTATTTTCCTTTCGAGTAGAAGTAATGTACAATCGCTCATACATGGGTTAATGCTCTTACAATGGTAAAGACTATGAGCTTACAAAGAAAGAAGCCAAGAAGTTTCAACTAAGAATAGGCAGTTAAAAAGTGTAAAATCTTAGCTGTCATTTTCTTCTGGTAGTAGTAGGCCAAAGAAAATCAGTCCAGTTTACATCTTGCACAGATAGCAGTTGAGTGACAAATCGATTTATTCGATTCTTTGTTGGGACATTTACCAATGCTGAAATTGAATGGTTGTGCGTTCTTAGGTTAGTGTGCATGAATTCCATCCTGGCTTTAAGTAAAATGTACTGCTCATAAGAAAGCAAGATACAGAAAGGCACAACAAACGCCACAACCAAGTGGACGAGTTCGTTCATAAAAGTAAAGCAAACATTTATCAGTTAATTGGTTATGAACGAAAAGCAAACATTTATCAGTTAATTGGTTCCGGCAAGCACAAGGTTTTTGTTCCAAATGATACTTAGAGAGATAATTGCAGACCATCTTCAAAATTTCATACCATGATGTTAATCAGCTGTCCAACTCTCCTCAACAATTTCACGAACTCTTCTGTTATATTCGCGCTTGTTCTCACTAAACATTCTTGCTGCTTCTGAGTTTGCTGGTGAGTTTGGATTTGGGTCGCATAGCAATGACTACAAAACAAATAGGGAGAAAATCAATAAATAGGGAGACATTATATACATCAAATCTGGATTTATATGCGACATGTCGCAAGTGGATATCAAATAAAGTATTGAATCATAGACTGGTTACCTGGATTGATGTGAGTATGGCTGCCACATCATAAATAGGACTCCACTGATTTTGTAGAATATCCAAACAAATGCTTCCATCTGCATAAACTGAAGGCAGACAAATACGGAATTTCAGGGTTGAAATGGCAGCAACAACATTATTCCATACACAGATTTGTACAATTACATAGGGAATGAGGAACCAATACGAAACAAGGGAAAAAAGCAAACACAACTTGAAACTCATTAACAATTATGTGCTTTAAACTGCAGAACCAACTTGCCTTCCAACAGTCTAGAATCCATGACTTGATCCCTATCAATAGCATGATTTTTATATAGGTTCAACAGCACATTAAACTCAGGTACCAAAGACATGACTCATTTACGAATACAAGTGTTGGCTAGGTAAAATTTTATGGCCTCAATTGAAGAGAAAGAATTGGGGCCAGCCTGTACTTGAGATGGATCTTACATAGCTAATTGCACACTGAAACAACCAAGAGAATATCTAGAATGTTATATGAAATAAAGAATGGAAATAATATAACAATGCCGAAAGAAGAACTGTTGTTGTATCCAACTTACTGTTTGGATGGAACATTCGAGAGACAAAGCGCACGGTAGGAGGTTTATTAGGATAATCTTCTGAAAACTGAAGTGTCAACTTGAACGTACCTGCAAGGGGTGGAAATCATAACATATATTAGGTTTCTAATATTACTATAACATAAGAACGAGAATAAAGATAAGCAATTAGCAAAACCACCTATACTAAACACAACAATAAGCTGAATAAAGATGTCATTTTCTTCAGCTTTAGGCTAATAAATGTATTGCAATAACTATAAAACACTATCAGGAATCTAAAAGTAAGAGAAGGTAAACAACCATGGAGTTAGATGGGAAGTTTAAAGATAAAAAGCATTCCCAGCAAAGCAAAACAACCATAAAAAAAAATTAAAACCAGCTTGCGGCATTTGAGACTTTGTAAAGGTAGCTCATCAGTTGCTTGATGTTAAGTATGTACAAAGCATGACATGCAAAAAATGGAATAAGAAAAGTGGCTAACTGCCAATAAACCAATTTTGCATGTGACATGCATAACGGTTCATCATATTGCAGAAAATAGCAAAAAAATTCAAGGGGTCAACAAAATCAAAGCCTGGGAATTCAAATGCAGAATTCCAAAACCTTGTTTGAATAATGTTCATCTCAACTTATATAGCTGATATTTTTGTCCCATCAGATAGACAAAATTTTTACACAAGGATGAAGAATGGAGACACAAACTGATAAACAAAAGCACATAAAACGGTCAAGAACATAGCTGCAAAATACAAGTTACACGTTAACAATTAGAAAGGTAACAACATCATATCGATAAATGCACCCAACAACAATAATCAGCATTGTTGTGGCAAAAGTAAAATAATTAGATGCCTATGATATGCTTCCTTGACTAGATCATACACAAGATTCGACTTACCTCCATCCCATGGGGTGTCATCAGGCCTGCAAGATATCCAATAAAGTATATAAGTACAATTGGTATTTAAGGCCATTAAGAAAAGCAAATAAAAAATAAGAGGAAAGATAAGAAGAAGAGAATGATGATGAAAATGAAGGAAAAAGAGTGCGAACAAATCTGATCTTTTTCCTTCACATACCCAAATATAACAGCATTCCAGAGCATAATGTTGTTCTCTTGAGGAGCACCACTAATGCCAGCAGGAGGATCTTGCTGTAGTCTCTTAAAATCCCTCATCAGTCTCTTCCTTGCAGGAGTTGACATCCTCGCCAATACCTTCTGAATCAAAATAAGACGTCAACAACCTGATCAATCCTTCATGTGCCGCCTGCTCAATTCGCAAAATTGGTCAAGAATAGAGAAATATTCAACAAACCCTGAGAAAGGCAGCTTCTCAGCATCATTTGCTAGGACTCAATAACGTTAAAAGTTCAAGTAAACTAGCAGCGAATTCACTTGTTCAGACAGTCTTAAGTTTGACGCCAACATCTAAAAGCCAACTTGCACCATTAGCGTTCAACTCACAAATGATAGAGCAAGCCTTGATATTGAAGAATCATAATAAAGTACACAAATTGACAATCCCAAACAGGAAGAAGAACCTTAGATCCACATTTAGGTTCTTCGAAATCCAATAGATACATCAACAAAAATAATTAAACCCATAAGTAACAACAGAGGGTAGGGTTTTATTCCCATCAAAATTAACCAAAATCACAACAAATTAAAACACATGAAAACGAGATCAGAATACTTACTCTGTGATACGCTTTCGCTTTTAGAATTCAATTCTCTCGGAAAAGAAACATTAGAGAATAAAAATTTTGAGGGTGTGATTGCACAGAGCACGAGTGAATAAATTGGGTGGTGGCTCAAAGAGGTCCCTACCACTACTTATTTAAGAATTTAATTTCCATGAATCTATTCAACATGAATCGTCGCATGTACCCTTTGGGAGTGACCAAAGGGAAACTCATTAAATAGCCTTTGCTGTTAGATGTTTTGGATTGATTATGTTACTAAAATTTATTATCTAATTTTAAATCGTTAATCTGTGACCAATCACATAGTTGTTAACGAAGGTATCCATATTTTTAATGAATAAAGTGCACATAAAAAAGTTATCATTAAATCCTCTTATTTCAAAAGAATATATATATATATATCAAATGAATTCTTAAAAATTTAGACCAATTCATAAATTACATGCATATAATAAATCATTATATTCTAATTATAAATTAAAAGATTAACAAGAAAATATTTAGACTAAATAGGAAAATGTTTAGTTAAATATTTAGGCTAAATATAAGACATAAACCTTGAAGGAAAATTATTAAAAGACCAATGAGAAAGAAAATGACATTTCTACGTGAGATCCATTACCCATATCCTAGTATGCCAAAGTTTTTTTATTAAGGGTCATGCATTGGGCAAATTCTAGTAGAGTCATATCATTCGTTGCTGACCTCCTCCCAGTTCTTTTTAGACATTCCTTTTTTCTTCTTATGATTTCTAAGGATAATCTTCTCAAATCTTATTACTGGAGTATCAGGCTGTCTCATGTTAAAATGTCCAAACTACCTAAACCTTGTCTCGCTTAATTTTTCATTAATATTAGTTATCTTTTACTTGTCTCTTACCATTACATTCTTAACCTTATAGTGAAGTTGCTTATCTAATGGAGCATCTTCATCTCCGCCACCATTAACTTATGACTAGCACCTATTTGATAGGCCAACACTTTACCCCATAAAGCATGGTTGACCAAATAATTAACTGATATAATTTACCTTTGAGCTTGAGTGGTATGTTCTTGTCACATAAAACTCCTAAAACACTTCTCTATTTATGTCACCCTGATTTGATACGGTAAATTATGTTTTTATCGATCTCTATATTACTTTGAATGATAGATCCTAGATACTTAAGACACTTTTTTTATGGTATAACTTCTGAACCAATCTTCCTCTCCACATCGAAAGCCACCTTATGGCCTGAAAAATTACACTCTAAGTACTCAATCTTAGTCCTGCTCAATTTAAAGCCTTCGAATCTAACATATTCCTCTAAAGTTCTAGTTTGATATTGACACCCTCTCTTGTCTCATTTACTAAAACAATGTCATTAACAAACAACATACGTTAAGCCATATCCCCTTGTATATTCTCGGTGAGCACATCCATTATTACTGTAAACAAAAAGGGCCTCAATGAGGAGCCTTAGTGTAGCTCTATGTAATAAAAAAATGCTCTATATCTCCTCCTATCGTTCTTACTCTAGTCTTTACACTTTTATACATATCCTTAATAACTTGTTTATAGGTTATAGGTAACTCCCTTAACTTCTAAACATTCTCACATGATCACCTTTAGATAACCTTTCATACATTTTCTTTAAGTCAATAAAAACAAGGTGTAGGTTATGCTGTCTTTCCTTGTAATATTCCATTGATCTTCTAAAGAGATATAAAGCTTTTATTGTCAACCTTCCTAGAATGAACCCGAACTAGTTCTTTGAGATGGGTGCATCCTTTCTAACTCTCTTCTCAATCACTTTCTCCCATAACTTTATAGTGTGACTAAGTAATTTGATGTCTTTATAACTATACAGGTTGGGATGTTCCCTTTGTTCTTATACAGAGGAATTAACATACGATTTGGATGTTCCCTTTGTTCTCATACACAGGAATTAACATACTAAGTCTTCACTTATCCGATATTTTAGTGGACCTAAGGATCACATTAAAAAGCTTGGTCAACCAAGTAAGACCTTCTTCTCCTAGGCTCTTCCACACCTCTATAGGTATCTTATCAAGCCCTATTGCCCTTTCATTCTTCATATCCTTCAAAGCTCTTTTAATATCTTCCTTTGTAAGCTGCCAACATCAAGTAAAGTTATGATACCTCTTGGACATACTAAGATCACCTAAAGAGATGTTGTCTTCTACGCCTTCATTAAGGTTATAGAAATATCTATGAAATTTTTCTCTTGATTTCAATTTCAGTCACAAGTACCCTCCATGCTTCATCTTTTACACAACGAACTTTTTCTAAGTCTCTGGCTTACCATTTCCTAGCTCAACTTAAATATATCCTTTTCTCTATCTTTAGTTTCCAATCGTTGGTATAATTTCTCGTAAGCTCTGCTTTTAGATTTTAGGATTATCTTCTTCGCCTCTTTTTTGCCATTTTATAACTTTCTCTGTTAACTACTCACTCTACCTTTGAGGTTTTATCCAATAGAGCTATATAGGCACCTTTTTTATTCTTAACTTTTTCTTGTACATTTTCATTTCACCACTAAGTCTCCATCTTACTTTGCTTACTATGCTTAGGCCGTTGAAAAGCACTCAAGGTCTCTTTAGTTATATTCCTTAAAAGAGTTGCTACTCTCTCCCACATTTGGTTGGCATCTCCTTCCAATATCCATTCTTTTTTATTATAATGTTTGACTATGTTTACTAAATCACTAAATTGTCTAATTTGTGGTATGATTCTTAAGACTGAGAAATTATATCATATGATTAAAAGGATACATCAACTTGTTAAATCATGTCAATCACAAAATATTTAAATATTTCAATCGTATAAGATAAATCTGAATGTTTAATATAATAAAAATAAGTGGTTTATAAATATTAATTGGATCAACATAATAGAAAAATTACAATGAAACACCATAACAACTTGTAAGACAACTCTTATAATTGAAAGTTATGTCTAATAACTAAAAAATTACACCAAATAACTAAAAAGTTGCATCAACTCATTGCATCATATAAACTACATCATATTTAAACTTTTCAATCTTACAATACAATTTGTTAATCATTAGATGTAACTTTTTAGCCATTAGATGCAATTATAATAAAAAGTTATAACTAAATTTTAAGTTGACCGGAGAGTGTATAGGTGTGACTCTTATAATTACAATTTTGCAGTTAATGCTAAAAAGTTACATTATATAACTGAAAAATTGCATAAACTCTCTGTACATTATGCAAAACACATTACATCTTACCTTTTCAATTCCATAATACAACTTTTAACCTATATGGTGCTACTTTTATTTTTCACATTCTCTCTAACCATTTACAACTTTTCATTAAAAAATTTTCAAACAATGAACCAAGTAGCATTTACAAGCCACATACTTTCGCTGTAGAGTATTTCGATATGCATCTTATATTAGTGAATAGTTTAAAATGTATTATGAAAAAATTGTATTTTAACCATAATATTTATACCCAAAATATAAGTTATATCTTAACATTTTTTAGTGTCCAAAAGGAATCATAAGATTTCAACACCATTCTATTTTTATCTTAAATTGACAAAACCCTTAATAGGGATAATGGTATGTCAATTAAGTACCACATCAATGTTGATGTTAAACTTTTTTTAGTTGTTATTATTCATATAAAACTCGTAATACCATATGGAAGCCATATGACTATGCGAATTCTACTTATTTAAATTAATCCTAATTAACCCTAAGTAAATATATAATTATTTTAACCTTACAAAATTCCCAAAATTCATAAAATCCTAAATTCCCTCCTCCCAATATGAAATCCCTAAAATTCATCGTCTTTAGAGCATACCCAATTTGAAATCCCTCTTTCAACGATGAAGTCTCCTCCTTTTTAGACAATGAAATCCCTCCTTCAATGATAAAGTCTCCTTAATCAATGTTGAAATGCTCCCTCTTCTCCTCCTTCTATGACCTAATCCCTGATGCAATTTAAATTTGTCTCTTGATTTACAACTTGTTGAATTTGCCAGCCTATACCCTAGAAGGATTAAGTGTAGCAAGTGGCATTGCTTGAACTACAACTATGCATGAGACTATATGAAAGTTATGGAAGAAATAAAAAGATCCATAGTTTAGAGAGACGATCATGTGAGCGATTGTATATTAATTTTGAAGAAATAAGAAGATCCACAGTTTAATGATATGACCATGTTAGAGTCCACTTCCATCACTTAAAGGAATTTATGAGATCTACAATTTTGGCCATAGTTGTTCCCCACCTTATGCCTTAGGCAGAGTAAAACAATTAAGAGTGTAAACCCTAATTTTTAAAGGGCTTTAGCCAACTTATAGAGAAAACACACATTTTAAACATCTTTTTCTCTTTAAAAGCTAAAGTTAGCAATCAAAAGGCTTCTCTAATCTTGGGAAATCAATTTAAAGCTATTTCTCACTCAAAAATCATGATTTAGATGTCATTTCAATAGATCAAATTGTTAGCGAGAATTAATAGTTTATCTATATTTATTTCTATAATGATTTCTCTATTTTTTTGGTTTGTTATTTTGAACAAAATTTATGGTTTAGACAGAGAAAATCCTAGTGGTTATTTTTATATGGATTGATTTGATTTGATTTATCATATGAGATAGATTTTTATGAAATATCTTTAATTAGTCTTAATACCAATTTATTCATATTGATGTCAAAATTTGATTTAAATTCACCTATAAATGACTCGAGGGAGCATGCTGGTGATTAGGCTATGACTTAGCTAGAAGGGATTGAATGAGGTGCTCGAAAGAGAACTACAAGATCTTTATGATGTTAGGGTGAAACCTTTTCATGAAATTTCATATAGCCTAGTGCATTCAAAACGATATTAGTAACAGTAGAGATATGGGTCAATCAACTAGAGAATAGAAAAATATAGTTTAAGAGAGTACAAGTTTAGTGCCTAAAAAATCTTGCTAGTCTAAAGAATATATCCAATCTAGGTTAATTGAATTATAAAGTCATAAGTACAACTAAGGGAATCACTAATCTAAATATAACTATTAGACTATATTCTCTTTTAAATAATTGTTTTATCATTTATTTCCTCGGTTATTATTTAGTTTAGTTTTATTTTATATTTTATCATTAAAATGTGCACCATTAGAGACTCATCAGGGACAGAAATTCTGTCTGTTACAGTGAAGTGGAGGAATTTTCCTATTGAGTGGTCCAAATGCAACAGCTAGTGTGCATATATATATATATATGTGTGTTTGAAGATAATACTTGTCTTTTGGCACAAAAGACTTGGACACACCAACTTTAACTCATTAAAGTAGCTCCAGGACTTAGAACTTGTACATGATCTGAATCCTATAAGTGACTATTCTAGTCTTTGTGGAATCTGTCAAATGGGAAAATTGAGCAAGTCTCCTTTTCCTCTTAATCAAGCTTCAAGAGCAAGTGATACATTGCAACTGGTGCATTCGGATGTATGTGGCCCAATGAGTGTTGCCACAATCAACTCCAGCAGGTACTTTCTTCTATTCATAGATGATTTCTCAAGACATTATTGGGTTTATTTTTTGAAATAGAAAAGTGAAGTACTGGAATGCTTTACAAAATTCAAAGCATTAGCTAAAAATCAATGTGGCTTGTCCATCAAGACTTTAAGAACTGACAATGGCACTGAATATACATCACATGCTTTCAAGGAATTCTCTTAAGCTGCTGGAATTCTTCATCAGTTGACTGTCATCTACTCTCCTCAGCAAAATGGTGTTTGTGAAAGGAAAAATCGAACCATCATGAATATGGCTCAATGCTTACTGTTGGAGAAGAGTTTACTAAAGCCTTTGTGGGCTGAAGCAGTTAACACTGCTATATATTTGTAAAACAGACTTCCTACCAAAGTTATTGAAGGAAAAACACCTTTTGAGGCATGGTTTGAAAAAAAACCATCTGTTGCTCATCTAAGAATTTTTGGCTGTGTTAGCTATTCTCATATTCCTGAAGTTAAGAGGGACAAGCTTGATCAACGTGCTGAGCTTGGAATTCTTGTTGGCTGCAGCAGTTCCTCTAAAGGATATAGAATTTTGAATCCTCGTATAAATCGAGTCTATGTGAGCAGGAGTGTGAATTTTGATGAAGCAAATGTGTGGGACTGGAAAAAGCAGTCAGTCACTTCCTCTCCTCAAAATGCACTTGATGAAGCTGTAGAAGAGCAACAGAATGATGTTGAAGAGGATTCTAAAGATGAAGCTGTTGTTAGAGGGACAAGAACTCTCGATGACATCTATACTAGATGTAATGTAGCATTGCATGAGCCTACTGACATCAATGAAGCATTGAATTGTGAAAATTAGAGAACTGCAATGGAGGAGGAGCTTCGAATGATCAACAAAAATGAAACTTGGACCTTAGTATCAAAACCTGTTGATAAGGAGATAATTGGCCTGCAGTGGATTTTCAAAGTAAAGCTTAATCCGGATGAGACAATCAACAAGTTTAAAGCAAGGTTGGTTGTGTTCATCACAAGACCTGACATTATGTTCATCACAAGTCTGCTGTCTAGGTTCATGAATTCACCTTCTGAACTTCATTTTAGGGTTGTCAAAAGGGTTCTGAGGTACTTGCATGGTTCTCTAGATTATGGATTGCATTGTAAACCGATCGGTTGTGTGAATTGGATTTACTGATAGTGATTGAACTGGATTACTAACAGATATGAAAAGTATTTCAGGATATTGTTTTTCTCTTAAATCAGCTATGATTTGTTAGAGCACGAAGAAGCAAAGTTCAATTGCTCAATCCATTACTGAAGCTAAATATGTTGTTGCCTCATCTTCTGTGAACCAATGTTTGTGGCTAAGAAAAGTTTTAATTAATTTGAATTTTAAGTTGGAGAAAGCTACTGAGATCTTCTGTGATAACAAATCTGCAATAGCTATGGTGAAAAAATCCGATTTTTTTTGGAAAAACCAAGCACATTAAGATCAAATATCATGCCATTCGAGAAGCTGAGAAGGAGAATCAAGTGAAGTTGTTGCATTGTTCCTCAGAAGAACAAATAGCTGACATTTTTACCAAGTGTTTACAGAAACTTCGATTTGAGTATCTTAAGGAAAAGCTTGGAGTTTTCAACAGCACTTACATCAAGGAGGAGTGTTAGAGTGTAACTTGATTTACTGCTGTTGTAAAGTTTAAGTTGTGTTGTAATATAGTAGGTATAGATTACTTGTATTAGTAGATAAATCAACATGTTCAGTCCATTTCAATCATCATTGTATTTTTTTGAATTTCAAGCTAATGTATTCAGCACACTCAAGCTATATATATATGTTCAGAATACAATGAAAGAAGTAGCCTCTTTTGATCCAATTCTCATTCACTTTCGAATTTACAAGTTCAGTACAATATACTCTGCATTTCTTTACAGAAGGCGGGATGATGAGGAAAGAACAAAAAAAATGATGCGTGATAAAGAAGTGAGGAAATTCCCAGCCTTTGGTTCAATTTGAGTTGCTTAATAAGCGAATACATGCAGGTAATTAATAAAAGAGCTCCAATTCCAGTATTTCTGATTGAATATCTGCAACTCATGGAGTTATTGAGGAGAAGGAGATCTAATACAAAGGAATCACTAAGTCAACGTTTTTGATTGTTGAAAACAAAAACTAGGCATCAAAATGGTTGGGAGATTCATAAATGAAACAAGAAATCACATCTCTTAGCGTAATGACACCAATTACTTCATTTTCTTTCCCAGCAACATAGATCCGGTGAACTGACTTGGTAGCCAGACAGTGGATCACGTTGCCAAGAGTAGTGTCTGGGGTGCAGGTTATTGGGGGCATGACTTTTCCAGTTTCCTGGGTTGTTGAGATGACGGTTTTCATGAAGTTCATCACTGTGAGGTGCCTGAGAAATGGAATATTGAATGTCAGTCAAATACGAAAACCTGCTACAAGTTCTTCACATAATTTATATCCCCAGCATAGATGTTTTTAGATCCTGAAGGACAGAAAAGTGTACTTTGTAATGATCAGACTACTTGGATACCTCAACGCCAGATCTCATAAATTCCTGGTTTTTCCTCTGTATAGTTTGGTACACGGGGTTCATATACAGTACCTGAAGTTGGAAAAAAGTTGAGGCTTAAGCAGCAAGTATCTGATGTCCCTTATGCTCACATTCCCAACAATCTTTTTGGTTGAGCCATCCACAACTGGAAGACCACCAATTTTGTTATCTCTCATGCGCTTAAAAGCTTCGAGAATCAGTTCATCGGAGTTGATACTAACAACCTGGGCAGCATAAGAACTAGAAATTAAGCTTTGATGTAATCTGAAACTACTAACGGACTAGAAGAAATCTAACCGCGTTGGAAGACATAAAGGGGAGCCCCAAATCTGAAATAGGCCGGGAAGATATGCAGTCGAACCAATCCCTTCCCTTGCATCCCTCGAGACCCTGAATAACTGCTGATTGGGTAATAAAGTTCTTAATTTCAGGTTGTCCTGATTCAATAACTGGTACATTTCGCAGCCGATGCTTTGAGAGTAGAAGCAAAACATTCAGCATTGAACTGTCTGTTGCAACATGAACAAAAGGAGACCATCGATATGATTTGAGTATTGACCTAACCTATAACAAAAACAGCAGGCCAAAATACGATCAGGAACTTTCTTTTGAATACAGTTTCAATCAGTACTGCGGCAACCTCAAATCTCCATTGATCTCCCAAGTTAATTATTGCTTTCCATGGTATGTTGAATCATGTAATTTATCCATAAAGGTAGAAAAGACTGAGACTTTACAGTGGTAGATTTGAATGGTTCATCTTGGAGTATGACTTTGTAGAAATCCTCGCCCAAGTTGTCAGCTGCTGCAGGAGCATTTTTCCCAACTCCTTTATCTGCAGCCAGACCACCTGCTACAGCAGCACCGACTGCAGCAGCAGTTAGCCCCACAACTGCAGCAGGACCAGTTGCACCCAGTGCTACTGCTCCAAGAGCACCAACAGCTCCAGCACCGACACCAGCAACTGTTGCAGAACTGGCTGATAAAGCAACTGCCGCAAGTTCTGCACTCTCCAGAACCCAGAGAACAATTGCTGAGTAATCTATGATTCCTAGGTACCTTTCTCTCCATTCCAAACTAGTTGCTGCATCTGGATTCTTCACAGGAGCAGCCATGATATTGGATTCAGATAAAATCTTAACAGCATCAGCAACAGATGTGTCTGCCAGAATTTCGATGACTGCGAAAAACAATGTCCCGGAATTATTATTTCCAAATAAAAAATGTTGCGGAATGATGTTTAGCATTCGAAAATCAACTTAGGCTAGCTACAGTTGTTAGAATCTAACTACAACTTTCCTGCAATCACCTTTTCCACCAGGAACTTTCGGAAAGGATGAAGCTGGAATCCTGGCAAATGCAGCGGTCAGAGTCTCCTGTAGTGACTGGGGTAACTTCTTCCTGGACTGAATTCTCTCAAAATAAGCGTCGGAACTAAGGTTTGAAATTTCCTTCACCTCCTGTGAAAGGTTTGAAATTTCCTTCACCTCCTGTGCTTCTGCCATACCTGCACTTCATACATTGCACGGATTGATTCATTACCAGAGTAATACAGTGGGTACTTCCTGGGACTTGTTTGGTTTCTTAAGAAGCTTAGAACAGAGATAAGGTCAAGACTCGGTTGCCACAAATGAAATTGGCACCGGAAAGTTCAATTCAGACGATTGTACTGAATACGACCTAGGACTGTGAAAAATCACTTTAGGAAGTAAAATGTGTTGGATCTAACACCTTAATTTCATTTGCCTGATCTGTGCATAATATATAGTATCTATATTAAAATCCTTCTATACATGGCAGTTTTATATCAATTGCTAATCAAATAATCCCTGAAAGCAAGATGAGACAGTACAGGATTGTTCATTCATACAGAGTTTGAATCTTAAGAACTAATAAATCTCTCATTTCAACTATATAATGCTGCAACAACAAAGATTATCCATAAAGCGAAAGAGAGCATACCTGAGAACGTGATTCACCAGATTCAGTTTTTGGCCAAAGTCTCCGTTGATTCGGTTATTGTGATCTTATATGTGCATGCCTCGTGGAGCCTGACGTTGACACCTGTACGGTGGAAGAGATGTAGTTAGACAGCAACGTGTATGGCTCGTGTCGTGTTGGGCCTTCTCCTGCGTTGCATGCCCTGTTCGTGGTTGACCCCTTTATAGCTATCCTGTTACCTGTTTTTATTAAATCTTACTCGTATATTTACGTGAAACTTATATAAATAAGTGTTTGAGATTCAATAAAATAAAGCGGAGATAAAGGATCCGTTCTCAGCTTCTTATTCACATATTTTACCAACACTATCCTTTTTCTTTACTATTGAAAACTTTTATATTTTAATTTTACATAATTTTAATAAAATATAAACTTAAATATTCAAACAATTTGATTATTATTATTATTATTATTATTATTTAATAAAATTATATAAAAATCAAAATTTTTAAAAGAAAACTTATAACCAAATCACCGAAAGTTCTCTTATCCTCTATTTGTCAGTGTTCCACTTGAAAAAGGATCAAGTGATCTGCTGTGATTTCACGAGTTAAGCATACCTTTAAATTCAGTTTCCCACTCGGAAAAGGATTAAGTGATCCATTATAAATTTACGAACAGGTAACAAGGAATTGTCATTAATCTAAACCTTCTCTGATTACCTATCAAGCAAGAAAATTTCTGGTTTTTCTTTATTTCCTGAATCTCTGAAAGCTTCATCATGATAGAAAGTCAAGATTTATTCGACGTTAAAGTAGTGACATTTCCCAGAATACATGAGATTATGGACGAGATTTATTTTCCAACCAGGCTGTTACCGGTGGACCTTTCCTTCGTCATCCACTACTCGGCAACACACAAGTTCTATCGCCAAACATCACGCGGGAGGAGAATTCTTATTCACGAAGTACAACTGGAATCACGTAAGTTGGAGTTTGACACAGACTCATGCCACTTCATGAACGACATTGTTTCCAACCTTAATAAACTTCGAGATAATCCAGAGGGAACAAAAACAACAATTAAGAGTCAGGATGCGTATGATGGCTTGGTTGAGGCTGTCATGAATGAGGCTCGCAAGTTTGTTTTCGGGGTCTCCAAGAAACACAAGTACTTGCACCTATGTTGTGAGGTAGCACATGTTCAGGAGGTTATTTTCCAGGAAACAGACCTGTTCTGCCGCTGTATATATAATGAGACGGATCTAATGGACCAAACTGTTAGAGAGGCAGTTCTGAAACTTGAGAGAATCAATTCACAGATGATACTAACTAATGGTAAGGGACTGCGATTAGAGTCGGTGAAAGTTGGTAAGAAAAGTGGAGAGCGGTGTCCAATTTGTTTGGAGGAGATGAGAGGGTCAGCGACAAGAATGATTTGTAAACACCTGTTTCATGGGGCGTGCTTAGCCATGTGGCTGTCCGAAAGAAATTCTTGTCCGTGTTGCCGTTCTAAATTGCCGATGAATCGATGAGACTGGAACTATAGAGAATTTGTTCCTGTCATTAATTGTAACTGATCAGCCTTCAATAAGTTTGAATGAATGTTAATGTTTTCAGTTTGTATTCTTTGATAATTATGAATATTATATTATTAAGAAATTTTAAATCAAAAATATATAACAAAAATTTTAGTGTAATATACAAAACGTCTTAGCAGACTTTCCTAGAGAATCCTTCGTCTACGGGCCTAGACTGGAGAAAACTCGTTAGTCATGAAGGGCCACTTAAGTAAAAGATTGTATTGCAGATAGGCGCTAAATTAGAAGACATCAATGGGGATTTCGTTTCATACAACATGTAAACAAGGAGGCGGCGTCCTTTCTTCAGAGTGATACGCGTGCGTTCTATCTAATCCATGGGACAACTGCTACGTGATATCTGGAAGTATGTCGAAACTGGTAGATAATAAACTTGAATTATAATTGTTAGAGTTATTGTTTAAGTTAAATATTACTAATTTAGTTTATCAAGAATTGGTTTTGTAAGCCTATATTTATATAGGCATACTTCAAGTTTTGTTCGAGAGTAGTTTACCTAATAAAACAGAAGATTGTTTAGCCTCTATTCCTCTGTTTCTTTTGCCTCTTCCATATTTTTTGCTGTCTAACAAAGTGGTATCAGAATTAGAAATCAGTTTTCCACCTTCCATCTCTTTGAGACATTTTATCAAACATGTAGAACACTAAAACCAACACTGACGGAAAGCGTTAACTTATCGTCAGTAACTTGATTTTCTGATGATTTTCACTGGCGGAAAATTTCGTCGCTAAATGCTTAGTCGGTAAAGTTACCGACGGAATTTCCGTTCCATCTAAGACTTTACCGACAGATGTCTACATCCGTCGGTACATTTACCGATGGAGAGAATTGATTCCGTCGGTGTCTATACCGACGGACAATTATAAACCGTCGGTAAATATATATAAATAATGTTAGCATATACTGACGGTATGCCAATAATTGTCGATAATATTGGTCAAAATACGGACGGAAAGCAAACTTCCGTTTGTAAAATCCCTAAACTATCGGTACATATGTGTTCACTTATCGACGAAGACTTGAATTCCGTCAGTAACTGAAAAACACATCCTTCCCCAATTCCCGCCGTAAGTTTTTTCTTTTTTAAAATCTCGATATTAAATTTGATTTGGATAATTTCAACAGGTATAAATTATCTATGCATTGCTTTTTGATTTTTTATATATTTAATTTGTTTAAACAGAAAATTAATTGATCGTATAAAGGAACATTCAATTCTACATAAATTCAAACCAAATGACTACAACAATCCCTATTGCCCCGGTGAACGTGGATGGTCTGAGTCTCTATCTCTCCCCTTCAATTGCTCCATGTCATTTTAGAGCTTAGTCATGTACTCCATTGTCTGTTGCAACTGACTTGTCAAGGTTTGCACTGTGCTCTCAAGCTCATGGATACGTTCCGTCGTCTCCCGTATACTTGATGTTGTTATACTGGACGTAGAGGAGTGTGAATAAGACGTGTTCCCAAATGAGTCTAGCCCGAAGATCCTTCCACAATTGTTCCTACCACCCACTGCATCAAAAAATGCCCGGGTCTCATCAACAAATTGTTCTCGCTGAGACCGTCACTGTATTGTTTCTTGTATTTGGTCTTATTAGGAGGCAATGCTTATATTATAATTAGTAAGTCATAATTATTAAGAATGAATATTAAGGCATGAATTTTACATATATTTAGTTTTCTACATCGGCTGTTGACGAATGTCACACCGTTATGCTTCTTAGTGTGAGTATGCAAAAATAACTGATGAGGTGTAGGCCTTATTCTCATAGACTTTTCCTGTATAACAATAAAATATTCTAAGTTAAAATAGAATTTATAAAAATTTCGGCAAAATCTCCTCTATATCTATGATATTGTCCCTTATTGAACAAAAAAAGTAACTCACCACAGCCATATATGGCACCAGACATTTATACCATAATCATTATCCATCATCACAACAGTTTCACATCAATTTAAATTGAAAAATAGAAAAGTAAAAAATTAAAATATAAGTGTAATAGTTAAATACTTACAAGTCTCTCTGCATGATCTTAGTGGGTAATCGATCCTCCCATATGAACAGGAAGATTATCTCCCCTTGGGCTTCCACATCTGTCGGTCGAGTTACGTTCGGACATGAACATTGCCTCAGGGTCATAATCATTCATTCTTAAGCCCCAACTC
>JANKOE010000001.1:3279757-3297995 GCA_026284465.1 Erythroxylum citrifolium | reverse complement strand
ATTATAAACATGCATACAAAGTCAAGAATGACACTTATTTTAAATAATTAAAATGTATCTAAAACGATACTTATTATAAATCGGAAGGAGTACTATTTACGAGTTAAGGGTCACGAAGACAGCCTCTGAGTGAGCCACGAGGAAGGAGACGAGGGAGTGAAATCACGTGAGAAGATGAGCTTAACCAGGGAAGAAAGACAAAGTTTCAAACATCACGTGCACATCAAACTGTTCGTACATGTGCCACTTGCTACTATTGCCAAACGCGAAGACACGTGGCTTTAGAAGTCTTAGAATTTCTAAGAACACGTGTCGTCTTGTTCCTCTCTCACCGGACAACTAAATTTGTCAATTTCTTTTATTTTTTCTGGTATAACCATTTTATATTAAGTCCCCGTCTAAGTGTTAGCTGATCAGTTATTTTTTAATTGATTGACCAAAATTAGCTGATTGGTTTTATTAAAAAATTATTTAATTTATTTAGTTATTGATTAGTGGGGTTGACTAATTCAACTAAACCAACTAATTTATGAAAAGCTCCGTATGGAGCGTTTTGACAAAAAAAATTGAATTAATTGTTTGGTAATGACCATTCTATCTTCAATTCTTGGTTGCTGTTCATTATTACTTATGTTGTTTTAAACTATTGCTAGTCACGTCGTAACTAGTCAAAAAGAGTGGTAACCATCCTTACAATCAGGTTTGTATGTTTTATGGATGGTCTTGTTATTATTATTAGGGTGGTCTTATTATTACTATAATAATAATTATTATTATTATAATAATTATTATTATTATTATTAGATTTTTTTGTTATTTTATTATTAGTATTGGTATTTTTATTATTAGATTTTTATTTTTATTATATATTTTATGTTTTTATTAGAATTATAAACTTAATTTTTTAGAATTAAATATCTAAAATCTAAATTACTATAAGAATATTCCACGAAATACTAAGATATATAATATTCATATTTTTGTAATTTTTTTAAAATTATATCCTCATAAGTCATTTTACACATAAACAGCTAATATTACTAAACAGCTAATTTTATCAAACATCAAATGATAAACAACTAATACAATCCTTTGATTAAATCAACTAATATAATCAGCTATCAGCTCACAGTTAATGCAATCAAATGATTACTCAACAAGACTTAAATCTTTCGTAATCTGATGAAGAAGAATTTGGACTCACCAATGGAACTAGAATAGGCGCCTGGGTGATTTACGTATGTGATAATTGCATATACATATACAATTCAGTAAAAGATATAAACTTAACAACTTAAAAAAAAATTAATTTATAGAAAAAAGTTCGTTTATACATTAATAAAAAATAATGACGATGTACAGATAATATGTACATCAAATCAGGGACGGAGTCAGACTCAACTTTAAGGGGGGCCGAAATTTTTAAAGGTAGGGATTTTTTTTAAAAGGGGGCTACTTATATTTATAATTTTAAAAATTATAATTATATAAGTAATTTAAAAAAAAAGCCCCCCCTCCCATATACATAGCTCCGTCCCTGCATCAAACTACAAATTAAATGCTATTTAACATAGTTCTTAAATTTGAACTGAAATAATTAAACCTAATATAAACAAATAATTTAGTATAATTATTTTAATTATGAATTCAAATAGAATTTAATTTACTCAGATAAAGTTAAAAAATTATATTAAATTATAATATTAGTGATAATGTATAAGTACATCTTGCATTCATTAAGTTGTTTGGTTATCAAGAATAGATAAGATAGATGACAAAACTAAAATAAATCTTAAATAATCCTTGGAGGGGTGTGGGTATATGCGGTAATAAAAAATTGGAAATAAGAGATAAATATATTGTTAAAATATTATCAAGTTGTTATTAAAATATTATCTTGATCATTACCAAAATATTTTCATTAAAATTATCTTTTACATTAATTTCTTTAATAATTATTTTGTTTTGTTTTATTGATACTTTTATTTTTATTGTAAAATTTATTCATAATTATTTAAATTTTAATAAATTAATAAATCATTAATTTTTATTAATTATTATAAAATATTATAACGTTATAATAAAAATCATTAAAATTTTAATTATATATAAAATATAGAATATTATGATTAACTATGTAAAAAATATATATAATAACTAAATATAAGTAAGAAACCAAATATTTCTCTCGCAGGTAACCATTCTTAATATTTGATAGTATAACTATTAACTTTTATAATTCTATTCTTAGTTTCTGTTTGGTTGGACTTATATCAATAAAATTTTTGTTAGTACAGCTTTTTCTATAGATCTTTTATGAGAAGAACTTTTCTAAGAAGCCAGTTGACAGTTTGATTGTCATTTTTTTTTGAAACGTTGTCACGTGCGCTCAACGCCTATTATTCATATCGAAAGATAAAACGTCATACAGAAAACTTGGAGGGCATACCCCTCATTCAAAATCAGACATAGAATCAGCCACCCTAGCTATCTTATGAGCAACCTGATTCGCTGATCTCCTAACAAAAGCTATAGAAATATACTGATGCTCTTTAATAAGAGCTTTGCAATCGTCAATAATCATCGAAAAATACGAAGGACATTGCTGTGTGGATGTCATAAAGTTGGTAATTGTTTGACAATCCGTTTCCACACAAATTGGAGAGAAAGTTAGACTTTTGATCCAGCTTAGAGCTTCCCTAAAACATAGCGCTTCACCAATTAAAGGATCCTTCCATCCTGGCATAAGCATCAGCTTTCCTGCACAATTGAACCCCTTACAGTCTCGAATAACCATACCTAGGCCATAGAGTCCAGAAGATAAAAGTGTCACATCCACGTTACATTTAAATTGGTGTAACTGTGGAGCTTGCCATTGGGGATGAGAGTGTTGTCTTCTTAATATTCCCTATTAATAATAAAAACTCCCTATAAGATGCTTTTTGTGAGAAATAGGAACTCATAAGTAAGTAACCTGATGTTATTTTTCTTTCTATTTTGACAGATAAGTGACATAGGTAAGTACAATAGTAATATACAGTAGAATAACATATAAACTAAATGTGGAAGAAAATGAAATGCCTCCATCCATTGATGTTTTTTTCTTGAAGAGTTTGTGTTTTAGAATTCTTCTAAGCTCTCAATTCCCAATTTTATGGTGTATACTTTCATAACAGAAAAGAAGCTTGGGGACCCCAAATATATGTTAGGAAACTATATCAATATGCTCTCATCAAACACAATGATTGTTACCACAAAAATAGGACATTAATATCCACTAAATCCATAAAGTTGGACCATCATTTATATGTATTAAACCAGAATATGAAAAATTTTAACATTCTTCCACTTGTTCCATATGTTTAACTTGGTATAAAATCCCAATCTGATCTAAATATAATATATGAATCATGACAATAGGTCCTCTAGTAGTTAAGTATTATTTTCCATGTATTATAATATACTATATTTTGTATCAACCGAATGTGGTAACATTACTTAATAAATAAACCCTATGTTTATTCCAGGTCTAAAATAATCGATTTTCTTAAATTTCAATAATGAGCACCATAATATGAGAAAATATTATAAGAGTTTCACAAAAACAATATTGTCCATACAATGAAAACTATATAATGGAACTCAATCTTATTCCAATAACATGATCCTTGAACTTTATTGGTGCCATGCCTTTTGTTAAAAGATTAGCTATTGTCAATTTAATGCTATTGTGTTCAATAACCACTTTCTTCTTCTTAACACGTTCCCTTATAGATAAAAACTTAATGTTGATGTGTTTACTCTGATTACTACTCATATTATTTTTAGCTAGAGAAAGCAACAATTGAATTGTCACAATATATTCTCAGTAGCCTAAAAATGGAATCCATGAGTCTAAGTGCATATATGAAACAACATGTGATATAGCCTCAAAACAAGAAACAAACTCAATCTTTATGGTGGAAGTAGCAGTCAAAAACTGCTTGGTACTCCTCCAAGATATGGCTCTATGGGCAAACATGAAGATATAACTTAATGTTGATTTTTATGAATTAACACACCCAGCAAAATCTGAATTTGAGTACCCTATCACCTCTAGATTTTCGATTCGTTTATACATAAGCATGTAATCTTTGGTCCCTTGAAGGTACCTAAATACTTTCTTTGCAGCTCTCCAGTGATATAAACCTAGGTCACTCTAATATCTGCCTAACATTGCACCAACAAATGCAATGTGGAATGTTTTTCATCCATTCCCTTTCAAAATCATGTTTCAGACATTAGTCTAAATTGAACCTATCACCTTTGACAATGGGAGCTAAAATTGGTGAACAATCTTCCATTCAAAATCTATCTAAAACTTTGTTAATATAGATTTCATGAGACAAACCCAAAATACTACGAAATCTATCTTGATGAACCATAACACCAATGACATAAGACGCATCACTAATATCTTTTATTTCAAAATTCTTAGAGAGAAATTGTTCACATCATGTAACAAATCTCTATCATTGGTTGCAAGTAATATGTCATCCATATACAATATAGGAAAACAAATGTTACTTCCACTAACCTTCTAGTATATACATCGCGATCCATGATATTTTTTCCAAAATCAAATGATGAGTTAATATCATGAAATTTTAAATCCCACTGGCAGGATGCTTGTTTCTTTTAAGCTAGCAAACCAAATGCTCACTATTATTAGAGGAGAATCCTTCTAGTTGTTTCATGTAAACCTCTTCCTCTAGGTCACCATTTAAGATAGTTATTTTCACATCCATTGATGCAATCCCACGTCAAAGTTATTAACTAATGCTAAAATTATACGAAGTGAATCTTTTCTAGACACAAGAGAAAATGTATTTGTGTAATTGATGCCTTCCTTTTGAGTGAATCATTCAGCAATGAGTCTTGCCTTGTATCTCTCAATGTTACCTAATGAGTCTTTCTTTGTCTTAAATACCCATTTGTAGGCTATGGGTTTTAATCCTTTAAGCAACTCAACAAGATCAAAAACATCGTTATTCTTCATGGAATTCATTTCTTCCTTTATGGAATTGTACCATAAATTTGATTCTTTGCAACTTATGGCTTGTGAAAAGGTTTCATGATCACTCTTGGATCCTAAATTTTAGTCATATTTTTATAGATATACAACAAAATCACTAATAATAGTTGATTTCCTTATTTTAGTAGATTTCCTTAATGTTGCACCAACATCCTCCTGTAGAGTTTGTTGTTCGACTAGTTTTTGAATGCTTTAAGGTAATTTTTGAATAAATGGATCTACTAAATTATCAGTAACTTGTGGAATTCCTTGATTGTCATTTATGTTGATCGTAGGCTGTTGAATTTTAACGGTTGGTGGTACAACGTCTATTTAAACCTGAGGACCATTGTAAATGACAATCACCTTATTGTTTGAGGTGGAAGGTTGAGTATACATATGATTATTATCAAAAACTATATCTTGAAATTGATCCCTCCCACTAATCAAGTCATTCTCAAGAAATTTTGCATTTCTTGATTCCATAATTTTAGTGTGAAATGATAGACAATAGAACCTATATCCTTTAGATCCATATCCAATGAAATACCTAATTACATTCCTTAGGTCCAATTTCTTATCTTATATATTATAAATCCTTGGTTGATACTTGGTTTAATATATACACTATCTTCTTAAGAGTTTCAATCCACAAGGATTTAGGAAGTTTGGGGCTATTTAACATACTTTGTACCATGTCCAATAATGTTCAATGTCTTCTTTCTACCACACCATTTTAGTTCGGAGATCCAAGCATAGTGTATTGGGCTACTATCTCATTTTCTTGAAGATACCTCACAAATGGACCAGGTACTTATCCACCTTTGGTATATCTACCATAATATTCCCCATCTTTATCAAATCTTACGATCTTAATTTACTTACTACCTTGTTTCTCCACTTCAGCTTTGAATATTTTGAAAACATATAGTGCTTCATTCTTGTTATGAAGTAAGTATAGATACATATATTATGAGTAATTATCTATAAATGAGATAAAGCATTTCTATATTTGGACCATAAATATCCGTATGTATAATCTCTAATATGTCTAAAATTCTCTTGGAACCTTTCTTTAATTTGTTGGTCTAGATGCGATCCATACAAGTTTCAAAATCAGTAAAATCCAAAGTGCTAAATACTCCATCATTCACTAATCTTTTAATCCTTTCTATAGAGATATGTCCTAATCTCCGGTGCCAAAACATAGAGGAATTTTCATTCATAATACAACGTTTTATTCTAACATGAACATGTGTTGTATTGTAACTGATATTATCTTGTAAATTAAAACAAAAAAGACCATCAAATAATATATTATTCCCAACAAATTCAAATTTATAATTTAACTTAAAAGATTCATCTGAAAAATGAAAGGAATATCTAAATAGTATAAGTCTTGAAATTGAAATCAATTTCCTAGAGAAATTGAGAATATAAAATGTCTTTTCTAATTTTAAAATAAAACCAGATTGCAATCCCCAACAACCTCAACACATGAATGTATCTTGTTTCCGAATAAGATATACTGCTCACTTGCTACTGGCTTTCTTGGGTTTTGCAAATCCTATAACTCATTTGTAATATGGTTGTACAACCAGAATTAATCCACCATGTGTCATGAGAAGCTTCAACCTCATTAGATTCAAAATAAACTAGTGAGATTATAAATTACCTTTCTTTTCAAGCCATTCCTTATTTTTGACACATTCCTTCTTCATGTGTCCTTTTTTCTTGCTAAAGAAACACTTAGATTCCTTTTTAATGTTAGCTGAGGAAGGTATTTGACCTTTTCCTCTTGAGTTGGCTTGATTTTTCTTTTTTCCTTGAACAACTAGATGTGCAATATGCAAACTCTGTACTTGTTCCATTGACAATCTCCTTTCCTGTTCAACACATATGGTCATTAATTCATTTATTGACCACTTATCCTTATGTGTATTATAAGAGATTTTAAAGGGCTCATATGATGGGCGAAGGGTGTTCAAAATGTAATGCCTGAGGAAATAATCAAACATCTTAACCTCAAGTTTCTTTTATTGAGCTTCAATGTCCCTCATCTTCATGATATGCTCGCATACACCTCAAACACCGATGAGCCATGTAGATGAAAACTTCATAATCAGGATGCTTGTAAGTTCTTTTTCTTGGAGTTTCGAATTGCTCATTAACAGCCTTCAGTAGAGCACAAACATTGTCATATTATTCTATAGAAACACGAATGCCAACAGAAAAAGCATCCAAAAATAACTCTAAAAAACAAATTTGATTGTTTTTAGAATTCGAAATTCTCCAAAAATTAAAACAAGGTAGAAGTTATCAGCTTTGATACCAAATGTAAGCCAATTCTTACATGTATATTTAATAGTAATATACGTTAGAATAATATATCAACTAAATGTGAAAGAAAAAGAAAAACCTCAAGCTATTGATGTTTTTGCTTGAAGAGTTTGCGTTTTGGAATTCTTTTAAACTCTCAATTCTCAATTTGATGATATATATATTTTTATAAGAGAAAAAAAGTTTAGGGACCTAAATATCTACTAAAAAACTATATCAATGTGCTCCCATCAAACACATTGACTGTTACCACAAAAACAAGACATTAATATCCACTAAATTCATAACGTTGAACCACCATTTATGGGTATTAAATCAGAATATGAAAGACTCTCACATAAGGAGAATAAGTTGCAATAGATAAAGATATAAAAAATGAACTTTTTTCCTTGTTGATTTCCATTCCAACAAGTCCTTAAAGCACCTAAAGTCATTCATCAAAGTACTAATATAATTCGAATTTGCACTATAAAGGAGCGATAAGTCATCAGTAAATAAAAGACTATGAAAATTAAGATGTATACATTTCCATAATTCTTTTCATATGTTTACATTATTAACTAGTTAATACACATAACGATTCCTATTAACACCATAAAAATAAGTACACCATTATAATATAGAAAATTTACCACTACATCATATAAAATTTACCACTATATTATACAAAATATACCACAACAAAGAGACTTAGAATTATTGACTTACTCCAATATATGTCAAATTGTAATAACTTGTTCATGTACTCCAATTAATCATTTTGACGATCTATTATGGAGGTCTATCGAGGTTGAGAGTGTTATTTGATTGTTGATAAAAATTGATAGTGAGCAAAGGAAGGTGAAGCAGAATATGGATCTTCCTTCATTGTCATAAAACAACATATTACATATATCATATAAAACATCATCTAAAAAGCTATTTAGCATGCTCATGCTTTATCCTTTACTTGAGAATATGGGGAAAATGATATAAACTTAATCAATCAATTATGTAAGAAAAAAAAACAAAAAATCAAACATAAAAATTATATTAACTAATGGTTTAATTTCATGTAACTAACTTTCAATTGCTCATAAAATGTTGTAATGTCTGAATAATTATAATCAAGTAAAAAGGAGGAATGAGATCATCCTCCTTCTTACTTATAATATATTGAAAATGTTATCTCAAAAAATTAATATATCCAAAAACTTCTCTCACATCCACCTTCCATAAAAAATATTTTGTGCAAGACTAAGTTACTATTATTTATGAATAATTATGTTAAAATATTTTGCACTATACAAATTATAATAAGCACTATGTTACCTCTAATTAGGAAAAACAAGAAATTTATTATTAACAATAGAAGAAAGAGTTTAAGCAATGGTAAGTCAGTTGAATATTATCGAAAAGAAAACTCAAAAGGCTTACTTAAAGTTCACTTTAGTAGGATCAACGAATTGGTCCAAAGATACACAATTTATTAATAATAAAATTAGAAAGCCTAGAAAATTATTTTTACCACTAATTCAAGAGAAAGAATAAAAATTACAAATATGAAAAAAATGAGAAAGACAATAAAACTAAATATTTCTATAAATCAAGTTGCAATGTTTTATTTTATATTGGTAAAACTATAATCATTAATGCACAAATTGTAATGTTTTATTGCACATTGGTGGAACTCATAATTACGAGTGTGCAATGAGTAAGACTAGTCAATAACAAGTTCGATTTAACAGAGATTAGGAGACCATCTCTCTTTGTTTCCCGACCAATACAACATTGCAAGTCACGACTTGAACCCTTAACTTACTAGAGATAGATCAGTCTCACAAGAGAAGAGATTGGCAACAATAGAAAGGAACCTGTGTAGGCATGGCGTGAAAGAAGAGACCAGGAACTACATTCTCACAAAACCTTGGATGACTGTGTTAAAAAGATTGAAGTCCTGAAACCATTGGCAACACGTAAAGCTTCCAGGACGCATAAATTGTGTCAAATGGCTCCAAGAGTTCCCCCAAACACTTCAGTAGGGCTACCATAGTAAATAAAGGGTATAGAATAGAATTGCCCCCAGTGAAGTGGTCAGGGAAACTCTAGGGGACACCTGACTTTCTCAATTCTTTGCCTTCAGTTTCTATTGCTTATTTCTCAACGCAGCTCTACCTATTTATAATGTTGTTTTTCTAGTATGTGAATCCACAGAGCTCATGTAATAATAATGGCCTCGTTTGCAAGGGGACCATGAGTGACGGGAATGGAGAGCCATTCACAAGATTGAACCTGGTCAGATTTCCGGAAAGATTGAAAATTAGAATATAAAATGATGTGAATGGTCAGAATATCTTCCCCCCATTGCAACCCCACTGTTAATTTCGCATCCATCAACTTTTTTGTTTTCTTAATTTTCGACTTTGTTTCACAAAAGAAACAAAATCAAAGCTTCTCTAAGTTAACCAGTCCCATAACAAATATAAGTTAGCTACTTAATAAGGGATAAAATGGAAAAAAACCACTTGCATTGCACAAGAATCCCCTTTCGTTACATTATCACAATGTATCATTCGCATACACATACATAAAAGCATATCCTGTCCAGGAATTTGGTGCATATCAAAGAATAGCTGAAAAGTGAAAAAGGGTATAGCAGGACGGACGATGAGCACGAATCCGGCTGTGAAAAGTCAGAATATAATCTACATAAATGATCCTAGCATTACTCATTTGCAATCTATCCATGTTTCCGACTAGGTTCATAATCTCCAGACTCATTTTTTTTAAAAAAAAACCATAATTTGCTGATAAGATTAGGTGCTGCAACCAAGGCTTTTTATTATGTCACACACCAAGTCAGAAACGCAAAGTCTCTTAAAAGGGCTAATTCAACTTGTGCGACGGGACTTAAATTGTCAAGTTTCGGAGTTCAACATTTTGGAGTGTGTTACTATTCAATCTTATTTTGTGTCTTTTAATTTAATCGAGCTAAGCAATTTATTTATATAATTTAGTTTACGAAATTGTTAGAATTTACAACGGGCTTCGGGCTTACACGAGAAGGAAAATTAGACCACATACAAGTCTAAGTGAAGTTTTATTCTAAACCCAATTGATGATAGGGGGAATAGTCCACTAAACTTATATGCTAGTCTTCTTTTCTCTCTTTTTCCAATGTGGGACAAACTCTCACTCTTTATATTTTAACATGCCCTCCTCACATGTAGGTCTAACACGTGACATAATCTATCATTTCGAGATGTTAATGACTAACATAAGAGCAACCAACTCTTATACCACGTTAGAATTTTTAAATATAGGCAGAGTGTAGAGTCCACTATCAAGAATTGGGTTTGAGTCAACTATTGTCCAAATAACTAAAACTAGTTATTTGAATAGTTAACCTTTACCACTTATAAACACTTTAACATTTTCATGTCTAGTTAATATGAGACACTCTAATAATGATAGGTGGAGTAGTCCATTAGACTTATATGTTAGTTTTTTTTCCTCTTTTTTTTCAATATGGGACAAACTCTCTCTTTTTATATTTCAGAAATATATATTTAAAATATATTGTAAGTGCACTTAAAAAATATTAATTAGAAACTCTCAATATAAGAACAAGAAACATAAAATAATTAAATAAATTGAGATTACATTTCAGTTTTTGTCAATGTTTAAATTTCTTTAATATTTTATAAAATATGTAATTTGACTTTCAAACAGACGAAACTCATTTTTATAAGATTCGTTGATTATATTTAAGTGATAATTTTAGGTTAAGAATCTACGTTAATTAGGCATAATGTTGTAAATTTTTAAATTATTTTTTGGGATTATAGTTTATTTTTTAAAAAAATTTCTATTTATTACTGCTTTTTCTGATTTCATTCTATTTTGTGTCTCTTATTGTTATTCTCTCATCACCATGGAAAAAAAACATTTAAAGAGGTAAGTCGTGAGGGGATTATTTAAAATTTTGAATTTCTATCAATTTAATTTTAGATATTAAAATTTAATTCATATTTCACACAAAGGTTAGTACTAAAATGTAACTTGAACCTCATTCATTATCATAACATGTTTCGATAGCCATCCGTGATATGAACACTATCTTTTGTTTCCTATGTAACAAAATAAAATAATAAGAAGAATAGATTACGTAATGTTAAGACTTAATTTTTAGTAGTGAGATGGACAACTAAAGTGATTTAATAATAATTCATACCAATATTTTAAAAGAAAAATATAAAAGTTATATGTGACTTATTTTTTAAATAATTTAATTATGATAAATTTCGGTAAAAGTGAATATTTAAAATATATTTTCAATTTTTTTGAAATTTTAATTAATTCCACAACATAACTTATTTATTAAAATAAATTTCTACAAACTAGAGAAATATTAGTGGCGAAATTAGTTCTCAAATGGTGTTTTTCGAACTAATTAGTTTCCTACTCAAATGTAGGACTATGGATTTTTAAGGCAAAATTATAATAATCGTAAAGTTGAATTTTATTTAGATGTAATGAAATCCTAGCATGAAAATCATTACAAGCTTTTATGGATCTTATATGCCATGAAACAGTTTCATTGTCATTTAATGCAGAAAGCGTATAGGAAGTTCCAGGGTCCATGTTGGATGGAAGCTTGCAAGCCCAACTGTATAACCATTACCGAGATAAATGCAACCGCAACTCGCTGAAACACCACCGTATATGTTGGCTCTGGTGTCGTACGACCAGAGGATTTCCCCGGTTCTAGTATCAATTGCATATAGAGTACCATTAGCAGCCACCGAGCCCGCAAAGAGTACATTTACGACTGAGACAGGACCCGCTGCTGGGTTCGTTGTAGACCATAGGATTTGGCCTTAGCTCGCATTTAGAGCTGTTAAAAAATGCAATTATATTAACAGAGCACTTAATTAAATTTGATTCATTATTTGGTTCACCTATTTTGAGATTTATTGTATTTTTCTTATGCATGTATCTTGCATTTACTATCTTATGTTTTCTAAAAATTGTATTGTTTCAAAGAGATATCTTATGTATTTATAAATACCATATATTAGTTCATTTCTAAAATAGGACAAAAAATCCAAATCAAGTAGTTATTTAGATTGTTTGAGTGTTTTTCCTTTATCTTTTTATGTCCCTTATTTACTACAAATTGGTATCAAAGTTATATTATTTTGAAGATGTCTAATTCCGTTGTTTTAATCCCCAAACTCACAAAAGAAAATCATGATAAGTGGTGTGTGTGTATGAAGGCGATTCTTAGCTCTCAAGATGCATGGGAGATAGTAGAACAAGGATATGATGAATCGGAAAATGAAGGAACTTTAAATAAACAACAAAGGAACACGTTACAAAAGAATCGTAGATTGGATCAACATGCTTTTAGTGTCATTTATGCAGCATTAGATGATGAAATGTTTGAAAAAGTGTCAGACGCAACAAAATCAAAGGAAGCTTGGGTGATTCTTCAAAAGCCCATGGAGGAGCTGACAAGGTGAAGAAGGTGCGTCTTCAAATATTGAGAGGAGAATCTGAATCCTTGTACAGGAAAGACATCGAATCCATCCATGACTATTTCACAAGAGTCTTGGCAACTACCATCAAATGAGGAGATATGACGAGAATTTGGAAGATGTTTGTATTGTGGAGGAAATTATTCGTACTCTTGATTCAAAATTTGACCTTGTTGCCATAGCTATTGAACAATCTCAAGATGTGGAAGCCATGACCATTGATGAACTATAAGGATCCTTGCAAGCTTATGAAGAAAGATTGAAGAAGAAGGAGCCATTAGTTCAAGCCTTTCAAGCAAAGATCTCTTTGAAAGACAAAGAGGTTGTAGTCAAGGCTATAAAAGAGGTAAAAATCATCGTGGTCGTGGTCATGATTGTGAAAGAGGCACACATCACTTTAATAGTGAAGAGTCAAGCTAACAATCTTAAAACTCAAAAGGTCATGGAAGCTATTACTATAGGAGAGGAGGACGAAGAAGTTATGACAAATCTAATATTCAATGTCATAATTGTCACAAATATGGTCATTATTCCTATGAATGTTAAAGTGCTACTAGCAACCAAGGAGAGGCTCATCTTATGGAGATGAAAGAAGAAGAAGAAAAAGAACTACTTTTGTTATAGAAGAAAATAAATTCTTATGGTATCTTTAACACTGGTGCTAGCAATCATCTGAGTGGCACTAGGAGCTATTTATGGAGTTTGATGAGAAGAAAAAAGGAAAAATTGTTTTTGGTAATGATTCAAAAGTTTCAATTGAAGGCAAAGGTGATATGTGTGTCTTTACAAAAAATGGTGGTCATAGACTTATTTCACAAGTTTATTATGTTCCTTCTTTGAAAGAAAATATCTTGAGTATGTATGAGAATTTCTAAAAAATGGATATGATATCTATTTAAAAGATGCTTATTGCACCTTGAGAGATGAAGCACACAACTTAATAGTAAGGGTACCTATGTCAAAGAATAGAACGTTCATGCTCAATGTCAATGTTGATCATGCAAAATGCTTGAAGACATGTGTCAAAGACTTCTCTTGGCTTTGGCATATGAGATTTGGTCATCTAAATTTTGGAGGATTAAATTTATTAGCAAAGGAGAATATGGTGAATGGTTTGCGTCTCATTACTCAATCCAATCAATTATATGAAGGGTGTGTCATGGGAAAGCAAGTGATAAAGCCTTTTCCAAAGGAGTCCACCACGAGAACCATTAAGCCACTTTAACTTGTTTATGCTGATATTTATGGCCCAATCAAGCCATCTTCTTATGGTTAAGCAAAGTTTTTTCTTGCAAAACTTGGGTTTATTTTTTGAAGAGCAAGGATGAAGCTTTTGGAGTTTTCCAAAAGTTCAAAGCCCAAGTTGAAAATGAGAGTGGATTTGAAATCGAATATTTGAGGACGGATAGAGGAGGAGAGTTTAGTTCCTTGGAGTTCAACAAATTTTGGGAAGCTAAAGGCATTTGTCATTTGTTTATAGTTCCATACTCTCCGCAACAAAATTGAGTTGTAAAATGTAAGAATAAATCTATTTTTAGCATGGAAAAGAGCATGCTAAATAGCAAGAATATGCCTAAGGAGTTTTGGGCCGAAGCTGTCGCTTGCGCTGTATACTTATCCCCTACTAGAAGTGTTAATGGGATGACTCCTGAAGAAGCTTGGAGCAGTAAGAAGCCAATTGTTTCTCATTTGTGAATTTTTGGAAGCATAGTATATGCTTATGTTCCTAAAGAGATGAGATCGAAGTTAGATGACAAAAGTGAAAAGCATGTCTTTATTGGCTATTGCTCTAATTCTATGGCTATAAGTTGTTCAATCTTACCAATGGGAAGATTGTAATTAATACAGATGTTGATTTTGATGAAGAAAGTATATGGAAGTGGGATGTCTCTAAAAACGAAGAAAGTGTTTCATTTCCTATGATTGGTGATTTTGACCATGATAGACATGAAGATATTCGTACTCCTCCTCAATCACTCATTCCTAGAAGAAACTAAAGTCCTCCTCAAAGCTCGTCCGAGACCTTTATGTGTCCACGGAGATGGTAGAAAATACAACACTATTTTGTCTCTTTGTCGATTTCGAGCCGCTGCACTTTGAATAAGCTATACAAGAAAAGAAATGGAGATGTGCAATGGATGAAGAGATTCAAGCAATTCAAAAGAATGACACATGAGAGTTTTCTACTCTTCCAAAGGGGCAAAAGGCGATTGGTGTTAAATGGGTATATGAAGTTAAAAGAAATGCTTAAGGAGAAGTAGAGAGGTATAAGGCAAGACCTGTCGCTAAAGGCTATAGTCAACAATATGAAGTAGATTATGATGAGGTGCTTGCTTTTATGGCTCAACTAGAGAACATTCGATTAATTGTTTCCTTGGTAGCACAAAAGAGAAGAAGATTTATCAAATGTATGTCAAATTGGAATTCTTGAATGGCTACCTTAAGGAAGAGGTGTTTATCCAATAACCATTGGGGTACTTGGTGAAAGGACATGAAGATAAAAGCATTAAAGTTAAAGAAGGCATCGTATGGCTTGAAATAAGCTCCAAAAGCCTGGTATAGTTGCATTGATAAGTATTTCCAAAGTTATGGATTAATCAAATGTCCCCAAAAACATTCTCTTTATGTCAAAAAGGTGAAAATGAAAGCATTCTTCTTGTATACCTATATGTTGATGACTTGATCTTCACAGGTAACAATTCAAAGATGTTTGAAGAGTTTAAGAAGGTGATGACTAAAGAATTTGAAATGACTGATATGGGACTTATGTCTTATTTCCTTGGTATTGAAGTGAAGTAAGATGATGATGATATCTTTATTTCTTAAGAAGCTTATGTAAGAAAGATTCCTGAAAAATTTAAGATGAAGAATTGCAAGCCTATTAATACCTCAATTGGTTGTGTAACAAAATTGTCAAAGTTTGATGAAGGTGAAAAGGTGGATCTAACTCTTTTTAGGAATCTTGTTAGAAACTGGAGGTATTTGATTTGCAATCTTTGGAATGGGGCTTATAAGTCATTTTATGGAAGCTCCAACTAGCACTCTTATGGCAATGGCTAAACGGAGTTTGCGATATATCAAAGGTACTATTGAGTATGATTTGCACTATTCTTCTTCATCTAATTTTCAACTTGTTGGTTATAGTGATAGTGAATGGGGAGGTGATATTGATGATAGAAAGAGCATAAGCAGGTTTATATTGTTTATGGGTGACACTCCTTTTACTTGGAGTTCTAAAAACAACCTATTGTGACTTTATTTACATGTGAAATCGAATATGTTCCAGCTACTTCTTGTATCACACATGCAATTTGGTTAGAAAGGTTGTTTAAGATGCTACATGTGACTCAAGATTGAGCTACCTCTATTTTTATGGATAACCAATCTGTTATAGCATTGGGGAAGAATCCTATGTTCCATGATCGAAGTAAGCATATAGATACAAAGTTTTAATTTCATAAGGGAGTATGTTGAGAATAAAGAAGTTGAACTTTCTTATGTGAGAAGTGATGTTCAAGTAATCAATATTTTTACTAAAAGAGTGAAGTTTGAAAGTTTTTCTAAGTTGTGTGCGTGGATTGGAGTTACCAAGAAGAATTAAGTTTTAGGGAAGATGTTAAAAAATGAAATTATATTAGTGGAGCATTTAATTAAACTTGATTCATTAGTTGGTTCATGTATTTTAAGATTCATTGTATTTTTCTTATGCATGTATCTTGTATCTACTATCTTATGTTTTCCAAAATTTGTAATGTTTCAAAGAGGTGTCTTATGTATCTATAGATACCATCTACTAGTTCATTTCCAAAATGAGACAAGAAATCCAAATCAAGCAAGTTATTTAGATTGTTTGAGTGTTTCCTTTATCTTTCTATCTGCCTTATTTATTGCAAGAGCCACCTAAGCTCCAGCAGTTGTTGTCAGGTTTATAGGTGCAAGTGTGACTATTTGCCGGTTGCTATTGGCAATGTTTGTATACACATTCCAGCCGTCGGTGGCGGCACCCCATTGACCTCCTCCTTCCACACCGTTAGGTCTTGCAAGCTACATGTAACCTAAACACTAGTCACCTATATGATATGCTGGGAATTTTCTTTTTAACCTCAACTGTACCTAGTGTATTTAGTTCATCAGTTCTCATCACTTACCTTAAACCAGACTATAGCACCATTATCACGGTTTAGAGCCCAAGCAAAGCCATTTTTTCGCACCACCACTATAACTCACGCCTTGTTCTATTAATAACAATGCTGACCAATATTGAAGCCCCTCCAAAGTCTACATCTATATTAGGTCCTAGTAGGTAATTAGGATTATTTGGAACCAGTTATGCAAAGTAGAAAACATAATAGCCTCCCAATTGTCTGGACCATGCAATGTTCTCTGTATCAATATTTATAGCAAGGATTGAGTTGAAGTTGATGTTTGGTCAAAACATTGATCATACTGGGTTGGTCTCGTTGTCTGGTTGTTCTGCCTGGCTTGACACGTTATGACCTCTGCAGCTGTTGCGTAGAGGTTCCAAGTCGCCACATATGCTAGTCTGTCTAATTATATCAATTGAAGGATTGCTTCTCCAAATGGTTGTTCCTGAATAGCTTCTTAATCTTTTGCCATTATCAAGAAGTGTTAGATTAAAATAGGTTAGATCATTGACCTTGATGCGGAAGTGAATTAATCTTTATGCTACTTTCTGCCCACATGATTCCAGTCACAGTCACGAACACAGTCTCCTCAGTGGCTACTAGAGTCACCGTAAAGATCACGCCTCAAATCTTGATCACTCAGATGGTCAATATGTGAGAGGACTGATATATTGAGAGACTTTGGTGCTTTTCTTATTCGAAAGCCTCTATCCTCTACAGTCTCATTTAATCCATTTAAATAGGGTTTTTCCCTTAGAGTTATTTTCTCAACTGCTCTCCCAAAAATAAAGGAGTATCTTAGCATTCAATTAACTACTCCTCAAGTGGATGTTGTGGACGTTTCAAAAAATGCAACTACTCCCACTCGGCCACATAAACATGTCTATCACAAAGTAGATTCATACCAATCTATTTCTCACGCTTCATACAAGAAATGAGGTGTGAGAACGAAAATTAACCAGTAGTATTATATTAAGTCACCATCTAACTAACATAACACTTTCATAATAACAATGCCCTAAATCATCCGAGATCATCACCAATAGCATACTTCCCTTTATGCTATAACGATATTATTTGATTACATACACTATAAAATCACCTGGGCTTATATGGTGAAGACGGAAGGATTCTTCTTTAGACACATGTGGTATTCTATCTTAGCTTGATTGCTTTCCTAA
>JANKOE010000001.1:3171862-3190468 GCA_026284465.1 Erythroxylum citrifolium | reverse complement strand
ACTATTTTGCAAATTTTAAAAAGTTTAGGGACTATTTTATAAATTTAAAAAATATCCCGAAACGGTACCCGGTACCAACTGGTACCGGTACAGTTTCGTTCCAGAGCCCAATCTGATACCAAGTTCGGTACAGTATTCGTAACATTGGTTGTTACAAGCAGTGTGTTACAGTCTGCCTCAGACCAGTCAACTACGTCACATACACATCATGAGCTATTGAAAATATGGACCAGTATACTTGTTTATAATGGTCAAAATAGTCAACTAAGCTTTGTCTCGATAAAGTTACAGAGCCATGAGTGCGCTTTATTTTGTATGAAGTTCCCTCTCGCTCTTTTACCGCTAGCTTTTGGTTTGGTCATTATTACACTTGTCCTCCACCACCACCAAGCCTTACCTTGGCAGTCTTGCTAAAAATATGGTTCATACGACCTTCTTTCCCCTCAGAAGCTAACTTTCTCAGAAAGAGAGCAACATTCCCATGGGTTGATTTTCGTTTTCTTCAATGCCAAAGTCATACAGCCAAGTCCTCTCACATGAAACGATGTGTTACAGGTTATCCCATTTCCAGGTCTCTTCTTCTTGTCTCATGTTCGCAGGGTGAGGAATCCACGGTCGAGATTTCCTGCTTCTTCAAAAAGTAAGGAGGGGCAACAATTCAGTAAAAGTGAGAATGTTCTTCAAGCTTCTATCTTTTCACTGCATTTGCATTGCATTGTGCATGTTCTGCTTGTGGAAATTATCACTTTTGTTTGGTAGGATGGTAGGCTTTGAGCCAATGGAAAACATACAAAATAGGTTTTAATATGCACTCCAAAACCCAAAACAATTTTCCATTCCAATCATAGCAAGTTTATGTTACAACAGGAAACAAAAAACTTATTCTATACCCTATGCACACCCAAAAACAACACGAATCCAATCAGCTGGTTAATCCTCCTTTACTTCTTTCCTCTGTTTCTTCAATTATAATGTAGACGAGCTGCCGATGTATAGTTACACTCTTGACTAAAGACTTACATTATAGGTTCTGTACACGAGACAAATCAAAGGCCAAAAACAAAAGAATTGACACATAAAGAACACACGAGTTTTTATGCGAGTATTGGGGTGATACTCTTCTTGTGAGGGAAACAAAATGACCTCAGAACACGTTGTTAGATGTGTCCGAGCGGCTAGAATGCACCTCAGCATTCTAGACCAGGGGGGTTTTGGAATGCAGATGTTGATATGCCTCTCATAAAACTTCAGGCCATGACGGCTGCAATCCTATACTCACAATTTGGATGTCCTGGGAGTGATTAAAGATGAGAAGGCAAGGGATGGCACACAATGTAGAATGGAGACGGATCAAGGAAGTCTGTTAAAGACTTTGTAGAAGGGCCCTTTTGCAGGGTGGTGGCTGAGAGTGATTTGAGCTTGGATTGGTGCAAGGGGACTCCACGCCAAGTGTTTTTAGAAGAAAATTTCTCTCCTGCAAAAAGAAACAAAAAAGATATGGTTAGTTTTTGCACTAAAGTTTGAGAACTATAATGCCTACACGACACCTGTTATTGGAAAATAATGAGACTTATTAGGACGACTCCAATTGCTTGTCAATTTCTTGCTTAATAAGATAGGCATGTTTGCCAGATTGTTTAGGGGACTTGTGAGGGAAAAGATTCGGTAGTTTCAGGCATTGCATCCCTAAGTAGCTGTTTAATCAATGCTGTGCTAGCTGTCTAGAGCCAAACTAGACCTAAGTTTAGTTTCCCATTTTCTAGTTTTTGGTCATGTATAGTGGACAGTTCATTTTGCTAATATAGCAACTATTTCTTGGTCTTTGTTTCCTTGAAAACTAAACTGCTAGATGACTTCCATAAACCAACCTCTGTGCTAAACAGTATTTCATACAACCATGAGTGATGCTTCGGTAACACTGTGATGAGAAGGAACATTGGTTAAGGGAATCCAGCACTTGTTCTACTGTTAGGAGCTACCTCCTTTTTTCCATTCGCAATTGTATAAACATGGGAATTTAAAATGAGAATCTATAACAGATTATGGCTTGCAAGTCTTGGGGATATTAGCCTAGAATGGTTATAAACAATTTATAGCATCTCAATCCTTGAACAATTAATATTCACATCTGTCAGTTTTGAATAAAATTAATATTCAACATAGATAACTAAATCTTTGAAGTACCTATATCAGCAGCAAATGTTACGTTTTCCTAATATGACTCAATGTTTAGCAATAGACAACATACCATGAACACCAATAAATTCTATCCTAGTATTGCAAGATTTAATTGCTTAAGAAGTTTCCAGTTAATGGTTTCATGATCAGGAGACACAAAATCCCACTAATATATTGATCATTAGCAGACTCATCATCACAGATTCACAATTCAGCCAAGAACAATCATTTATCCCCATAGAATTCTGCAAGTAATAGTAGGGGTGGCTGAAGCCAAAGTGATAATTCCATTAAACTATGTTGATAACTGCAGAAATCACTAATCCTATCAAGTGTAGGCAACCATAAGAATTTATTATTTAAATCATATAAGCACAGTCAAAGATGACCAACTAATGCTACAGATAGATAAAGGAAAACTTCACAAGCTGACCACTCATCTAAACAACTGGACTCATAATCGTAAAAACTTAACAGGTTGAGTCACTTACACTTTCTGAAAATTTTGGGCTAGGAATCGTGGCTGCTAAGGATCTGAAAAGTGGGGTGACTTGAAGAGGAGAGCTGAACTCCATACTAGATGAGGCAGAAACCACTACATCATTGTTTGTTGGCTCATAGCAAGATGGGAATACCTCCACTGCATCAGCATTCAATTATGATACTATGAAATTCTATCCTCCCATAGCAAGTAATGTTCTGAAGGTCATTAAATCACATATCACTGTTAAATACCTTCAGCAATGCTTGTCCTGGAAATGATTCCTTTCTCACATTTGCCTTCACTGTTTTGCTCTTCATTGAGAATTGACTGCAACTCAGTTTCAATGTCCTTTTGCAGTGAACCAATATCAGTATGTGCTTCCTCTGTTTTTTCAGGTGCGGTATATGACATTAGATTTGATCCTGAGCTGTACTCAGAGCTGGCTGGAGACTCATATAGCTCAGGCTGCCTATATAGTTAAATGACAAGACAAACTTTCTATGAGGTATAGATCCTTGTGAAACCTGGACATAACATTTTCTTTTTCTTACCTCCATAATGGCTGATTTCCAGCAGTAATGCTCCTCAAGTCCTCTATTAAGTCTTTAAAATCTTCGAGTTGAAAATCACCATCAGGGATACCTTGTCTGAGGCTGTCATTTTCTTTGCTTCGATTTTGGAAATCTTGGAGAACCTGAAGTACACATATTCTAATATGAGGACATACAGAACCTATGTGCGTCAAATAAGTCATAAGTACTGTTGTATGTACTTGTAAGTACAACACCAATGAAAACACAGTATGCTGAAAGTGCTATACAGCCAGAGCATGATATACCTTCCAAGCATTTTCCAGACTTTGTTCTGTATTCTCAGCACTGACTTTTAGTGCAAGTGAGCTGAGAAGTTCTGCTTGTTGCATCAGAGCAGTTATCTTGGGATCATCCTTCTTGAGAAAAGTTCCTTGAAGTTTACTGTTTTGAGCTGTTGATAAAGAGCAAGTATACAATTTAATAACTGTCATGAGATTGAAAAATAATAAGAACAGGCTAAATTGATCAATACATAGCACTTTCGAAAATGGGAAGTATCCCTTGTAGGAATCTCCCATTTGTGTGTTTTCTAAAAGTAACTAATACAGAAAACCAACCAAATAAGATTTGCTAGAACTGACTTGCCATTAAAAGAAACCTCATTAGCATTATATACAGGATCCTGGCCAGCCACATTAATATCACGAACATTTTGAGCCAATACTGCAAATGGAGGTCTAGGTTGCTGATTTCCACATTGTAGGTGAGATGTATCTCTGACATCGTTACTTTCTGCCTGATCAGGGATGTGGGATCTCCTGAAGCTCCAACATAAATGAGTTATACATTGTTAAGAATCATAAAAGCTTACAATGGCATGCAGACATCTAAACCATGCTGTACCTTAGCTTCTTAACAGGGCCTGCATCTGCTGGTGCTTCATCTGTGTTAAACCCATGATGAGATATGATCCTTTTTCTGTTCGGGTTAATGAAAGTAGTTTTATTCTCTTTTGCTAAGGCCTCATATTTTGCTCTTTTCTTGCACAGAGTGGAGAATCGGTTCTTTACAGCATTATCTGTCCTGTAGGGGCAATAAATTTCGAACATAAGGAATTGAGATAAGCACATAACCTTGAAAGAATTTTCCAACTGCATGAGTAAGGGAAGGAATATTATGTACCTGCCTGAAACAACTTTTGCTATTTCTGTCCATCTGTTACCAAATATTTTCTGAGCCTGCAGATGATCTCAACTTTTCAGATTGCAAACCCGGCAAATCCGCAGGTTAAGTTAAACTACACTGAGCTCATTACAGCTATTAATGACCAAAGAGTCACGCTGGTAAAGCTTTAAAAGAGAATGCATACAGCGATTGGTGCATAACACATTGAGAAACAATTACCTCACATAAAAGCATGTCTTCTTCTGGGGACCATCCTCCCTTCTTGAAGTCAGAGTTCAAATACGTATACCATCTACAATGAAGCACAAATCAAACGCAGATACTAATCAATATACAGTATCTTGTCCATCAGCATAGAATGGAAGACTTTCATAAGCTAAAAAGAGGAAAACAACAACAACAAAAATTCCCATCTGACCCCCAAGTCAACCAGTGATGTTGTTCTTAGCCGCTTTAAGTTGAGCAAACATAGGATTAAAGTACTGGTTATGATTGCAACCCCATGAATAAAATTCCACTGACCTTCTTCTGCACTGTCTCGTTGTCTTATCCTTGAATTTAGCAGCAATAATCGACCAGCTACAGTTAAAACAGAACAGTTAGACCCTTCACAGAGCAAATAATAACCCATGAGCAGACACCGAAAGAATGAAGAACAAAAGAGAAAATATTCTCACTTTTCAGTTCCATGCAAGCTAATTTGTTCACGAAGTATATCATCCTCCTGCATCACCAAAAATCATACAAACTCCAATCAAACAAAGATTAATCACAAATGACCCCAAGAACAACAAAAACCGAACAAAAAACTCAGAACCTGTGGAGTCCATGTGACTATATGTCTTTCCTTCTTCTTGGAATCTTCATTTCCTCCATTTATCTTCTTCTTTGTTTCTTTCATTCTGTAGTCAGCAACTCCCTTACTCACAGTCACTCACTATTTACTCTTTCTCTGCCCGTCTTCCCCTTCCTTTGACGCTCCCTATTTCTCCTTTATCAAAACCAACTCGCATGCTATAAAGGCGACCCCTTTACGAAACACCCAAAAAAAAACGCACCTAAAAGCTCAATAAGATTAAAAAAAAAAGGACCCAACAATCTTTCCCTCCTCTTTTCGATCTCCACACTGTTGGGTTCAAACGGACCTCCGAAAAACCATCACTTAGTACCCTATATAGACAATATATTCGCCTCGGATACTTAAACTTTCAAGCTCGGTTGACGTTCAACGAAAAGGGTCTCACACTCTCACTGTACCAGACACTGGACCAAAACTGGAATAGAAGGCATCCGACTGAAACGGCAATTCATTGCTTCCTCGATATTCGAGTATCCCTTGTACATACCACTACTACTAGTACCAGTACATAACATATCTTGATGAAAAGGAAGGCGTAGATCAATAATCACAGTAGATGGGATGGGTGGAGTCGATTGGAACTTGTGTGGAGATTGTAGTTGAGTGTGTGAGTGATGATGATCTAATTTTTCTCCTAATCTGTATTCACTCTCTCTCTTTCTCCAACTTTATTTGAAACGTCACAGAAACCCTTCTCTCTCTTACATTAGACCAAGTTGTGTCGCGTGGACAGTGATGTCTGGTTTTTGTTTATTATATGACATAGTATAATGTAAGAGCATTGGGTTGGCAATAGATAATTAATTTGGATCAACGGATTCTTGCGTTAGTGCGCGGGTATGAAGAGAAGTTTGAAAAATGAAGACTCTGAAACTCATGACTTGTACAGTGTTACTATTAATGAATGGATGAAGACTGAAGAGCCTCCTCAGTCATGACTCATGACTACACTCCCACTTTCCCCCATTTCCCCCACATACGTTTCTCGTCACATTTCAAGCGAGAGTCCACATTTGTACAAATTTGTATGAACATTAATCTATTGTTGAATTAAAATTAAAATGCAAGCCAAATACCTAACTAGGGCAATGAGATTTTCCCGCTTTGCGACAGTCGAAAAAGGGTTATCAATCGTACGAAACCTTCTCTTTGTGTTTTACAAAAAGTTATTTTCGTGACTTTCTGATTATAAAGGATTAACCTTACCAATTAGATATAATAGCTACATTATACTAATTTGCCATATAAGTTATGTACAATTTAAGATTATGCCCTCATGAGCAGAATAACTTTCTCTTGTATATTTATTCAAATAAGAGTGAAATGCAATTTTACCAAATATCATAGGGAAGAGTTATAATAAAATTGTGGAGAGTTGAGTACGTTATAATTGCAAAAGAGTACTACAACCATAGACGGAGATCTCCACTGGACCCCCTAAAATTTATAAAAATTAAATATTTTTAATTTTTAATTAATATATATATATATATATATAAGGAAAAAGTTATTTAGAGTTCAGTGGTGTACTGAGCCTCCAAAAATTTAAAAACTTAAATATTTGGAGCCTCCCATCTTAAATTTCTGGCTCCGTCACTGACTACAACCCCTTTTCTTCTCCTTCATTGTTAAACCACAAAAAGAGTATAAAACTGAGCAATCTTGAACAAGTAGACATGTCTTTCGGTTAAACTTGTTCACATACGTTAAATGGCGTTCCTTAAATTGGGAAAGAAGAAGTGCAACATGTGGAAAATCTAAGGTGTCAACGAAGAAATTTTCTTCCCAAAACCGTGTTGAATTTTGAGCAAAAGGGAATCCACGAAATCAAAATCAAAATCGACCGTTCTATTAAAAGTCAAAATCTCTACCTATGAGAATTTGATGACTGAAAATTACAGCTTGTAATCAATAGACATTGAAAACGTCAACTCCAATCCAAGTCTTGAAGTATATTTGAGCATCTCACTCTAAATACGAGTGATTTGTCAAAAAATGGCAATTAGTAGTAGTCTACTTAGGTCCCTCTAAATATTTATAAGATGCGCGCGTACTAAGATAAAGATAAATAATCTCTCATCAGAGATTCAATAAAAAAAAAGAATTTCTAATAAAGAGATCATTCTAACAGGTCTTTTAACATTTTTCTCTTGTATTTTGTGTGAACTTTTTAATATGTAGTATTTACTTTTTAGAAATTTAACTTAAGTTTTTTCCTACTTAGTCTTATTATTATTATTAATATTGTCTATCTTTATCGTGTTATTTAATTTATTAGTTATTTCAAAGTTTTTTTTTCCTCATGTGATCATTTGAAAACAGTCTCTCTACTAGTTAGAAGTAAGGCTGCGCACTACTAAATCTCCTCATACTCGCATATAAGTGAGATTTTTATTGAGTTGTTGTTGTTGTTGTTGGGAGATTCAATCTCATTCTTTATGTATAAATTATGTTAAATATCAAAGACCTTATGATCAATCCCATTATAGATATGGCAATAATTTATTGAAAATCCTATGATGGTGAAACCCCATAACATTGTATATTATAAAGTTTAAATATTATGGTTTTATTGGTGCCATTACTATGTAATAGTGTTACAACTTATTCTAAGGGAATTACTACTAAATCGTATTTCTAAACAAATCTATTTACTTATAATAACAACATAGAGTTTCGTATTTGTTAGTACAAATAAATTAAGAGACTATAATCCAATGATATTATTAATTATCATCATTGGTAGTCCAAAACACGATCTTCTTATAAAAAATTTCCCTTCAACTATGTCATATCTTACCAAGTCAACACGTTATTGTTTGGAAAGGACACAAACCTAACTACAAGAATAATTTGATAATTTTGAACGTAAAGGATAGAAGAATTCATTTCATGTAGTGTGCGTGGGACTCACTTAGCCGACCAGTCAATCCCAATATGTAGAAACTAAAACCAAAGTTCATAGTTACAATTGAACTTTCTCCTTTAAGTTTAACACAGCTTCTTAATTCCTAATTTAAAAAAGGAATTAGCTCACCAAAACTGTATAGTTCATAGGGTTCTAAACCTACATGTTCCCTGGTAGATTTTTGGAAACGAATACTATTTAATCATTGAACAGAGTTTAAGGTATTACCTAACAATGTGAGATTCCACGTGGACAAGACAACTATGTGCCACGTAGATGGAGAGGAAAGAATATTCTTAACCTCATCGAGATTTTTCAAATCCTAAAATGGTGGAACCCCGGCCCTTCGTGATGAGGGGACTAGAAAATTACAAATCGGCATTTGATTGGTCACTTTCTTGACAATGAAATCTCCCGCCAAAAGAAAGGGGAGTAGTTGCTGATTGAACAGAACACTAAACTCCATGAGAGTGAAACCAAGGACATAGACACAACATGCATAAGTTCAAGATTTCTTTTTCTGAGCTAAGCTACCCATTAGGGTTATTCAAGTAATAATGAGTAGTAAAAAGACAATTAAATGTTAGATGCTCTTTATTATCACGTAAAACATAAGAATATAATAAATATATACGTATTTTTTGATAAAGAGAAAGAAGAGGGAATCTATAGAGTGGCCATGTAAAAAGTGGAAGATGGGATACAGAAGGGGTCGGTGGATAATTGTCCCACAAGCAGCCATCAAAGAGCGAGAAAACCCCAAAAAAAACCGACCCAGGTGGTACCCTATGTAAAAGCTTATTTTGCCAACACTTTCCAAGTATATATATGAGAACCCAATACATGCATACATACATATATATGTGTCTGTGTGTGTTAGAAACCCCAGCAAGAGCTACTATTTCGAAAAGTTCATTCACTGTATCCTTCATGATCTTTCTCATCCCATCATTATGCCATAAGTTTGTCATTTTTTGAGGTGGCTTTCACTGAAGGTGAGCTTTGTTCTTTTGGGTCATCTTCGTTGTCCTGGCTCTTTTGTTTGTTGTTGTGATTTGATGACTGTAAATTTTAAACAACTTTTCGTAATCTTTGACAATTTCTAGCAAAGATGCATAAATTAAAACAACATACAATTCACGGGTCCCATTTGATAGTGTGAGGAAAATTATCTACTTTGGTTTTAATTACTCTAACAGTTGAATTGATATGTCATATTGATGTCTTTGAAATTTTAAATTATGATCATGAATCATGATTAAAATATAATGTTAAAATATTGAGAAATAAATAAAGTTAAAATTTGAATTTGTAATAGAAATATTATAGTTACGGTCAAATGTATTATTATCACAATTTATTATAATTATTTTTGTATTATCTTTAATTTTTATAATTACTCGCAAGTAGAATATATTATCAGTAATTTACAATTTTAGAATCACGGAAGTAAGTCACTATTTTTGTATGCATAGCTAAAAAGAAAAAGAAAAAGAAAGGGGAGGAGACATAATGAGTTTGAACTTGAAACTATGGCTCTAAATTTTGGCAACGGGTGATGAAAAACCACCACCTTTTTAGAGGGTGTTCCATACCAATATCAATCACAACATTACGTTAAAGCTCAAAGCATGATTTGACAAATATAATGGTGAGAATTAGGGCATTTGAGGAACTATGATGAAGAAGCTTTAAGATATTGCAACTCTGGAGAGGCACTAGGGGGTCCATAATAAAAGGAGAGACTGGTTGATACATATATATGTTTATTTTCTCGAAACTCTGGCCACCTTGTAGACTATGGGGAGGAAAAATTTGACTAGCTTAATCTTAGGCCAATCTCCACTATGAAATTAAAAAGGGAAAACAGGTAGAATATGAGGACCAAAGATAGTCTATCTTGCTCAAAATCTCATTATTTTTACTTTAATTTTATATTTCAACCATACAAAGAATTGAGTGCGGTATAAATTAATCTCACTGGAACTGGAACGAATTCATCGTTGTATGGCTGACTAGGGATTACTAGCGATTATGACTTCTTTATTATTAACAAACTCATTAGTAGAAATTGTTGCAAGTATTATTTTCCATGTTGTTCAAATCCTTTTAAGAGTTTTTATACTTTATCATGTATCAAAAATTGTTAAAGAAAAATTGGGATGAAGATGAGAATTTCACTTGTAATTTTATTCATTTAAAACAATATTCCTATTAATCTAAATTATTAAAAATATCAACGATTGAAAAATTAAGCTGATTCATCCAATTCAATTGTAAAAGCCTTAAATTGACCAACTTTTTTGTTTAATTTTTTAACTTTCCAGTTAGATTTATTTTAATTATCATCATCATTATTAAAATTCGATCAGTTTATTAATTAATCATTTATGTTTTAAACTCATTAATTTTTATAAACCAAAACAAACTAATTAATTTTTATATAATGATCTTATTTTCAATTAAACTTTAAATTTTCTATAGATACACTCTCCTTAATCATATTTTAAATTATTTAATTTTATTCAATTTTTAAACGATTTTGTAAAGATCTAATAAACTTCCAGTCTGATTTTTAAAATATTGAAAATAATGTTCATACGATTAGAAACTCCAAAAAAATTATTAAAATTTGTTAATTTAGTTTAGTAAAAACCATTACATAATTAATTATTTCGAATGTGACAAATATTGTATTACTATTCCAATCTAATTTTAGTTGTAGTGTCTATAAAATAATTTAACACATATTTATTCAAAGTTAAAATTTGAAATTTTAACACCACAATATTTTTATTGCTATAAAAAATACAGAAACTAACTTTGACCTGAATCATTCATCAATTTAACGGGATTAGACATTTAAATCTTCAATTAAGAAAACATAATTAGGTTAAGGAAACACAAGCTAATCAAGTGATTATAAATGGAGCTTGGTGAGGCCCAAGTTCCCATAGAGATGGATGCATTTGATTAGAGGAAGGGGTGGGGCTGATCTACTTGGCTTTTTGCTGAACTCATGATGTTGAGCAGAGCGTCCTAGCAACCAACCATAAGCTGCAATGTCACAGCCTCTCTTTTCCTTTTCTGTCAAAAATTTCAGGCAAAAAAGAAATAGCACGTGGGACATTTTGGAGCCTCAAGTCTCAGCAAAAAGGGATTGTGAGAATCATTAGATACTAAATATTCAATAAGCTTATCATATCAACTTAACTTTGATCTCCAGCTCGTCGGCGGATATGGCTCCAGGCCACTCTTATTGTGCATGATGCTCTTTTTTTTTTTTTGGTTTTAGTTATTACAGTAATTACTTATTCTGAACAGTGACTGCATGTATTTCAATCAATCTATCTTTATAATTGATTAAGAAAAATGGGTTTCATTTCATAGGATTAAGGTTTTAGGAGAATCACTTGTTCATTCTTGTGATTTGTACAGTTTCGTTTCTCGTGAATTTGATCCCAGATAGATAGTAATGTGGGTCATTTTCCTTTATTCAGCTTTTCCTTTAAGTTTGGCTCCATTTGATCACCTTTGAACCATTACTTTATAGTGGTAAATAGTCTCCAGATAATGAGAAGTATTCCCTTTTGTTGCTCAATGGTCTTTAGCTAATGATGCCTAAACTTGATGTGGACCTATATAAGTTTATAGGCCACGCTCATTACAAATTGACACCAACATAGAAAAAAAGAACAAAACCCAAACCATCTTGCCTATTCCTGATGATTTGAGAGATTAATGGAGAAATTATATTGCTAATGATATCATCTCTTTAAGTGATATTTTCCCTTAATTACTGAGTCCCTTTGCCAGTGAAAAGGTCTCAGTTTTATATCTATTTTGTTGCCTTGCGACTCCAACTTTTCAAGAAAAAGAAAAAAAAAAGACAGCATAACGAAAAAGAGGGTACAAAAAAAAAGAATCCAAAACGAAAAGGGTTGTAAATGAAAGGAACAGTTCATCAATTACTGTGGCATTACACTTGCACCATTGGTGGTAGTTAAACATTGTCTCCAAATCGAATTCTTTGGACTAACAGCAGGACTACGGTTTATATACAGCTGCTAACATTGCATGATTCGCGGTCCTAATTTAAATATCAATCCATCCTTGGCGAAGACACATGTTCAAACTACAAACTCATTGTGGGACAAACTTTACGAGGTGAAGTGCCTTTTTGATAGAATACAATGCAAATCCTGTTGAATGTTTTGGCTAGGCAGATGTCATGTTAGTTGTGTCTTGTTGTTTGTGTTGTGTCCCATAAGTATTCCAATTAGTAGCTTATTTATAAACGATGATCCTTACTTTTGTTTCCAACGGGACCCAAATGATGAGGATTTGTTTAGGCTCTTCCTAATTATTTCTTTTCGGCCTAAAACAAGTTGGACTTATCGAAAAAGAAGACAAGAAAGTCGAAAAAGAAGGCTGAAAAAGAGGGTTTGTTTTACCCTACAGAGAAAGCTTAAGGCTCAATATATATTAAATACAGGGTTGGTTGATTCCACCTTACACACTTTCACCAAAACAAGTAGAAAAAAAATAAAAACCTTGATTTAATATCCTTTTTTTTTTAAAGAATCTGTATGGTGCTTTAGTTGTGTTGAAGTTATATTCTATAAAAATGTGGTCTAAAATACAATAATAAGAATTTTAGTTGAATTGATTAAAAACAATTGTTCAAAATTTTTTTTTTGAATTCGAGGAAACTCCACAGGCGAGCCAAGCGGGCTCACCTCTTAACAATACCAATCTAGCCATGCAACAAGTTCTGAGTTGTTGTTGTTGTTATAATTGAAGAAACAAACGATTCATTATCTATCTTTTTGCTTTTCAACTTCCTCACCTGAAATGTGAAACTTGTACAAAGACTAGTTGCAAGGTATTCCTTCTTTGATCGTATATAACTATGTAATAAAGAAAATTAAAAAAAACAAAAGGAAAGGAATAAAATTAAAGGGAAATAAGGCCCCACGTGTGAAACCAATTTTTTTTTGTAGCATATACAAAACTTTTATATAGTGAGTGTTGGGGTTCTCTTGCTTGGCATTCCTACAGCTATATATATACATGGTGGGGGTCACCATCTTTTGGTATAAGAGCCACCTTTTCAAGGTTTTGGGGTTTTGGATCTTTGTCATTTGCACTCACTTTCTCCTCTATCTTTTCTACAAAGCACGCTCTTGTTAAAGAGAAAGGTTCCGGGAATCCTATGCCCTCTCTTTCATACTTGCGTATTGCCATCACTAAGATTTATTACCTTTTTGTGCTTATGACTGGGATTTCCATGTTATCATCATCCTCATTTGTATATCAACACAATTTCGCAAACTTTATGTTTAGGGTATTATATTTTTAAAGACATTTAGAAGCTTCTATATGGCAAAATCACACATAGAACGAGGAAGTGCCCTAAGTGTGTTCTTAATTTAAGGTTGGCCAAATCAAATCTACCAAAACATAACTTCATTAAACATATTATGTAAGATTATTTTGGAACATATAGGGCAGCTTTTCTTAACTAAGGATCGTAAGGAAATAATGGAGTTTTGCATACTCCCAAGTCCTTACATTTATTTATTATTTGCTAAAAGTTCTTATTGCTGGGTTTAATTGTATCAAGTTTGTAATGAAATGAGGATTCAAACGGTGTCCTACTATCACTGGACCTTGCTCCACTTCTTTTCTTTTCCTGCCAGTGCATTGATGTAGTGCGCATGTAACCAAAGAAATCAAAAGAAAAGAGACCAAGGAGCTTCTACTGTAATGGTACTTGAGATCATTCACTATAATGGTCCTTGAGATCATTCAAGACAAATGGTGGGATTTTCTTATTCATTCTTATCGAAAAAGAAAAATTAGTATAAAGAGATACATACTAGCTAGTAGGGTTCTGCACAAAGAGGCTGGGTGGGGATGCAATGTATATGATTTGTGGTGTTGAATCAAAACATTCGGGCGATTCTCTGATGTATAGATATCATAAGTTGCCAACTCTGGTCTATATTAATGATTTTGATCTGTACTTGGTATTGTCAGAGTATTCGTGGTAGACTGTGCAATGGCTTTACTGGCCATTATATAAATTAATTCTTATATTCTTTTTATGCGTTTGTGACCCAAGGATATAGTGGTACAGCGACATCGTGCATGTTTTCTGATACGTATGGACGTTATTCTGATTATCTTAATGCTAATACCGTTGATGTTATGTTGACCTTTAATCAACATGCATGGCAATACTTTCTTTGACCTAAATCTTGAATGCCACCCAATAATATTTTACAATCGATCTCACTTGAGACGGGGGAAGAAGGAGATGATGGAATGAGTTGGCTGGTCGTGCATCCAGTCAAAAGAAAGTTAAATTGAAGAATCATTTATGCATAAATATATACAAAGTTGGTCTCCACTGTTACATTGTGCATTTATTCTTTATGGAATGTACCAAAAAGGGAAGATTTATATAGAGGAGTCGCAGAGAGCTTTGTAGCAGAACCCTGCAAAGTAGCAACTGGCAAAAGGGTGATAGTCGGTGAAGGAATTTACGTTACATCCTGACATTGAAGGAATTTCTGTTACATCCTGACATTGTAAATGGGTCTATCTCTTTAGCATCTTTCAATAAAGATGTGCTCTCTGGAAGAGCTCATCACACACTCACCTAACTTAGCAGCAAGACGTCCCCCTTACTCTCTACCAAAAAGCATAACTTGAAAGAAGCTCCTATTCTTGGAGCCTTCCCTAAAACCATTCTGCTACTTCTTATTATGCTTTTCTCTCAAGTAGGAGGATATATGAAAATAACAAGTAAATGAAAAGAAGAGACATATATAGTGGACATGGTCAAAGTTCCTTACAAATTGGCTACCTAAATTACAGATTCCTTTAGACCCTTGATCAGGTTTGCTCCAATTCTTTTTTTTGCCCTATCCTATCTATCTAAACATGGAGGGATCATATGCACCTCTTTACCAGAGAACTTCACCAGAGAACTCTTATAAGGGACACAAGAAAATGTATCATACTATTATACCAATTATAAACCACCGAAATATTCTATACAGTAGAAATATGCGTGTGAGCTGTTGAGTGAATATGTATCAAAGGAAAGGGCATGAGAAGTACAATCTCAATTCTACAAGTTAGGACTCTTGGACGTGGTGGTCTGCTAGGACAGGAACATTAGCTGGGTTTACATAATTGCTTACCATTGCAGTTCAATTGCTCCCATTTTCTGTCAGATTCGATCATGTAAAAACCCCATATAGCTCCCCCATACGCATATATATCATTGAAACACACTTAGCATGATCGTTTTGATTGGTCCTCTTTTTTTTGAAACTTTTAACTGCTGTTCATGTCTGTAAAAGTGATGATTTACTCCAAAGCTCCATGGGACCATTTTGTTACTACTAACTTGGAACTTATCTTTCCCTGTTACACGCTCTAAGTTAATTGTCTCCAGCATCTTGTAATAAGCATTCTTTAAAGATATAAGCCTACTTTCTTATTATTAAATAAAACTTAAATGTATAAATCATGTCTCAATGCAATCTTTAGTCATTTGGTTTAATAAAGTACATATTGTAAATAATATGTAACTATAATTAAGAAGATCGGAATTTATTTAATGATCGGAAACAACCTCTCTATTAATTAGATATAAGGAATGCGTATTATTAAACCTCTCCCGCTTCCGCGTCTCAGCGAGATTTTTATTGAATATTCTTGGTATAGAATTTATTTAATAAATATCAAAATATACTGTTAAGTAAATTTTTTGTAAAAATTTAAAAAGTAATTTGAGTCATTCCTAAATTTATTGCTTTTAAAAGTCGTCGTTAAATTAAAATCAAGTGTCAGATGCCATTTGAAACCAACCAAATTAGTCACCGGTTATATGCAAATTCAAACTTGCCAACTGAGAAGGTGAAGTTTTTCAAAATAACTGGATACATACAGGCATCATCAACTCCTAAAAGTCCTTGCCGAGCCCTTTCAAGCAATAGGACAATGTAAGATGTCATTGACAGGCAATGGACCAATACGGGTTACATTGCTGTGGTATCATAGTTCTAGTTCAGAAAAGTCCTAGAGAGTACAAACAAAGTGTAGGGGAAGCATGCACATCGCATATCTCTAATCAAGATTGACGATTAGCCAGTCTTGACCCTACAAGCCTGAAACTTGCGATAAAGAAAGACATGAATTATGGGAGTGAGAAGCAAAGAGGATCATCCTTTCCTTATTCGAGTTAAAACTAACTAAAAATACTTGATATCAAGTTGAAGTGATATCGATAGGCCCTGATAGTTATGGTGCCCCATCAAAACATCGAGTATAGAGATGGGGTCCGTCAGTAATTGTTTCGCCAAGCATCAATCTTTTAGCAGAGGAAAAAAAAAAAAAAACAACTTTCTTGTATACAATTGCAAAAGAATGAGGGATGCGCGCGAGTTAAACTTCTTCTTTGACAGCAACATAACATCACTTTGTAACATCCTAATTAATCTAGACGAGTCCATAACGAGTATCGTGTAGTCCATTCCACTGATGTGAGCTAAACATTAGAATAGCCCACACATTGTTTGCTGCAGTAGCTTTCAAACCACACTGATCTAGATGGAAACTTTGGATAATTTTTTTGACCTTTAGATGATAGGTAAAAGGTATAATTTTTATACATCTTATTCAAGAACAATAACGGGAGTATACTATAGGGACCAGTGACGGAGCCAGGAATTTAAGATAGAGGGGCCCAAGAATTAATTTTTTTAAATTTTGAGGGGCCCAGTACATCACTGACCTTTAAATAACTCTATATATATATATATATATATATATTAAAAATATATATTTTTTAAAAAACTTGGGGGCCCAATAACCTCCAAGTCTCTGTGTAGCTCCGTCTCTGATAGGGACCGAGCAAATGTAATGAAGTATCATAAATACGGCTTTCTGCAGCAAGGTAGGTAATTTTTACGTTTAACATTAAAAGGGAGGTTGGCTAAGGAGAGAATTGAAGAGAGATGAACATGATCATTAGGTAAAGAGTCGGTCATAGCTAGAGGAAACTGCTTACTTACTCTGATCTGGAATATTGTAATCACACTCAATAATACTCATGGTTAATAAAGAGTTGAGAATAATTTTATATTATGGAAATGTGAATATTTAGATAAAGTCCTAATAGATATATAATTGCATCAAATGCCATTATTATATTTTTCCTTCATTCCAAGTCCAACAAAACATATTATTCTATACTGTTAACTCCTAATTTCTATGCAAGCGTGATGGCAAAAATATTGACATTTGGAATTCAAATTTGTATAATAACATTTAATTATTTATTTTTAATTATTCATTATATTTCTTAACTTTGGTGTCTCGATTATTAACCATTGCATCTCTTATTCCATTTTGATTGGTAAATATGTTGTTAAAAGTAAAATATGTTTTCTACTCTATTATTTTATCTCACAAGTATATCATTATGTTAATTTGTTGTTTCACCTTGTACTTGCTTGCTGTTTTATTTTATTAATTGGTACATGGTTTTTTTTAGTCATTTGGTCAATCATTTTATTCATTATTTATTTTGTTGATTCTCTTTTTATTTAACATGTTGTTTTGCTTTTTGTTAGCCTAACATGTTTTATTTAGTATTAATCCTAAAGTGTTCCACCTGCTATTAGCCTTAAGGCATTTTGCTTATTTTGATCTTAGAATATAGTATGATTGTTTTGCCTTCATAATCACGATTCTTTTGTAATGATGCCCCTCACACCTAATATAAAATTTAATAAAAATATTTTTATAAGATTTATATTCGTTTATTTCATGTTTATTGGATAAACACAATCACCATTTTTTAAAGAAAGATCATTAAAAGTAAGGTCTGACACGTTGATAATTCCATATCCCTAAGACCTCAAACTCATCTAATTGCTCACATTTTTGTGTTCTAAATCTAACAATAATCCTTACTTATATGCTTTAAACTTCTTGTGTGCATTATGTGTAAGGCTTAACATTTCTACAATGAGGTTTGTGTTTTAAAGTTAATCTAGGAAAAATTTTGTCTCATTTATATATACAATTTTATGTCCTTACTTGAACCTCCTTAAAGATATGAGTTCTATCCATCTAAAGGGAACACTACAGTGGTTAATGTCTTTTCACTTCCTTCTCAAAAGCAATGGTTACTACAAATGTGTTAAGAATGGGTATTAATATAACCTCAAATCTAAGGAGTCATGTGAATTGTCAAAACATTTCTCTTGAACATTATATTTCTTTATATTATTTTCTCCTCCTTATTTTAGTTGTAATTATATAGTATATCTTGCTTTGTAATGTTTGTAAAGGCTATACATGTAACACCCAAATACTCCCTGGGAGGATACATGGATGCCACCCAAGACAGAACAAACAAAACAGACATCACACT
>JANKOE010000001.1:3128020-3142097 GCA_026284465.1 Erythroxylum citrifolium | reverse complement strand
TTAATTTTTATATGTTATTTTGTAATTTTTAAAAAGTTTAGGGACTATTTTATAAATTTACAAAATATCCCGAAACGGTACCCGGTACCGACCGATACCGGTACAGTTCCGTTCCAGAGCTCAATCCGGTACCGAACCCGGTACGGTATTCGTAACATTGAACTTAACACATTAATAAATCTAGCTAGCTAAGTAAAACCCTCTTCGCCTAGACTCTTTCACACCTCTATGGGCGTCTCATTAGGCCCTACTGCCCTTCTACTCTTTATCTCCCTCAATGCTCCTTTGATTTCTTCCTTTGTGATATGCCGAAAATAAGTAAAATTACGATACCTCTCAAACATGCTAAAATCACCTAAAGAGATATTAGGTGATTAAAAAGGCTATAGACATATCTTTGTCATCTTCTCTTGATGTTATTTTACACAATGACCATCTATCCTGTTTCATCTTTTATGCAACAAACTTGATCTAAGTCTCTCGCTTTTTATTTACGAGCTCTTGCCAACTTAATAATATTATTTTCTCTATCTTTAGTTTCCAATTATTGGTATAATTTCTCGTAAACTCTAGTTTTAACTTCTAAGACTATCTTCTTTGCCTCTTTCTTTACCATTTTGTAACTTTCTCTATTAACTAACATCTTTATCTTTATGGTGTATCCAATAGAGCTTTATAGGCAATCTTCTTGATCTTTTCCTTTTTTTTCACATCTTCATTCCATCATTAAAATTGCATCTAATTACTACCCCTTTAGGTCCTTTAGAAACACCTAATATCTCCTTAAATGCTTTTCTTAAAAGAGTTGCTACTCTTTCTCACTTCTGGTTAACACCTCCTTACAATTTCCATTCTTCTCCATATATTACTCTATCCCTAAGTTGTTCCACTGTATCCTTTTTAGGTTCCACCATTTGACTCTAGTATACCTCTTAGGACTTTTCTTCTTCCTCTCAACAATTTATACTGGGTTGACAAGCAAGCATTAGTTATTACATTACAATCCTTGCAACTATGATGATCGCTCCGCATTGTGAGGAAGTAGTCAATTTGAATTTTTTGATATTGCTCTTAAAAGTTATGGTCTTCGTTTTTCTTAAAAAAAAATGAGTTGGCTATCACCAACTTAAATGTTGCTATGAAATCCAATAAAGCAGTCTTACTCATTCATATCATTGTACTCAAAAACCCTCATTAGTCTATGAATACTTGTTCGAAATTGCTCCTATATGACCATTAAATTCTCCTCTTAGAACAAGTCTCTTGTTAGGAGGGATATGCTAAATTATCTCCTTTACCTCTTCCCAAAATTGACACTTAAGTTAACCCTACTTGGGGGTACATAAACACACACCACATTGAAAACAACACCTTTCACTACAATCTTTAAGGGAAAAAAAATCCTATCATTAGTCCTTTTTACCCCGCATATAATGTATAATTTTCTTAACAACTAAGATATCTTCCTTATTCTGTTGCTTCGAACACCCTAAATACTAAGGTTTGAACCCATTAATCTCTTTTGCTTTTAGCCCCCATCCAATTTGTTTCTTTGATGTATGCTATATGAGTCTTGCATGTAACTAGAATCTCCATTTTATTAATTCCAATGACTTTCCTATAAAGGTCTCAATGTTTCAAGAATCTATCTGTAATCTATCAACATCTTCTCTTCTCTTAGACCCAAAATTTATCGAAGGACTAGCCCATACCCTATCATTAGAAGTCAAAGCCGCCACTCTTGTCCTAATGTCCAAAACAAGCTATAAAAGACAAACCCAACAAGCTCCTAAATGACTTTAAAATTGCTCGAGAAAGAAAACAAGGATTATTATATCCCAAATTGGGCACCGTAATAAACAGATATGAAAATCACAACTACAAACGACAAGAAGCAAATCAGAATTTAGATGGTTCAAAATATGAACTAATAATTAATGGTCGCTTCTCACCTTTCTTAGCAACTGACCAATGACCAATGATAAAGACTAATTTGTATAAATAAATAGCAACTGGGTTTCTGTTGAATTTTAAAACATAGTACTAGACAGTTAAATATATATAAACACAAAAAAGAACTCAAAACTTTCAATGTTTCAATGAAGACTGAAAACTGAGTCCCAACAACCAAAACTTAGGTAATCAACTGCGAGCAAACATAACCCTTTTCATATGTTTTATCGAATCTTTATTTTTAACATATCAATATGTTGATTATAACATCTTCACATGTATTCATTAAGTGGTGTTACTATTCTTATATTCTCATACAATTTGTTTATATATATGTATGTATATAATAGATGAATTCAAATAAAAAAGTTACTTAATTATAAGTTTTAAACTATCAGCTTGAGATAGTTAAGATGGAAATATTATCTTTTTTCAAAATAATATTTCATGACAGAGATAAACACCTATTACTCTAGTATGATGAGGGTAAATTGGGGCTATATACATTAGAAAGGATAACCAACAGTTAAAAAGGCCCGTTGATTTATTTGAAACCTATTGATTTAAAAACGATTAATGACAAAGCAACATATGTAATTGTACTTAGTTAAAAAAGAGTTTGTCCTAAAGAAAAATGAAGGATTATAACCAATGATAAAAAACCTAACCGGTTTGATCGGTTCAATTGTGAAAATCTTGAACCGTTTAACTTTTCAATTCGATTTTTAACTTTTCAATTTGATTTAATTTAATAAATTTTGTTGTTAAAAATTGATCAATTTATTAGTCAACTTCTATTAATTAATAAGTTCTTATAAACACAAATAAATTAATTAATTTTTATTTAATAATCTCTTTTTTAATTAAACTTTAATTTTTTTGAGAAGTAAGACAATGTCTTTTAATCATATTTCAATTTCTTTAATTTTATTCAATCTTTAGTCGATTTTATGACAACCCAATACCTAATACTGATTAAATTTTTTAAACCTTAAACTTGTTATCTTGTCGGTTTAATTTTCAGTATAGTTTTTAAAATATAACACTTTCTTTTTAAAGGAGCATGTAATTTTGTGTATAATGTTGGGCTAACTAAACCATTGGTTATTAACAACGTATTAGCTCTAACATAATTTTAACATATTAATACACAAATGTAATTTAAACATATAGTATCTTATTATTTTTATGATTAAGAGGATTTTTGCACCTAATTACTCTTTTTTTAATTGATACGTTATGTTCTTATACTGAAACTTCAATCGAAAATGGTTTCACACAAACAAAATAGAAGTTCTCACCATGGAGTGTTACTACATTATCTAAATTATTACTAAGTTACCATAGAGTATAGGAAACTAGATCCTCTGTCCAGTTTTACTCTGTTTTATAGAATCTCAGCCATTTATTTTGTGGGACCCACGCGAGCCTCATATAAATAAATGGCTGAGATTTATTGGACACAATAAGACACCATAAAATTAGACAAAGGATCTGAACTCAACGTATGAAGTCCTCTTTTGCAGGTGGGCACCTATTGCTTAATTTGTGTACTTTCTTAACCAATTTGTATTTTATGGAACATGATTCTAAAGCAATAGTTTATATAAAATATATGGTATTCAAATATAATGTTGTTTCATATAACTTGTATAACAATAAATTCATAATATTAAGTTTTTTATTTTCTTCAAAAATCTATATAATTTTAAAATTTAAATACATCCATTACATAATTGTTAAATTTAAAAAAAAATTCTAATTTTTATCAACTATAAAATTTAAATAATGATAAATTAATTATATTAGTTATAGTTTTTATTAGTAATTAATATTAAATAATTAAATAGTATGTATAATTAACAATAAATCATGCATAAAAATAGAACCAAACAGCTCATTAAGTTGGAATAAGGTAAAATGATCGACTTCTTATTTAAAAAGATGTCATTTTTTATATATAAATTTAAAAATTTTTAAATTAAAATAACGGTTTTTTAATCAATTACACCAAAATGAATTATTTTTGCAATGATTTTTTTTTGAATTACAAGGGAGGAACAAACAAACTAACTAACTAGTACAGAGATCTGCGATACAAAACGCCGTGAGCGTCTTGAAGAAGGTGGTCCAAAACAGACAAAGGAGGCTCCGGTGGGAAGTGGAGGCCGGGGCTAAAGTGATAAGCAAATTTTTTGCAATGATTTAAACCAACTTAAGTCAGACTCAGACTTCGATTACTAAAACGGCTTAGACCAGACATGGGCCACCTCTGACTAGCCTGATCCTTTGCCTAGCCTGCAAGCACCTTTACTAATTCCCAAGTTTGCTTTAGAGTTCTTACATCTCTTCAAAGTTTTCAAATGCTCATCTAAACCGGATAAGATTATGGTTTAGTTTAGAGTATGGTTTATAAAATGTAGTCAAGTTACATACTTATATTAAGTTTGAACTGTTAAAACAGGTTAGACCGAACCGGACGTGATCCTCTGTACCCTTTTTTTATACCTACTCTGTATTCGTTACATCTGAGCCATCTATTTATGTAGGTCTTACATATTATGTAGGTCTTACATAAATAGATGACTCAGATGCAATAGGCACAAAATAGGTACAGAGGAGGGGGTACAGAAGATTTGAGGGGGACCAAACCTGATTGCATTTAAGTAGTCCAATACGTTGCCAAGCTTCTAAACACCTAAACATGAGAAAATTATAGTTCAATTTTAATAAACCTACATCTGAATTAACTAATTGATACAATTACGTTTAACGTGAGAAATTAATAAATAATTACGTTTGCCATTATCTGCAAATTAAGGGAGCTATATACCAAATCAGCTTCGATAAAAGATGAGAGAATACATAGTGTATTCTAGATCAAGCCGATCAGACAATCACTCCGAATCTATTATATAATATAATCTATCTTCCTGAAACTTCAATAAAAAATGGTTTTACACAAACAAAATAGAAGTTCACACCATGGAGTGTTACTACATTACCTAAATTAGTACCAAGTTGTTATTGCTGGACGCATGTGATCTTAGTTTTTTAATGGTGACAACAGTAGGAACCAAAAGCTCTATTAAATGCTTGCTTAACGTATATGATCCACTTTGCATGTGGGCACCTGTAGCTCTACGTACTTTCTCAACCAATATTATAAAACTACGTTCAGTTAGCGTTTAATAGTATCTTATTCATAACATGACTTACCGAAGTTTCCAGCCATGTTGACACAGATACTGTCTGGAAATTCTCCAGATCATATGATTCCATGATCCAAAAATATATGCATGTAAACTGCCCCACTTGATTCGATATCTGGGGTTTCAAGTTTATTAGTGTCAAGCAAGAAAGATAGGCAGATTCTTCCACATGCTTCCATGATTAATTACTTGGTTCTGTTGAAAAGTAGGCTCTGTTTGATTCTGTTATTACAGTTGTAGCCAACAATCTTAACTATATTACAGTTGTAGCCAGCAATCTTAACTATGTTCTTAGATTATGACCACGACGTAGAACTAAGATGGCTTGTTAATCTAATGATGCTCACTCCTTCTGAATGTCATATTAGTTTACTTGGTTTATTATTGAATTTAAGGAAACAACTTCCTACACTTTTGTCTAGAGGAACAATTCTAACAAATGCTATAGCCTGTGAAGTCACCATGGAGAAGAATACGTAGTTATATACTATAGCTTAATCTCTTGCCCTAATCAAGTGACCAAAACAATGACAAAGATGGCGAAGAAGACTAGAAATTTTATAATTTGAAGGTGAAAAATGCTCTACCAAGGATGGTAACCAATAAGTTAACACGAGTACAAAGACCTCACCTAATAATTAGTAACATGGATAAGTGTGCAGGCAAATTTTCTATCGTAGGAAATCTAACATCTTCCAAAACCCGATGTAGAAAACAAAACAAAGAACTTTGTCTGTGTGCCTTACAGCCAAAAGTATTGAAGCGGCAGTGCACTGTGAAAAGAAAATGACATCGTAATACAGAAAGAGATGCATGAAATAGGGTGCTAGATAGTGGGTGGGAGTGGTCAGTAGGTCACATGAATGCCTTACGAAACAAAACTAAAATAACTAAAGAAAAGAATGTCTTATGTATATGTTAAATATAAGGATTTGATCTAGTAGATCACTGAATCTATACTCTACATCAAGATTTATAAACTTAAGTTTTATAGGAGAAGTTAATTTAATTTTGTGTAATTCTTTTCATTTCGAATTAAATCCCTTTTTAAAAGAAAATTAACTGATTTAAAGAGGTAAATTACTCATCTTACATACTGTTCACTATGTCTTAGTTGCATTGCATTGTAGGTCTACCTGATAGCATTTGCTTGCTTGACAGCACAAGTTTGCCAACGATCCCTTAACAAGAATGACCATTTCCAACTCTCCTTGTTTCCTGCTTGGTTTGTTTCTGTTTGTCCTTTTCTCTCTTGAAATGTGTGCTTGATGCTTTCCCTCTCTCTCTCTCAAACTCAGACGTCACCATTTTTGAGTTAGCTTTACACTTGTTAACTTGGAGTATATCTTGTTCACCGTTGGGTTACTATATGGTACTGTTCAAAGACGAAATGGGCAAACAAATAATTACCATGACTTTGGTAAGAACCTGAAAAATGTTTTTCCTTTAATAGTACAAAGACACGATAAGAAAAGAGAAATTAAAACTATGAAATGAAGAAAATCTCTTCTTCTTCTTCGTTCCTTTTTTTTTTTGGGCTGGCTCGTGATAGTCCTCCAAATGCAACCAAGTAGCTAGCAACGATAATTTCGCTTGGATATACATGATCTAACCTATAGGAAACATCTCCAAGTCAAAGAAAAACACACATGGTGTATTTATGAAACTCAAAAGAGACACCAGAAAATCAAAAACTTTATTCCTCACAAAGTATCTTCATCACCCCTCCTCCACCTGCAAATTCAACTTGATGCAATCCAATTTTATACACCAGTGACCAGCCTAAGTAACCACAACATGGGATTGTTTAACTCACTAAGAGTAAATCAGTTTCCCCTTGATGATCATCTTAGAAGATATTGCCAAACTGCATAAATGGGTATGCTAATTTCCACTCGGTGACATTTGTCGGATTCATTTGCTTAATTGAAGTGTTGCTGCTCAAGCCATGGCCAAAATCCAGATTGGTCATCTAAGGCACAGAACATATTGCTAAGGTTTTCTTCTTTGATCATTTGATCAATCTTCTGGCATTGAATTTCAGGCCTTGACGGGTTGTGTTGGAAGAATTGAGCCATACTTGTAGACCTCATGGTTGATGTTGGAAAAAGTGGTCGACTTGATGCAGGTTTGGATATCGGACTGTCAGTCGCAGGTGTTCTTGAGATATCCAACTTTATATCAGAGCTGTTGTCACTTCTGTTGCTGCATGAACCCTCAGTTTCTTTATTCAGGTTAATTGATTCAGTTGGTTCTCTGCCTTTTAGTGACAGTATCTGCAACCATTAATTCACTCAGTCAAGAACAAGCTTGCGTTCTGCAAAACTATCTAGTTAGATTAATTATTCTCTTCCCGTCAATCCAAAGACTTGTATTATGAAATTGAAAAATGTAAGCAATGTCCATGAAAGAAGAGAAAGTGGAGAAGCGAAGAGGTGACGTTTTGTATGAAAGGGACTTCAGAATTATTGGAGAGATCTATCTTCCAAACTATAAATTACTCTCAATTCAAGAAAGATCAATCCATCAAAAGGTGTTCCCTTTTTCATGTTTTCTTCTTCTTCATCATGTTTTCTTTTCCTTTTTCTTTCTCCAGTAGGGTCAATTAAAAAGTTGCACTACTGATATTGATGGCAAAAGAAGCTTTCTAAAAGGCCATGCTTGAAGTTAACAGGAAAGAAAAGATTCTCAAAAATCATTGCAAGACTGAAAGTCAAAAGCTAAAATCATGAATAAATGATCAGAACTTCCAAATTACTGCAAACTAATATGGTCTTAAAGGCAGGCAGAATCATTTTGAATGCCGCAGAAAACCAAAAAGCTGAACACCTACCAAGAACAGTTAATAGTAGCTGACTTATAGCCAAAGCCTATGGTAAAGACTACAATTTAATGTATTAAACCAACCTCTGCATGTAATTTCTGATTCTGAGCTTGGAGAGCATCATTATTAGCTTTAACAGCATCATATTGCCTCTTGAGTAGATCGTAATCTTTCTCAAGTTGCTTGGTCTTCCATCTAGCTCTCCTGTTCTGAAACCATATAGCAATCTGTCTTGGTTGTAGACCAAGAGCCCTAGCCAATTGCATTTTTCTCTCAGGTTCAAGCTTGTTACCCAACTCAAAGTTCTTCTCAAGCGTCTTTACTTGTTCCATATTGAGTCTCCTCTTTTTTTCTCCGGCCTGTGAACCATCATCAGACAAATCATCCCCTCCATTGGCCTCTTCATGACACACATCAACTCCTGAATATGAGGTTGATCTTTTCCCGAGAAATGATGCTACTCCTGCACCCAAAGAAATAAAAAAAGAAGAGCTTATTCTCATGATAGAGAGAGAGAGAGAGATCAAAAAGATCGAAGAGAAAGTATATACCATGAAAATCTTGGGGTGGTAGGAGTGGATTGAGAGCAGTGGGATGTTGATGGTCATCTTCATGTGGGGTTTGAAGCAGGAAATTTGCTGGGAAAAAAGCCATTCCATTGCTAGACATGATCTAGCAGCTTATGCCTCAGATTGTGAAAACTTGAACTTAGATAATAACCTGCCTGCCATGTTCAAAGTTCGAAAGAAAGATGCAGACTTGATATACCAGAGCAACAAAAAGACCTACTGCTGAAACTGAAAAGGAAAGAAGTTGTTTTTCAATTCAAACGATACCCAAAATTTGGTTCTGTTTATGGGTCAAGTACCTACAGTTTCCAAAAAAGAGTTAATTCTTTTTCCAGAGGAAGAGAAATGATGATGACGATGGAAAGAGAGAAAGAGAGGGAGAGAAAGAAAGGTGTGTGAGATGATTCTATAGTTCCGTCTCTCTTTGTACTACGGTGTAATTCTCATATTTTAATGTCATATTTGACTGCTAAAGAGAAACGAACTATTATTCATCTTCGAGAACATCACAGAGATGGTGGTAGTGACAAGTTGTTGTATAGTATTGGCCTGTTAGAGATCTCTTCTCTACGTATAAAAGTTAAAAAGAGAATGATGATTTAAAATCAATCCAGTATTGTCTCAGCTGCTCTCGATGTACATTCTATGATGTGGGATCATTCAGCACGCTATGGTCATTTTCGTTGTCTCCAATCTATTCATAGTTCAATAAGAGTGTTAATATTAACAAAGTCAGTTGTCCCCAAGTTAGAATTTTATCACTGGAAAGTAAGTTATAACTTTGGAATAGCTTGATTTTGGTCTTAACACTATTAAAGTGAAGTGGGTGAGTTCAACTCCTCCTCAACTATAAATCCCTTAAAAAGTATATAAGACCCATGCATGCCAGTTGGGCATTGGTGGTGTTTTTTACCTTGTATCACGAAGAGTGGAAAATAGCAAGTCATATAACCACGATGATTTGGTGTAGTGATGAGTTAAAATTGTACTTTAGCAGAAGAAAATGGTAAGCGAGTTGTACTTAAACAGAAGAAGTTGATTTCAAAAAAAAAAAAACAGAAGAAGTTAAGCTTTGATATTAGTTTTGCTTTTATATAAAGAAAGACGTCGGATCATAGTAAGAAAAACTCATGTGTGAATGCTTGGAAAGACGAGACAACGAATAGGTTTTCTATATAATTTATGACCAGGATAGTTTATGTGGATAAAGAGGTTGCTTAAGAAAAAAGAGAAGAGAGTTTGGCTGTATCTAGAGGGATTGAAAGGGGATTGCATTGCATAGCATAAGAAGTTGCATCTTGAGAGAAAGAGAAAAGGAGAGATGGGTCCAAGATGAGGGACAGGGGTTGCTACCTAACCCACCAACAGGCATCATGCATCAGGACCAAGCTCTTTCACGTCCATATTATCTCTCCTTTTTCTCTATCTATCATATTATTTTGTTGATGAAAGAACTCTCTCGTCCAATGCCTCTTTGTTTGTATGCATGTTCTGATCGAAGAAGTTGTGTGTACAGAGAAAAAAGTTATAAGTAAAGGCTGTGACTTCAAAAGGCCAACCAAAGCTCTCTCCTCGTGTTATAGCACTGTTAGGTCTCTGTTTTCTTTTATTTTTTTAATTTCAATTCTTTTGTCTAACATTATATGTTTTTGTGACTTGTGTCCATCTCTTTCCCAATCCGAGTCAGATGATGATGATGAACACTATGTCAAAAGGACAAGGAAGAAGAAAAGTCAAAACCTCACTGCATGTCTTCTTAACAGTATCATCCACACAAGGATGATCTAGATCCAGATGATTCTAGCAAAACTATTGGTCTACAGACAGAAAGATTTAGACCCAGATCTCTTCGTGAGATGCTGAAATCTTCTATACCTGTCAATATAAGTCAGCAGTTCCTGTTATGACTTCTACTCGTATATCTTGCATGATGATTAAGCCATATGAGGATGATTTTCCTTCTTTACACAAGAGTACTAATAAAATAATGAGAGTTGTCTATAACCTTTGTATTCGAGCCACAGGAATCACTTCATAAAGAACACTTGTCTCAAATCCTTCTGACGAAGTACTTAATTGGCAAAAATCAAATGCAATAGCATATAATAAAGTTCTTAGAAGAATTGATTATAAGCTAGATGATATTAGTCAACAGACTCATGCTACGCAACATAAAGTCGACGTCGTCTCTAAGCAGATCCAACAAATGTATCAGTCCTATAAATCTCAGATCAAGCAACTTGATGATGATCTTCAACATTACATTGCTATACATTATATTGGACCTGACTTTAACGCCAAAGTTAGAGAAATCAAGAAGATATACGGAATTGTGCAACAAATGGAAGCTGATATGCAATCTACATAGTTAAGGACAGTATATGGCTCATCCTCTTCGTTATTTCCAAATATTCAGCCAACATACACGTCTCCTAAATATCATATGTATCTAGAAGAAGCTGACTACTCAAAGGTATTCAAGTTCAATTATCCTCTGATTAGACAGTGTATTCGTCTTAAGACAGCTCAAAAAAAACCTAAAATGTCAAAGTCAAAGCCAAAACCTGACTGAATTCTTGAGCAATGAGTTTCTGAGACATCAAGGGTTCCTGAGCCGACATCTTCATACACTAAACCTGAACCGGTTAATCAGTGGAGTAAACCGTTACAGATCTATACACCTTCTACTTCTATACCAAAGTATCAACCTTCCGCTTCTATTAGGAAGGACAAAGGGCCTCAGACAGAGTTTATAGTAACTCCTCATTCTTCCACTTTTACTGGGAAGAATAAAGCACCTCAGACGGAGTTCATAGCAACTCTTGCACCTACAGTTGCTGCAGAAGATTCATCTGCTCAATCAGATAATACCGAAGCTTATTCTAAAGCCTCTGTCCCAACATCTGAAGTCTCTGTAACAATCTCTAAGGCATCATCTGAACAGATCTCTGAACCATCTTTTGATTCCTCAACACAACTAGCTGATTTATTAGGATTATCACAAGTTATGATAATTATGCCTAAACCTACTGAAGTTGAACCAGAAATAAATGAATCAGAATCTACAGGTACTGAACCTTTCAGACCTAAATTAGCACCACAAGCAACACCAGTTCAGGCAGCTGCACAGGCTTAAACCAAGCCTACTTCAAGACTTTGGTTCACTTTTGACAATCTACCCCCAAAGAAATGGAGAGATCAATTAGATGAATGTGGTGCGTAATAGATCTATAGATGACTAGACCAAATAATCCTTTACTAGATATTTTGTCTGAGTTCACTTCTCGTTTCACTGGTACTTTGCGAGAATGGCGGCAAAGTATTAACGATTACCAATGACTTCAATATATCCAAGTCACTACAACTGGAGCTCTTCTTGGAATAATTCATAAGAAATTCATTGGTGACTTTCAGCTTATTGAGAAGCAGATCTATCAAGAATATTTTGTAATGAAATGTTATTCCCTAGACAAACGTGATATCCAGAAGCATTACCAATGAATGACTAAAAGGTACTATCTTTTGAATGGATGGAATGATGTTAATCTTCGATAAACTTTATCTCATCCCTTCAAGATCAACTACAACTAGAGTTATGAAGGACCATTATTTCTTTACAACGAGATATGGATAATATATCTCTTGGAGAAATCTACTAGCTTGCTTTAGCTTCTCTTGATAAGTTATGTGATCAACATGCTTTATTCAAGAATACCATTAAGGATGGTCCAGATCTCAAACAGGCTTGTAAGTAGCCTTATCTTCAATTCAAGTGCAAAGATCAGAAGACTTGTGATTGTCACAGCAAAAAGAAAGAATATCTTCGACATGTCTATCATAGAAGAAAGTTCCGCAGATAAATGGAAGGCTACAAGCCTCTCAGAAAAACATATGAGAGAAAGAATGGTAAGAAGAGAAGAATGGTTCGATTCTTCAAGAAATCCTCTCATCGCCATAAAGTTGATCGTTGTTTTCTCTGTGGACAACAAGGACACTTTGTATGTACTTTTCGTCATAAAACAAAAAAAGATGTCAAGTTATTGAAGTAGATGCAATAAATTTTGCCCATTCATTCTTCCAATAACTTTGAAGATATGATTGAAGAACAATCTCATGAAGATGAGGACATAAAGTTTGTTGTTTCTATCACAACCTTTAAAGATGAAGAATCCTCTGACTCCTCTGTTTCTCTAGCAAATGATTCACTATACATGCTACAGCAGACATGCATGAAGATAGAACGTACACCAGTTCAAGGACCATACGTCCAAATCCAACTCTTTCAATAGGATAAATATGATATGCCCATTAAAGCTATTGAGTTTATGGATATTGGATCCAGTAATACGATCATGAAGCCTAACATCTTATCCTCTGAAGCATGGACCTCACATGATGAATATTTTATTGTTGCTGATTGTAACTCTTTTAAGATTGGGTTAATCACCAAAAGAAGAATCAAGATTCGATTCTTTCTACAATGTACAGTTTGGACTAAAGTTCTTGGAAGTAATCTACCAAGCCCATATATTCTTATTGGTATGGATGTATACAGTAAAGCCTCACCTTTACAGATCCTACCCATAGGCCTCAGGTATCGATCATTTTTCAGTCCCTACACTGAAATAAAGAATGAGTTGGAACTAACCCAAGTTCCTACACCATATACTACACTACGAGATAAATTGTTGAAATATTGTTATGAATCTCATGCGCAGTTTTCTTACCCGTATCCTCTGTGGAAAGATTCCAACTTTTTCATAAGTCTACCTTTACAAAAGAATGAGGATCTTAATCCCACAAAAGCCACACATCCAGGGATAAACCCTGATGATCTAAACCTTGCACAAGATAAGTGTGCCATCCTTCTAAAGCATGGATTGATTGAGCACACAAAATCAAACTGGGCTTGCCAAGTGTTTTATGTCAACAAACGTTTAGAGCAAAAATGTGGAAAAAAGATATTAGTAAGTGATTACAAGCCTCTAAATGCATTTCTGCAAGATGACAAGTTTCCTCTTCCAAAGATCAATACTCAGGTACTATTTCTAAAAGAAGTTGTTATCTTTTCTAAGTTTAATCTTAAAGTAGGATTTTGGCAATTGGGCATTCACCCAACTGAGAGATACAAAACTGCATTCTGCATTCCCAATGCATGGTACCAATGGACTGTTATGCTATTTGGGCTTAAAATCGCCTTATCACTATTTCAAAGAACAATGACCAAGATCTATAAGCTTATGCAATCATTTGCATTGATGACATTCTCCTATTCTCAAAGACCCATAAGGAACATCAGACCATATTGCAACAATTCTTAGATCTTACTAAACAGTATGGTATTATACTTTTAGCCCCGAAAAGCATCATTGGCACTAAAGAAATTGAATTTCTGGGTATGCATTTCAAAGATGGATTCTAACAGCCTAGTCCATATATTACACAAGAGCTGTTACATTTTCCTGATGAACATCTCACTGTGAAATAGATACAACAATTCCTTGGGATTGTTAATTATA
>JANKOE010000001.1:3087406-3102009 GCA_026284465.1 Erythroxylum citrifolium | reverse complement strand
AACGATGGTAAGATGCAAACAATTATATATGTACCAATTAATATTGCTATTTGAAAAAAAATATTGCTATTTGAAAAACGAATCGGGTATGGGTATCCATCGGTTCGAGTTTTTACTAGACCCATATCCAAATCCATATCTACATTCATTTTTTAACATCCATTTAATATCTATTTAAAATCCATTTTTAGCATCCATATCCATTTTTTAGGGTCGGGTAGTACGGATATGGATCGAGTTGAAAACTCATTGCCATCCCTACTCAGGAGGATTAGTTCGTGTATGAAATGATGTGATTCGGTGTTCTTCGGGTAAATATATAACGGAAATTACATTACCTTCCAGATAAAGAACAGTGGCTTGTATTACTTTGGATTCAAAAGGTGTAACGCTCACCTTAGGCGCCCCCACATAGTGACTTGTATTACTAATTACTAATTTGAGGAAAGAAGCACCTCTTCACAATCGGAGGAATGAGACTAGCTAACAGACGATCCATTTGTTTTCACCTGTTAGAGTGTCTCATGTTGCCTAGATATGAAGATGTTAAGTTTATAAATGGTAAATGTTAACTATTTAAACAACTAGTTCTAGTTATTTGGACAATAATTAACCCAAGCCCAAGTCTTGTTAATGGTCTCTACACACTACTCATATTAAAAATTTAACATAGTATCAGAACAGATTTGACCCGTATTATTAATATTTCGGTTGTCCGTCTGGATGTTCATTCCCAACGGTCTGATCCAGTTTCTACTATGTATATTTCAAGTGACAACTGAATGTCCAACCCCAGTTGCATTTGAGGAGGAATGTTAGAATGTTCTATATTGCCTAGACACGAAGATGTCTATTCAAACAACTAGTTTTTGAACAATAATTAACCCAGGCCTAATTTTTATTAATAATCTCCACGCTCTATCTATATTAAAAATTTAACACGACCAACAGAATCTACAGAGGATCTGCCGACATATTAAGACGTTTCTTAAATTATTTAAGGTTTCAAGGTTGTCCGCAATATTTTAAGTCCGAGCTTAGGCTTCTAGTCAAGATCTCGATTATTATTTGCCCATAAATCTCTCCTTCATTATCAGCGCCTACCATTGTTGACTCTAATTGATCGTTGCACGCCTTCTAAGGTGAAAGGCCTTTCAAACAATATCCCGAACTTGACGTCATTGAGTGATTATTAATAAAATATAAAATAGAATAATTTATATTAAAACAAAATAAAATAAAAAATCTAATCTTTTATCTCATTCTATTTTAAATAATAAAAATAAGCTATCTCTAATTTAAAATTTTTAGCATAGAATATAAAATAATAAATCACATTTTCCGACAAAATATAGCCCTAAATTCTTCTCAAAGATAAATATTCTTTTTTTTTTTGGGGTCAAACAAAGATAAATATTCAAGGACACAAAAATAACTCAGGGTTTCATATTCTCAGAAAAGATTTGGAGGGTGGATCTGTTAGGGTTTCATGCTCCCGGAAAGGATTAGGAAGATTGATCTCGCGGCAAGCATTGAGGATTGTTTTTCCTTGCTATGGAGTACAGACTATAATTTCACTTTCAAGTTTCATTAATTCTTACGGCTTTCCCTTTTCAGGAACAAGTGTTTGAAACCACCAGGTATTTACCCCAAAAATATGAACTCTGCTATAGCGTCTTTGTCCTTCCAAGCTAGTCTGCTGTGTGTGTGTGAGGGAGAGACGCAGGACTTTAAATTTGATTACCTCGCGAGAAGCCCTAGTACTTAAAGGTGTAGATTCACATACCTGAAGTCAGGTACCTGGCATCTTATTCAAGGGACTATACACCCTTCTTCAAGATCCCTCAAAAACCCTGAGAGAGGCGCCTTTAGAATGACATCCATAGCTCTAAAGAACCATTTAACATGATAATTTTGTGCAAAATTATAAATAGCAGGAACACAACATGAACGAATTGAGCACAGTTCGACGTACCCTAGTACGTACCTCGCGCCTTTAGAATGACATCCATCGCTCTAAAGAACCATTTAACATGATGAGTTTTCTGCAAAATTATAAATAGCAGGAACACAACATGAACGAACTGAGCACAGTTCTACGTACGTACCCTAGAAAAGCTATATCTATCTTCTTCTTCTTCTTCTTCTTCTTCTCTTGGTTGGTCGTCAAAACCTGCAAATCTCGCAATCACGATACTAAAAACCAGGTCTTGAATAGCTGAAAGAGGGAGCTATAGAAAAAGAGGTTCGTTACCCAGTAAAAATATACTTTAAATTAAAAGCCAAAATGGCATTCACCTGCACCTGTACCTGCACCTATTTGCTTCTTTCCAACTTAACTTGTTTACGTTTGCTCTGAAGCTTTGGATTTAAGAAAATGATTAAGGTGCAGGTGCAAATGCAGATAAAGGCAACATATTGGCAAGCTTGAGAAGAATCTCTTGTAGAAGGGAGGGATTTATAGAGCGAGAGCTCATGATCAAGAAGAAAGGAGAAGCCAAATATGAGAAAGGGAGTGGGTGTTACTGAAAATAATCAAAGTGTTCAGTGGGGGGTTGTTGTGAGGGTGAGGGGAAACGGGGAATAAGGATTTGACAAGCACGATGATCTACTAGAATTATGTTCAATTTCATATGAAAAAAGTGAAGGAAACTTAGCGATTTATTCTGTTCTTTAGGCTTTTAAACAGCACCAGTACACCACAAACAAAGCGGAGACGGAGGCGGAGGCGGAGACGGACCCAAGTCCGAGGTGAGACAAAACCCCTCAAGCACGTGAGCATTTGAGGTTCCCGCCAATAACACTCTGACACCTGATGATATGCTTTCTGACTATCCACTTGACTCCACTGGTTAACTTGGTGGCCCCGACGCTCCAGCTCCAGTCTTTCGAATTTCGATATTTAATTGCCAGTGCAGTACCACGATTATTTAAATCTATTTTTTTATCTTTATTAATTCGAAAAAGACTTTTTTGTTCCCAATGTTTAATTGTTTCCTTTTTCTTTTAGAATTTCGATATTGAATTGCCAGTACCACGATTATTTAATCTATTTTATTATCTTTTTTAATTCGAAAAAGACCTTTTTGTTCCCCATGTTTCTTTTTTCTTTTAGATTCTCTCCAAGTCTTCGGACGTCATTTAAGCGGACAATACGCAGATGCTACCTGCAAGGGGTCCCCTCCTCTAATTTATCGTAGCTTCTGAAAAATGGGACTCTTCACTTTCGGTTTCCCCACAATATGTGAACAGGAGCAGCGATCCTTGAGTAGATGGGGTCTCGAATGCTGCTTTTTGTAGATTTCATTTGGGGACCAGCAATTGTCAGTTTTTAGGCTCGTTTTTGCTTTTAGTTTTACCGAAGAGTCGTCCTCCTTGGCATGTCGTGCAAAATATTTACAAATCCATTACCTTATCTACCTACGAAATTTTCGAGTTAGTTGGAATATGTGTGATTTTTTCATCAAACGTGAAATTTTTGGACAAAGATGATTGACACTAGATAGTAAATAGTTTAGTGTAAATGGCAAATTTAGTTACTTATTCAAACAATTCAAAACAAATTATTGATCGCAACACTACAACAAAAACAACATTTGACTATGAAAAATTTGTCACCAAATGTTTCAAAATCGTTGCTAATAGTTATTACTGACGATTTATATTCGCCACTAAAAACGTCGCCACTAAAAACGTCTTTCAATAATCGTCGCTAATAGTTTTTACCTACGCTTTATTTTAGTAACGAAAAACTATTAGCGACGTTTTCTTAAAATGACGCCAATACACTTTGGCTACGTTTAAGTTTTGTAGCTAAAGATTATTAGCTATTTTTCCAATAACGTAACTAATTGTTTTTAGCTACGTTTCCAAAAATATGGCTAAAAAGTTTTAGCTACATTTTTAAAAATATAGCCAAATGTTTTTAGTCAAATTTTTAGTATACATTTTTAAAAAATGTTATATCATATTAATTATAATTATTTTTGACATTTTTAATCCATATTATTGTATATAATATTTAGATTTTTGTGTTAATTTATTATACAAAATAATTAATAATTTGAAGCATTATATATAAAAAATAAATATCATTAAATTATACCAGCAACAAAAATTCTTCGTATACAAGATTTTAATTACAACTTTAACAATCCTTATAAACAAAATAATAAATACAAATACTAGTTTACAAATTATAAATATTAAAATTACAAAAAAATACAACATAACTAGAATGACTCTAGGTTTGCCCATGTCGATGAGAGCAACTTCATACATCAGCCATCATATACAGAACATAAGCCATGAGAATCATGAAAGCAACTTCAAAATCGGTAGAGCACTTAAAATTATGCATAATTAACATAACTTGTTTTCAATTAGGAAAAAAAAAGAGGGAATGAAATGAGAAAGTAATCCAACAAAATATTCATTGAAAACCATTAAGTAATTTCAAAAGTACAACTTTATCATGTAAGCACTCAACAAACCAACCTGAGAGTAAAATAAAAAGCAAGTGTTGTAAAACATATGCATTGGGTGCACCCATAGCTTGAGTAAGGTTAAGAATAATTTAAACAATAAGAATAAAGCTTGATGAAGAAAGACAAACGTATGGCTGGACCAAGAGAGAGCTAGCATCAGGAGTACTGATTTGGGCTATGCTCTTCAAGCTGGCAGGAGTTCCATAATAGTCCACCTATAATGACATATTCTCAAAGCTTTTCCAAGAAAGGTACAAAGTATCAACACTATGATAGACTGTGAGTAGTAAGATTCCATGACAATTTGTAAAGAAGTCATATCCTATCTTCCAAACCATGTATATGGAGCATATTTACTTAAAAAAATTTATTAAAAATTTAGTGGTAGATTGAGTCACAACCATTTTCTTGCAGTGATTTGAAAAGATACAGATAACTATAGTAGAAATCATTCATCAATTTAAGCGAAAAAACACCCTTTAAGAGAAACATATATAAGATGAACGTGGAAGAGAAGTTTTCATAAAATTTTATGCTTCATGATAAGAATTTTGGAGTTTGTTACTCACACATCATATGAATTGCTTTTAAAATGACTCTATAGTTTTAGCTGCCAGTAAAGGTATTTGGCAAACAGCTTATTAGTTATTTTTAAGCTTATTGACTAAAAGTTAGGTTTTTGACCATCTTAAAAAGCTATTGATGTGTTTGGTGAATGACTTATTGGTTAATTTATTTAATCCTAATAAGTTGATTTCTAAAAACTCCATAAGAGGAGCTTTTGAAGTTAATTGTTTGCCTAATAATAGTATTGCCCTCCACTTTACTCTCTACTTTTGCTCTGTGTATTTTTGAAGTTAGGCTTTTTTTGATCGTACAATTATGTCGTGAAGTTTGGAAAAAATAATAAAGGGGTTAATTAAACTTTTTTATTTAATTTTATAATATTAGTTTACATTTAAAAATACTTTTTGAACATAAAGAGTCAAATCAAATTAATATTTTTAGTATATAACTATTATATATCGTATATGTGTCATGCTATAATTATAGATATTATTAATTTATTAAATAATAAAATTCATACATATTATATAAAAAATACTAATATGATGTAGCTCGCTGCATCATTCATATTAATAGAGAATTTAATATTGGATTATTATTATTATTATTATTTATTAAAGTTATAAACTTAAATTTTGTAAAATTAAATATCTAAATCTAAATTCCTATAATAATATTCAACGAAGTACTAAGAAATATAATATTGATGCTCTTATAATTTTTTTTAAATGATGCCCTTCGAAGTTATTTTACACATCAACAAATAAAACTAAATAGCTAATTTTACCAAACATCTTTAATAAACAGCTGATGTTATCTGTTGGTCAAATCAGCTATCAGCTAATTGCTAACACAATCCGTTGTTTGCCAAACAGGGCCATACCATCTAGCGTGGCATATCCTCATTTTCACAGAAAATAACCCACAAGACAATCATAAATATATTTACGCAAACATGTAAAAGGATTCATACCTCGATTTTGTCTAACATGGATAGATTAGCTCTTCCTGTCCTTACATAATTAAAATTCGTTCAAACTGTGTTAATAATTTTCTCCACTTTTTCCTTTTGATAACAAAAAATATTCCCAAATGATTATCAAATCAAAACATCCAAAAGGAAAATTCAAAGATGAGTAAACTTATGCTAACAACATCTTTCTCAATGGAAGACTTCTCTACTTCGATTTCTTCAATCGTCACACATCTCACCACTCTAGTTCTAAATCCAACAAAGCAACAAACCATCACATAACAAAACCTAAACGACAAGCAATTTATTCATATACTAACATTGTTTAATCAGGTGCTAATACTCGCCTATTTTGTGTTTGTTTCACGAAAATAGGTTTGCCAATAAGCTTAATGACGCGGTGATGGAAACTTGCGTAGTGAACTGTAGAGTTACACAAATTGTAACAACCTGAGAAGGTAGCATTGGCATGGACAGGAAATGAACTTGTACGAATAAATAATTTTCTTTACAATGTCTGGCATCCATGCAAAATCATAAAATCAAGGACCCACATCTAACAAACATTTTCTCCAACAGATAGTAGGCATAATGAATATCATAATCCAAACATGCTATTGTATTGCAAACATAATGTATATTACGTCACCACCAAACTCACCCGTTGTCATCTCAACCAACTCTCATTCATCTCGTGCTTCGGCAAATCTCAAAAAGAAACCCCATAAAAAGAAATAGGAGTGAGGCACGAACAAGAAAGAAATTTTAAAGCAAGAAAGTGGAAGACTGAGTGGATTAGATGTGCTTTGGGCTATGCAAAAAGCGATAGTCTATAAGAACAAGCTAAACGACGATAAATAGGGAAAGAAGAAAAGGGTAGTATCAGCAACAAAAAATAAGAAAGAATAAGATAGTAACATGGATTATAGTAATGTGAGGCATAGTAACATGGATTATAGTAATGTGAGGCCTTTGTGTATAAAGAGGGATTTGGTTCGATTGGACCAACAGAAGAAGCATCTTACTGATCTTTCTAAGAAAAGTGAACATATTTAAAGAAGAAGAAGAAGTTTATCAAGAAGAAGAAGTAGAACAGAGACCCATCGGAAGATGGATAGAGACAATCCGAAACAATAAAGAAACAAAATATAAAATGAAAATAAAATGAGAAGGGATTTCATTTTCATTTTCCTCTTATATTATTTGGCGATGATTTTCAAAAAGGTCGCTAAAGGTTCCATATTTGGTGACAATTTTGACAATCGTTGCCAAAAAGGTTAACTTTTAGGGGGCAATTTTGAAAATATCATTGCCAAAAGGTTTACCATTGGTTTTAGCTACGCATTCAGAAACGTAGTCAAAAGCTTGCCCTTTTGCGATGATTTTATAGAAGTGTCACGAATAGTGTACTTTTGGCAATGATTTTCAAAATCATTGTAATGAGGCTATCTTTAGGCAAACATGTTCAAAAGCATCGTAAAAAGCTTATTTTTAATGACTATTTTTAAAATGTGGCTAAAAAAATATAGCCAAATGTTTGCCTTGTTGTAGTGTCTTCCCATTGTGTTCCAAAGGTGGATTACTTCTCAAACTAAAAGAGAGGAGACTTTGGGAGTGTAAAGATGGGAAACCAAATTCTCGTTAAGATAGAGATATGGGTTATTTTCAAGTTTATACAAATTTCATAAGCTTATTGTCCTTAAGAGATATAGGACACATACCCAATCTAAGGCTAAATATATTATCGGCTATTATGTTAGATCAAGAAAGGTTTCACTACTCTTTCGAGGATAGGAAATGGAAACTGTCCAAAGGCACAATGATGATTGTCGAAGGAGAGTTATGTCACTCACTACATATGACACATTTAAAGGTGTATAGTCAGGGGCGGATGCACATTGGGGGCAAGTGGGGGCACTTGCCCCTACTGCCCCCAATTTTTTTAGAAAAATATATATAAAAATATTATTATTTTAAATTTTTTATTCAATAAAATAAAATTTGCCCCCACTCAAAAAAATTTTATCCCCATTAAAATTTTGCCCTCATTAAAAATAAAATTTTGCCCCCACTCAAAAAAAATTCTGGATCCGCCCCTGTGTATAGTGGTGGAGAAGTATAGACAGCTAAAGAGAAAACTTTACCAAATCTGTGGCATTAATGATTGAGACACACGAGTGAGAAAAGATTAAAGCTGATGACTAGTAAATCCCTTATCCTTGTTAAGAACTCTCTAACACTTAATCCTTGTGATCACTACTTAGCTGGAAAGTAGTATAGAGTCTTTTCCAAGAGAAAATCTACAATGAATTTGGAGATATTGGAGTTGGTGCTTCAAATGTTTGTGGCCCTATTGAGGAAGAGTAATAGAAAGTAACAGATATTTTATTATATTGATTGATGATGCTTTAAGGAAGACTTATGTATACATATTGAACTCTAAGAGTTAAGTATTTGAAATTTTTCCAGAAGTTTCATGTTATGGTAGAAATGGAAGTTGAGAGAAAGCTGAAGTTTATGTGAACAAAAAATCAAGGGGAGTATACTTCTAAGGTGTTTGAAGAATACTATACATCATATGACATTAGATATGAGAAAATCGAACTAGGGACTCCACAACATAATTAGGTTGCTAAAAGGATGAATAGAACCATTGTGGAGAAGGTTCGTTACACACTCAAAATGTCTATGTTGTCAAAGACATTTTGGAAAGAAGTAGTTCGAACTATGATCTACCTACTTAATAGAGCTCTCTCAGTCTTGTTGAATTTTAAAATTTTCGAGAGAGCATGGACTGGTCATCATTTGAGAGTTTTTGGCTGTCAGGTATTCAAACATGTAACCAAGGATCAGAGAAAGAAGTTTGATTAAGTTGATATCTTACATCTTTGTTGGATATGGTGGTGATCAGCGTAGCTTCAGACTTTATAGCTTAGAGAAGTAAAAGGTGAGCAAGGATGAGGTGTTTTAGGAGTAAGAGAGAGGTGCTGATTGTCTGAAAGTGATAAGTCATCAGACTTTAGTTCACCATATGGCATTGTTAACTCTTTGCAAATTCCTTCAACCATTGAGCAATTTATAGGTAAAGAAAATGAAATGTGTGACCAAACACACATTGATGGCGATCATGTACAATCTGCTAATGATAAGCTACATAAATCACATCTAGAAAATACTGAAAATGAATCCATTGAGGATAATGAGCAAAGGAAGCAATTGGATCCCATAGTTAATGAAATAAAGCTTCAAAAGTTGAAAAGGGAGAAAAGGCATTCCATAAGTTATCCAAATTCTAAATACTTGTTACTTACAGTTGAGGGGGAGCTTGAGAATGTGCAATAGGTTATGTCTTATAAAGACAAAGATCTCTGGCTCGTAGATATGAAGGAAGAGATAAATTTTTTAAAGAATAATAATACATACGAGCTTGTAAAGCTTCCAAAAGGCAAAAAGGCATTGAAGAATAAATGGGTATTCAAGACAAAGAGAGATGCTAACAAGCTGGTAAAGCAAAAGGAAGGGCTAGTAGTAAAAGGACTTAGTCAAAAGAAGGGTATAAACTTTGATGAAATCTTTTCAACAGTGATCAAGATGACCTCAATTTGAACAGTTTTGGGTATAACTGTCTGTTTGGATCTTGAACTTGAATAGCTAGATGTTAAAACAACCTTCTTATATAGAGATTTGGAAGAAAAGATATACATGGGGTAGCTAGAAGGTTTCAAAGCGAAAGGCAAGGAAAATCTAGCTTGTAAGTTGAAGAAAAGTCTATATAGCTTAAAACAAGCTCCAAGGCAGTGATATTAGAAGTTCGATTTCTTTGATAGATCATGGTTTTAAACAAACTTGTGTCGATGTTTTTATGTATTTCAAGAAGTTTTCAGGTGATAACTTTATCATTCTTCCTCTTTATGTTGATGATATACTCATTGTGGGTCAAGACATTGGTAGAATCCAAAGTTAATGAAGGATTTGTCCAAATCTTTTGATATGAAAGAATTGGGACCTGTAAAGAATATTTTATGTATGGAGATAACTCAAGATATGAAGAATAAAACATTATGGTTATCTTAGGAGAGATATATTGAACGTGTGCTAGAAATGTCCACCATGAAGTATATCAAGCAAGTTAGCACACCACTGGTGTCTTACTCCAAACTGTGTAAGTGTGCATGTCCCTCAATAAAAAAGGAGAAATATGGCATGTCCTCTATTCCATACTTATCTATAGTAGGGTCATTGATGTAGGTAATAATGTGTACAAGGCCAGATATTGCACAAGCTGTTGGGATGGTGAGCAAATTCTTGTCAAATCTAGGGAAGGTTCACTAGGAAGCAGTGAAATGGATTATGAGAAACTTGAAAGGACAATCAAAGTGGAGTTTTGTGCTTTGGTAATAGTGAGCTAACTCTAGAAGGTTTTATGGATGCAAATATGGTTAGAGTTTGATGGAAGAAAATTCACTTAAGGTTTTTTATTCAAGTTTATAAGGGGAGCCATCTCATCGCAATCTAAGCTACAAAAGTGTGTGACTTTATCTATGACTGAAGTATAATATGTAGTTAATGTGAGAAGATGCTCTGGTTGAAAAGGTTCCTTTAAGAGTAGGATGTAAAGCAAGAAGACTATGAAGTATTTTGTGATAATCAAAATGCTATTAACTTGAGCAAAAATACTATGTATTATTCTTATACAAAGCACTTAGATGTCATATATCATTAGTTGATGTCCGTAATAAAAGAGAAACAATTAATGTTGAAAAAGGTTTATATAAATTTAAATGGTGTTGATATGTTGACTAAAGTGGTTCTCGAATATAAGCATGAGCTATATAGTAAGCTTTTCAGGATGTATCTTAAGTAGATGATGGAGAATAATGTCTTCCTTATATTTAGGCTAGAGGGGAGATTGTTTAGTTTCTTGAGACTTTTGGTGATCATAGATGCCTTTATGGTTCGTGGGAATGACAAACAAGCGAACACATGATAGATGAAGCTCTTCTGAGGAGATACATGGCTATGTAGAGTGATATATGCTCGTATCGTAACTTACACAGTCGTGTGGATTAATCATGTAAGTGTTTATAAATGTGTGAAGAGTGAAGACATACATGATTGTGTGTACGCCTATGTGAAGATACATAGTCATGTATAAAGATCATGTAACTCTCTGTACTACATACAAATGTGAGTAAGGCAATGCTGAAGATACACGGTCATTTGTACTGCTTGTGTAAATGATTGTGTATGGGATAGAAAAACTTATTTTGTGATATAAAAGAGAAAAATACATAATTTTTATAGAGAGTGCAATCATAACATCCAAAAGTCAGGAAAGACAAAGAGAGGGCAAATACTGTTGTTACTCTCATCCTTGTCTGATTATTTTTGGAATTGGTTTAAGTGATTATTGATTGTGATGTCAACTTTAGTTTCAATCTTAAAACTTTGTGAAACAACCTGTTGTTTTGAGGAGAAAGATCAACTTTTCTGTAAATCCTTATTGAGTTTAATGGATTTGTTTGTCTGTTTATCTCGTAGTTTTTCCCTCTACACCGAAGAGTTTTCCACGTAAATCTTAGTGTTAGCTTTATCGTTAAGTTTCTTATTTTCATATTGTTTTGCTGGTGTAAGTTGACAAGTTCTTTTTGCAAGTTGACAAGTTCTTCCGTATCATTGATATGTTGGTTGATCTTTTAGAAAGTTATGTTATTAGGTCCCAACATTATATATCTTTATATATATAAATAATTTAATTTGGTTGATAATGAGAGTCTTCAAAATAATTTTTTTACAAATTTTCAAAATTCAAATGTGTATATTTAAGACTCGTTAAAAGCAAGATAATGATTATAATTTTTAAAAATAAAATACAATAAATAATCTAATGATCATTAACTATTCTGATGGTATGTCTCTATTAATAATTTATTACTATCAAAGAAAAATATCGTATAAAATTTGTTCTATTGATATTTATATACAGTCAATTATAAAGTCTTGATGATACCATATAAGCTCTTTATAAACTAATGGATAATATTTCATATATGTGTAAAGAATAAAAAGCTTATATCAACTTAGAATTAATGTAAGAATGAAACAAATAGGCCAAGGATAACAAAAAACCTATAATTACTTTGTGTATATATATATATATATATATATAAATTAAAATAGAATGATAAAGTTGAATTTTTTTGGAGAGGCTCAGCCGCGATGTCTCTGTGATGATTTGGAGAGGCTCATGCGCAAGTTTATCTGGGGATCCACAGAGTTCGTGAGAAAAACGCACCTGGTTAATTGGGAAGTTGTGTGTACGCCTAAATCTCACGAGGGACTAAGTCTTAAATGTATCCGAGCTTCCAATGTTGCCTTGCTTGCCAAGCTTGATTGGGCGTTGCTCACTCAATCCTCTTCCCTTTGGGTCCACCTCCTACGGGCGAAGTACCGGGTTAACCCTCATAATTTTCCCTCTTCCCTCGATAGACCCCGGGCATCGGGCACATGGCGAGGCATTTCTGCCAGCTGGCTTTATGTTTGCCAGGGCATCAAATGGCAGCTGAGAAATGGGCAACGTATCCACTTCTAGCTGGATAACTGGGTCCATAACTGGGGCCCTCTATGTTTAGTGGCCACCTCCACCCCGGCTGCTCATATTCTGCAAGCCACGGTGGTGAACTTTATGACTGACACCGGGCAATGGCGTTGGCACCTCTTTCAACACTACCTCCCTTCCTCGGTCAGTATGGACCATGCTGAAATACAACTAGATGTCGAGAACCTTGAGGAGGATCGCATGACCTGGGGCCTTACCAATCATGGGCGCTTTACCTTCGCGTCTGCTTATGAGCTGATTGCAGATCACAACACGGCGGACAATCGCACTTGGGCTTTGATATAGAAATGGGCGGGGCCACAACGGATTAGAGCCTTTTTGTGGCTCTTGACTAAAGGAAAACTGCTAACGAACCAGCAGAGAGTGGCCCACAGGCTCACTACGGACTGCAGTTGTCAGGTTTGTGGCCAAGAGGAAACTAATTTACACGCTATCAGTGATTGTCCAAGAGCTCAAGCTTTTTGGCGTCAACTCACCCCAGAATATGCGGATCCAGATTTTTTCCAACGAGATATAGTCCGATGGCTAGCTCACAATCTCAGCACCCCTACACAGAGACCTCAGGGGAACTGGGTTGCTGTCTTTGGGGTCGCCTGTTGGTTCCTTTGGCAGTGGAGGAATCGGAGCCTGTTCGAAGCTAATTTTGTCTGACTGGATGATGGGTCTCGAGCCGTTCTGGAGTATATAGCTTGGATAGGTCGAGCAAGTTCAGTGGAGTGATGCATCCTGCCGAATTCGCGCATCCCTCCAGGCACTTTAGTTGGATGGACGCCACCGCCTACCTCCTGGGTCAAAATTAATTCAGATGGTGCAGTCAAGCATCGTTCGACTCTGGCCACTGCGAGTGCTTTAATCAGGGATTGCCAAGGGAGCTGGTGTGGTGGCTTTCTACAACTTATTGGCAGCAGTTCTCCTATTACTGCAAAATTATGAGGAGTTCACTCGGGTCTTCACCTTGCATAGACAATGGGGTACCGTCGAGTGATAGTGGAAGTGGACTCTTTCGAGGTTATAAACATTCTCTCTTCCTCCACTCTGGTTTTTACTGACGATCCTTTTTTGGTGGCAGGTATCCGTGGCCTTCTACAACGACCTTGGGAGGTGCAGATGCAACATGTCAGTCATGAAGGCAACCAATATGCTGATCGTCTAGCCTTTCTAGCGGAGCTGTCCAGTCCTAGCCTTCATTTGCTTATCGAGCCTCCGGGGTCGATTATGGACTTACTCCATCGGGACCAGTAAGGCGGCCAATACTGTAGAGCCCTGCGTTAGCTAGGGTTTTGGTTTTTATTTCCTTTGTAACAAAAAAAAGATTTAAGGATAAGACTATCATATGTGGTCTCCAAGGACTTCTCTTGGTTTATTTCAAATATTTCTTTAACCTCTAAAACTATGTGTGAGTGAGTTTCAAAGTTTGGTTTTTGATAATCACATTAACACAAATTAGAGAGAGAAAATATATTTTAGTAAGGTAAAGTGAGTAGGTAAAAGACCTCATTCCTAAGAATAATGACCATTTATAGTAATTTATAAGTGTGAGAAATTACAATACTTGTCTCCATTTTATGTAATGTTAAAAGATACTTGGCTTATTAGATTGTCTATCAACTAAGTTCTTAAGGGATGCTTTCATGTATTTTATTTTCCATTTAAGTTTTGGTCATAGGTTTATAGTATTGCTCCATGGTTTTTTGATATGAACACACAGGCCTATCTTCATAATATAAATCGTGAAGGCCAAAGCTTATAATACTTTGAAAGATACGTCATCCATGTGATATGAACAAACACGTTTATCTTCCTGAAGTGAATTTCAGGCAGGCTAAAGACTTCTGAAACACTTAGAAAGATTTATTGTGTAACACTCAAATACCCCCTGTGAGGATATGTGGATGCCACCCAAAACAGAACAATCCAATCAGACTTAACATGACAAATAATGCTGACAATACATCAC
>JANKOE010000001.1:3064149-3079841 GCA_026284465.1 Erythroxylum citrifolium | reverse complement strand
CGAACTAACAAGAGTTTCACTAAGAAAAAGAAAATTAGGCTTATTGACATTAACAATGTCCTTCAGCGCATTCACTGCACGCAGGTTGCCCAAGCCCCGGCAGTTCCAAGCAATACAAATCATGACAATCGGCGGGTCTCATAGATAAGACCGGCCGTTGATAATTCAGTAGCATTGTAATCTATACCACCCCCTGTAAGATCTGAAACCTTAACCACAAGCTCTGCGTCTTCTTTCTCGCGAATAGACAGTCTTTGAAATTCAGGTTCCATGTCTAAACAAGAGAAACACCCAGCGATAAACGCGGACAAAGAGAAAACTAGCAAGACAAAAACATGTACGACGACATGACGAAAACTTGCACCCCAAGAGAGAAAAAACGGGCAAGACCTTTCAAAACCTAACTTCCAATTCTCCTAGTTCCCCAATCAAAATCTGAAGCTATTCTTCAGAAAGTCATCAACAACCAGCCAACCATCCTGCAGTCGCAACGCCATCATTAGGGGAAAGGCCGATCGTAGAGTACCTTCTCTTGCTTACCTCCGACAAAGAAACCCAAACTTGAATGTTAATGTTATTGTCTCGTTCTTCTCAACTCAGTTCCTGTCGGAAAATACTTTTTAAAGTTAAACTGTATCATTGCAACAAGTACGAGGATCGTTCTTGAGTTCCTTCAAGATTCGCTATGAAGTTTTCATCATTCACACGCAGATAATACACAAGAGAGTTGTGTAACAATGGGAAAGCAATAGAGTAATCGTATTACAGCAGAACATAAATTGGGAAGCAGGCACGTGTAGAATACGTGATATGTTAAAAAAATGTGACATAGTTAATTATGTTAGTGGCATGAACAAGAAATTCAATGTCAGTCTATCTTTTAACAAATTAAAATTGATATATTCTATAATCACTTTTTTAAAGTTAAATTAATATATAAAATTGAATAAATTTTGAAAATTTTTAAATAATTAATACATTACGTTTCGTCTGAAAAAAGATGCAAAGGGATATAAGAGAGTTTTTAAAAAGTTTTGAAGTGAAGTGTTAGAATTAAAACAAAAAGAAACCTTTATGTTTTAATTCTACTTTATCCAGTTCACTGCAAATTTTAGTTGGTTTTAGATAAATATAATTTTTCATTTGAGGCTTTTTATGAATATGCCACTCCATTGCATTTTCCGACCGAACAGATGACTCGAAACTGTTAATGGTAGGCCAAGTGCTAACAGAGAGTAGTAATAATCAACTTGTGCCTGTTATTGCCGACATTTTCTTTGGTGTTTCCTCTGTCCAGTGGTTGATCTCTGATTGGTAGAGATGAGTGTCCATACTCTCTCTAGTCATGTACATACTTTCGTTTATTATTTATTTTTATTACTAATTTACCAAAATAAATAAATAAAACAAGCAATTAAAAGAGAAAAAAAGGCTAGTGCAACAAAAAAAAGTACTAATGTTAATAAAAACCACAAGAATTCAAATACAAAAGTTTGAAATGCCGGTAACAAGAGAATGACTTCTCTGAGTAAGGTCCTTTATACGTATTTTAATTCACCAAATTTTTCTATTGAGGACTAAGTCTTCGGTAAGTCCTAGTAGAGCCTTAACGTTTACGATCACTTCTTCCTGATTTTTCTTAGATCTTTCTCTTCTTTTCTTACATTCTCTAAGTACGATCTTCTCGCATCTTCTTACTAAAGCATTGAGATATCTCCTCTTAACATGCTTGAACTATAAGTCTTATCTCCCTTAATTTGCTATCAATATTAGTTATCCTCAACTTGTCTCTTATTACTATAATCTTAATTTTATCTCTTCTTATAAGATTGCACATTTAACGAAGTATCCTCATTTCTACAACCATTAACTTTTGATTATGTTCCTGTTTGATAAGTCAATACTTTACTCCATAAAGTATGGTCGACTTAATTGTTAAACAGTAGAAGTTGCCTTTTACCCTAAATGGTATCTTCTTGTGACAAAAAATTCTTGAGTCACCCTTCCATTTAAGTTACATTGATTTAATACGGTGCATTATGTTATCTTTGATATTACTACTAATTTAGATGATAGATCCACCTTTAACAAAAAAACTTTGGCATAATAAGATATGGATAAAATATCTCACATAGAAAAATCCTTCTTTTTTCATAGGTCTTTTAAACATTTTATTTTGAGTCTTATGTTTTGTATTTAGCTTAAAATTTTAATATGTAATACTTCCCTCTTAGTTATGTAGTCTAAATATTTCCTAGCTTAGCCTAAATATTTTCTTATAATGACTTATTTGATTTATTTATTTACTTATTTTTTCGTTAGGGATGATAACTGGGCTCAAGCCAGGCCGAATTTACTAAGACTCGGGACGAGCTCAGGCTCAGGCTTTCCAACCCTAATCTAATTTGAGGCCCAACCTTTATAAGTAAAACGACGTCGTTTTGTTGAAAATGAAATCGTTTTGCATTTTTAATTTTAAAAAATTTAACCTAGGATGAGTCGAGCCGAGCTCGGGGACCCATTGTCATCCCTACTTTTTCTTGTTTATGTATTTATCAACTTATTTTATCTTTTATTTTATTCTTTACCTTGTTTTATGTTTATTATTTTATTTATTATATTACTTATTTTTATATTTTTATTTATACATTTCTATTTATTTTTGTTTTATTAATATTATTATCTTTTATGTCAACTTTTATTTTTATTATTTTAATCTGTATATGCTTTTTTATGTAGATCTATTAGAAATAATTTCTCTGCCAGTTATGAGTAAAGTTGAGTACTACTAGACTTCTCTAAATCCTGTGTATCAGCGGGACTTTCACTAGGTTATTGTTGTTGTTATTGCTTTGGCTTTCGTTCCAATCTTGATTACCAAATTGAATGCAACCTTACAATCCGACTAAGTACTCATTTTTGGTCCTCCTCAATCTAAAGTCATACGACTCTAACGTGTCCCTCCAAAGTCCTAACTTGATATTAACATCCTCTTTTATTTAATCCACTAAAACAATATTATCATCACACAACATATTCCAATGCACATTTCTTTGAATATTCTTGATAAGCTAATTCATATCTACTATAAACAGGAAAAGACTCTACGAGAATTATTGGTGTAGCCCAATGCCTATAAAAAAATCTTTCTATATCCCCTCTTGTTGTCTTTACACTGGTAGTAACGCCTTCATACATATCCCTAATAATCTTTAGATCAGCGATAAAAATTCTCTTAACTTCTAAATAATGTTAATATTAAATTAATCATCTAAGGATATATATTGCTTCTGTAGTAGACCTCCTTAACATAAAAGTAAATTGGTTCCCCAAAATAATTTCATAATTTCTTATTCTTTTTCAATCACTCTCTCTCATAACTTTATAATGGGACTGAATAATTTATTACCTCTATAATTATTACAACTTTAAATGTCCTTCTTACCTTGGCAAAGAAAGATTAGTGCTAAATCTTACTCATCTCACAATTTGACGAATTTGAAGATCAAATTAAAAAATTTAACCAACCAAGTAACACTCGTTTCTCTTAAACTCTTCTACACCTTTATAAATAACTCGTTAAGTCCTGCCGCCGTCTACTCTTCATCTTCCTCGAAACTTTTTTAATATCTTCTTACATAATACGCCAGTAACAAGTGACATGAAGACTTCTTCTCTTAGTAGTACATAAATAACGTTTCTTAACCAGAGAGGTCTTATCACTTCAGCATAACTAAGTTTCAGACTTGTCACTTGAAAAACAGATTGAACAGAACGAAGATAACCAAAAATTAATTATAAAAGCTGAAGGGGCTTGCTCTTTTCATGTGTAAAAGCTACCGAGTTCAAATGATTTACAGTCTAGGTACAATACAGCAGCCCACGATCGGGACAAAAAAAATGAATGAATTGGGGGTATATATGGATAACTCCTTTGCTATATATATAAATCATAAGTATGCATAGAACACCATCTTTGTAAGCAGCTCAAAGATCTGACATCTGTCTATAAGGATCGTCGAAAGGCTCAGGATTAATTCAACGTGATGTTTCGGTTTTCAGCCACCATGAAAACCAGACGACTTGAAGGAACTGCTTGAAAGATTTGGTAGCTTGAGAATTGCAATGATACCACCTGCAAGGGCACATACAGAGGCCAGTACAAAAGCAGGTATATTGCCTCCGCCAAACAGTTCATCCCATGGCCCCGCCCCAAGGGATACAATCATCTGCCAGACCAAAATAAAAATTAAATCAGCTTGGACTGATTTAACCAGAATTAGAAGAGGAAGGAAAATAGAAAAGAAGTGCGATGAAAGAAGCTAAGGAATTATAGTAATTGTCTACCACAAGTAAAGAGCAAGAGTAAAAGAAATCAATTTCCATGGTCCACTAATAGAACAATGTGAGCATTCTAACGATAAGCACAGCAGCATTGACCACCAGCTAACTTATCCAAAAGAACTACTCCATTGTTTTTAAACCACGCAAAGATTCCAACTATTTTCACGGTTGGAATATCCAACTTCATATTGAACATTTTCCAAAATCAGAGCAAGTAAATTCGAAACAATCCTCGTGCCTGCATCTACCTGGGGGACAACTATTGCAAGATTAAGAACTCCTATAGCCAATCCTGCACACCAATCAAACATCATCTGGATCAGCTTTCTTGATTCCTTAACCTTAATAACAGGAAATTTTAGATTAAATAACTGCTTTACAAACCTTGGCCGCCACCTGAATCAGCAGTCAACTCAGCTGTGACAGAAAATGGCACACTATATGTAATCTGCAGCAGACAACTGATTAATGGATGCTTTGAGAAAAGATGCAGAATTAAAGCAGTTAGTCCAGATAAACAAGATACATACCGCAAGTGGAAAGCCAAGAAGAGCAAATACAATCAAGGCTGCTATTCTGATCGACTTATCTCCTCCAATTACATGCTCAATTCCTTCAGAGTATTCACCAACTGATATGGAACTAATGACAGCAGTTGCAGCCATGCAAGCAAATACAATAAAATTACTCATGGCCCACACAAGTCTTGCCCCCACCTTCTGACACATGGGTTCAATGAAGAATGAACTAATGCCAAGAACAACCTGGCCAAAAGTAAACATTGCATAAGGTTCATTTAACGAGATCCAAAACAAATAGCAAAACAATATGTTTTAATTTTTTGTTCGACGATCTTTTTGACATGTTCCTCAAGGTTGTAAATCGAATCCAGATTCTTATCTTCCTTTCTACATCATTTTACCTTCCCAAATGGTTTGTTAAAATTTATGCTCTCGGATCTGCTTGTAAATTTTCAAATAATCTTTCCTTTTATCCCACCTTCTGTAAACTACTTATTTGCACAAGATACCTAATTAGATCTTCAATTGAAAATGTCACAGTTAAAGCTATAACCGGGTGATGCCTTTTGCATATAACCAATTGCAAGAGCACATTTTTGATGTTACAAAGAAAGTTAGATAATTCCTCAATAAATTGGACCTTTGGCTTAAGATAACTAAGCATGCCAAGCATCTAAATTACTGATGTTCAATTTTGAGTTCTTACAGAATTCAATAGCAAACCAAAAGCACCTTCTCTGACACCACGACCATACAACTTCACTTCACTTGAACTCCCTGTTGGATCTCCATGATACACTTCTCTCCCCATCCAATCAGTGTCAAAAAGAAAGAAAGGGAACCAGGACAGCTTCAAATTTTCAATGAAACCAAGAATTGCGTCAATACATAAGGGAATGGTATTCATCATAATAATCATTAGAAAGATGGATCGCTTCTATAATTACTGAAAAAGTTTTTGGATAATGCATATACTTGTTTGGAAAGTCAATACTAGGATACACAATGACTAGTGCTTACCCAAGTAAGTGCCATAACAACAAGCACCGAATGCATTCCAGGTGGTAAGTGCCTCAAACTGGTCAAGAAATTGACTAACACAGCTCCAGGACCATCATTAAATGTTACAATTTGATGGTCCACAGAATGCTTTTGGTCCAGATTCTGCTTATAGTCAGCATTGGCAGTGTCTCCACCAGAATTGCTGACTGATAGTGCATCAGAATCATGTTTTGAAAGCTCAATGCCATTCTGTTGGGGACTATCCAACAATGGAGCTGAATCTGATAGACGGTTGGATGTTTGAGAGGGTTTATTTGCATTTAGCGGTACCTCATCCGCAAAATATAGTGTTACAAGTGTGCAAAATGTCAGAAAGACCTGCACATATGGCAAACTAAGTATTGGGTTCACATAAAATGCAGAATATATGAGCAAGCAGCAAGGCGAACATACCCAAAATTTTACGACATGAATCTCTAGCTAGCCGTGAAAATAACACCAGAACATATGTGATTGAAAATGCAACATAAGCAACAAAACACACAGAGACATGACTCAAAACCTTAACTCGGATGATTAATTGGAACAAGAGCGTCTACCAAGCAACATAGCTGCAAATTACAGGTAAAAACCTCCTGCTCACCAGATAAACATCCGACTCAACCAAATTCAACCACCTTCATCTCTCACACAGAAAAATTCAATCATATTCAACCAAGGAAACTAAAGTATAGTGGCTGCAAGGTAAATGAATTTGAATTAATTGCTTTACCATGTATTCTAAATCAGCGACTTACCACAGCTACAATAAATGCTGCTTTAAGATTTCCACAAGCCTCACAACAAGCTCTACTCGTCAAGAAAGGAAACCACCTGCTCAAAATAGAATTTTCAGGTAAACAAATCACAACTGGGACGCATATGATTGAGCTTAAAATCGTATAGATCATACAGAATATTTCTCAATACAACAAAACTCTCTTCATAGAGTTTCACCTATTCCACCTCCCACTTGCACCAGCAGAAAACCCTAAAATGTTTCCAACAGCCATCCATGAACAAAATACAGCATTTGCAGAATTTCGTTGATCAGGACCTATATCACAACAGATACTAAGCTTATCGTGATCCAGACTCATATCATCATAAGCTTTAGAAGATCAAGAACATATAAAAGAGCAAACGAAACTTTACCTGACAAATCAGCAAGAAGAGCACGAGCTGGTCCCTACATATGCAAGGAGCCTATTATCTACTTTATGCAATGATATATAGTTAAAATGCACTGTATATGGCGTCAGAAAAGGATGCAAAAATAGCATATAGATTAAAAATTACCTGGACTGTATTGTTTGCCAGATCCAACAACCAGAAGCCAATAATGAAGACAAAGGCTGCTCTTGTTCGTGTCCCCTTGTATATGCTGCATTTTCACAGATGAGTTGGTAAGTTTTGACAAACTTGCAGAATGAAATACCAGAAATCCAGAGGGGCAATGGAAACCTGCAATGCTCCCGTGTATCTCCTAATATATATCCAATGTCTGCAGAAAACCCGATTATTATCACCTAAATTTAAAACACCTAGTTCAGCCAATATAAAGCATAGTATGTATCAATAAACGATTAAAGCAAATGTGAACAGACAATACTTACAGAAAGTGAGATCAACAGAGATCCAGCAAGAATAAACGGCCGCCTTCTTCCATATTTTGAATAACACTTATCACTCCAAATCCCAACACAAGGTTGAACCTAAAAGCCAAAAAGCTAATAACTAAGACAATTCCTAAGAGAGTATATGCATAATAGAGGCAAAGTCCAGCAACTATTTTAACTTAACTCTTCTAGTCAATGCATCCGCATCATTAGTAAGCACTTCATCAGAAAACAAGAACAAAGGTTTCAGCTAGGAATGGAGCATGATTAATAACAAACTGTCTGACTACACCAGAGTAAATGTTTCATCTCATAATGTAAAAATGGTTAAGAGTAGCATGCTCCCACATGTTGCTTGGTTCAAATAGAAACTATGACTAGTTTATTTTATTTTAATATAGAATTTCAATGTAAATGCATCTCTATTGCAGACCAAATATCAAATAGAGTTCAACTTGAGACTATACAAAATCTTCCAGTTTGGACAACAATTGATTACTGCACTTGCCAATATGGAAACTCCAGAAACTTGTGATGTCATTGTTGCAGGATAGACAAGGCAAGCAGTTTGTTTATCACATGAGAAGAAATTAAATGACAGTACAATTTTCTGAATCAGCAGATTAAGGCATCAGTAAATGTTGTGAAGATAGTGTTCAAACAGCAAAAACTTTATATAAGAGATTCATATCACCTACCACAAGGCCAGTAATAGGACCACAGAGCCAAATAAATGATGAAAAAGCATGTCCAATACCAAGAGTCTGCAACAATCAGCCATACTAAGAATTAGTAACCAAGAGAAAATATGTAAATGCTCAAAATAAGAGCTAAATGCCACTACAAATGTGAATCAAAATCTGCCAAACAAAAATAAAAGTAATGAATAATGACTCAATCACATTAATTGAACCAAAAGACAAACATATAAAAATAAATTTTGGAATAAAACACAATGCACATCACATATTGTACTTACACTCCATTGTTACCTTAAAATACAATATCACCCCACCCTTATTCACATTCAACCATGCATGATACCATTGAAGATTCAAAATATCAGCAAAAACCTTGGATTAACTTTCGATGACATTTAGAATGTAACAGTAAAAGATTCATGTCTTGATAGGTTACTAAAATTGTAGAGAAAGTAAATAAACACTAGACGTTAACATTAATCAGAATAGATAAATGTTATTTCAGTTTGGAAGTCGCAGTTGAGTGCTTAATGCGCATTCTGCGCACAGTTTTCTCCACATAATTCATATTCCTCAAGTATTTCACGGTAATCCAATCAAAGAACTCAGCAGAATCAATTTTCTAAGAAAAATTAAAAGGCTGAACGTCAAATACCATATGTGATTCCATCAAAGACAAAAGACTACACATTCTTTAACGGAATCCTTTGAAATGCACCAAGTATAAGTAACTTTACAACGATATCCTCTAAAACTCAACCAGCATCTATTGTGTTAAATCTAAACAGTGTTTTAGATAAGCATCGACTTGCCTGTATATAAGGGGTGAGGAGAGAGAGCTGCAATGCCCAGCCGAATTGAACGCCAGCAGCGACCGTACAACTAAGAACGAGAATGATCAAGCTGTGGTGTGTCGGCGGTCTAGCCGTGAGACCGGAGGCTCCGGTTCCCGGCGGAGAAGAATTAGGAGGAGAAGAGTGATCGAACCCAATCCGATGATCCACAGCCACCGACAGAGATTCCATCTCCACCTCCTTCTTCAGGTTCTTGTAAGGAACCCGACCCGAAAAGGAGTCCATAATCCGGCGATTAGGATCTGAAAGATTGTATTAACATCTAAGAGATGATGAAGTGAAAAGTGGTACTCTACAGATCTGAAACACCCAAGAGCGATAAAGAGGGATTGAGATTTTTGTGGAAAAAAACAGAAGTTAAAACGGGTCAAATTGGGCGGGCACACAAAAATATGAGTGTAACTGATAAGGTCTCCGGCAATAGAATGGAATTACCAGGGGTTACATCATTTGAGCCTTGGGCCAATTTAATCAGAGCCGTTCATAAACAAGTTGATTCGGAATTTTTGACCACTTTGCTTCCCTTCTACTTTTCCACACCTCAGGATGGTGATGTCATACGCCCACCGACGCGGAATTGGTGGCAACTGGCAAACATGCGAGCCTTCGGTTGGAACTTGGATGATTATATTCAAAACGCTGACGTATGTTATTTCCCACGCAAGCATGTATGTATACCCTTTCATGCAAGGTCACATGTGTCAAGTTTCAAAAGCTTCGGTTAATTAATTGTTTTGTTTTAAACTTCAAGTCCAATTAATATATAAAATCCGTGTTTAAGATATGGTGCCTAAGGTAAAATCAAGTAACTATCGAATTTTCAATCCTTTAACATTAATATTAGAATAATATTTAATTATACGAAAATAAAAAATTCTTTAAAGTTGCTTATTTATATTAACTCTTATATTATTAATATCTTTTTAAAATTTGTTCTATAATCAACCATTAATGTTAAAGGTGAATTTATAAATGCCATGATCTTATAAATATATTTAAATTTTTGCGTAAAAGATGTATTCCTGCCTTGGCTCGAATGACCTAACGAGGACTTTCAAGAACGTAAAGATGCCAATTTCCAGGCACTCCACCAAAGCCAAACGATCCATATGAGGCGTTCGGACTTTAGGGTACTTGAAAATCAGCAAACGAAAAATCAAAAAACAGAAATAAAGAACTCAACCCATTTGGTAATGGGAAGAACATGCCATGCATCGACAGTGACAAAGTACATCATTCACACAACTCCTACCAGTGCAACTATACAAACAATTTGCTATACTTCCTGGAAAGTAATATATAGGTACCAAAAGCTATATATTTGTTGTAAAGCATCTCACTGCTGAATGCCCCGACTGCCCAAATCAGCTGCAACTTTAGCTGCACTGTTTAAAGCACCTGAAACCCAAAGAGCTCCCCTAGAGAAGTAGCTACTGTTCATAACGGTGTTTGCTGCGGCAGCAGCTGATCTTCCTGTTGCAGATACTGCAGATTTGGTTGTCTCAGATACATGGTACTTCTCATCCACGGCTTTAACGGCTTCCATGCCTGCAAAAATCTTGTCAGCAAGACCAAATCTTTCGGTCAACTCAGCAACCTTTGCTGTTGCAGAAGCAGAAACTTGATGGGACTCATCAAAAGCTTTTGCCTTGTTTAATGCATCCTTCCCTAGCACATATCCTTTGGCCAGCATGGTTTTGACCACTTCTTGAGCCACAGTTACTGCTTCTCCAGCATTTTGAACAAATTGGCTTCCTTGAGGATTCTGGCATAACATAGCAGGATGAATAGCAAAGACTGATTTAGGTTACAACAACAATTTCCCACACCATATGCTAGAGGACAGATGAGGAATGAAAGAAAAGCTTACAGATGAGTCTGTTTCATTTCCAGGACTTGATGTAGACCTGTTCCACATATCAAATTCATCTTGGTAGTGCCCCCACCGTGTTATGCATACACGTTCATCCAGGATTGTAGCACCCTAAGACCATAAGAATAGGAAGAAATTCCAGCTAAAATAAATTTTTTTAGCCACTGAATCATCCCCGAGTACAATGAAGATGATGGTCTTTTTTCATGTAATTATTATAATGAAAATTATGAAAAGATAAAGAGATTAGTAATAGGACTTTGACATTCACCCTAAAAATCTAATGGGTTATGAAACACTTCATAATTCTTATGGTCCTAGTGAAGAGAGAAAAATACAACAATAACTTGCAACAGATTACATCTAAAATTTGAATAGCAAAGAGAGAAAGTATGCACCTTGCAGGACATGTAGTGGAAACAATAACAGAGGACGACCAAGTGCTTTAACCATTCATGACAAGATTTTCAATGTTCTTATGAACGTCATTACACACCCACTACATCTTTATTATCAATGCAATGAACAATCTGATCCAAAAGCTGTTCAGCAAATTAATACAAGCCAAGGGCACTTGTTCGGTTGACTTCAATTTTCATCGTAAAATTAACATCAGTGTTTCTTAACCACAACTGTTTCCCTCAATTGTGAAATTTTCGCAAGCCTAATTATAAAAAAACCAACCAGATAGGAGATTAAGTCAAGAGAAGAAAAGCTAGCAGGCCAATACTCACACTCAGTAATACAGCAGTTTCTTGGGCATATGCATCTTTGAATGTCACATAAGCAGTACAAGCGTATTCACCTGCTCTGTAACAATTAAAAGACAAATAGAAAAGAACGGTTTATCCATTATCAGGAAGCAATAAGCCATTAATTAAGGAGTAAGAAAAAAATTAGAAGACGAGCAAATACCTGAAGATTTCGACATGCTGAATCGGGCCAGAGAAAGCGAAAAAATCGTAAAGAACCTGCTCTGTGGTCTGGGGAGAGAGGCCAGTAACTTCCACTGTGTACCCAGTTTGGTCCATCATAGACTGATAAAACCTAAGACAACATAGAAAATCATCGAATCAAATCTCGTCCGTGCTAAAAGTAGTTAACCCATAGAGAAATTGAATTAGTACATCCCCGATCCCACGTAGATCATCCCCTAATACAAAATCTAACCGAACAACTGGCCAACCATTATCGACCCGTCAAGTTCACGGTAGGATAAAACAACCAAAACCAAGACGGTTGATGTTGCTTCACTTGCTATAGAAGAAAGACTATTTACGGTTACTTACCTGTATTTAGAGGATGCTTCGGATGTAGATCTTGAGAGAGAAGAAGGCCTTCAACTTCTAGAGGGAGACAGATATCGACAACAACAAAATGGTTATTGAACCGAGCTTCTCCGCTGCTTGGCTCAAGAAGCTCTCATAGAATCATTCAATACTAAGCCCATCAATGATCTGTGGACCCCACAAGAGGACAATTCCAGTACTTGAAAGGAGAACGTCAAAATGTGATTTATCTAAGGTTTTGAAAACTAGATGGGATATTTAACCGCAAGTTTTATTGATCACTGGTTTGACCGGTTCGATCGATTCAACCACCGATCGAACCAGTATAACATCATAATTATATAATAATTATATTTAATTATATATAATATTAGTAATATTAAAAAATACGAAAATATATCAAATAATATAAAAAATATTAAAAAAATAAAAAATAATAAAAATTCATTGAACCAGTGGTCTAACCGGTCGAACCGGACTGATTCAACCTGTCAATTGACCGGTTCTGACCGATTTTTACTGGTTCAATTAGGAACCGATTTTTAGGAATAAATTAGACCGGATAGCCGACTGATCACTGATCAAACTGATCGGTTCGATCCAATTTTCAAAACAATAGATTTATCTGTAAGATTTTGCAAAAGGTCTAATGACATTGAAAGGTGTCAACGTGGAAGATTAGAATTTACTTGACATATAATCTGATATTTATGTTAAAATTTGAACTTAATTAAATTATAAAAAGAATTTAATTTTTAGGTTAATAAAAATAAGCAACAAAAGATAACCCTACTTTTTCTTTAGAACTCATCTATTGCCCCTATTGCCCCTTTGTTACTCATCAAACTTGAAGAAGACCCCCAATTTTACAAATCTTAGTTGCCTTAAATTAAATTTCTAATTACCTTAATCCATTAGAAATCAATCCACATTGTGACCTCACAATTATGAGTGAGTGTCTTATATTACAACAACAAAAGAAGGTCATGGTCCATTCTTATGTAAACAAGTTCAGTCATATTTGTTTAAAGTTTTTATTTTGTTCAATTTTTTCTTCAAATCATTTTTTTTGTATTTTAACTGTTTGGTATTATGGCAATGGGTGAGGGTTATGCTTGATTCTTATGTAAACAAATTGGAATATGTTTGTTTGAAGTTCTTTTTGGTTTAATCTCATAATGAAATCGTTGATTTTGTATTCTAATCGTTAGGTATTGTAGCAACAAGAGAGGTTATAATGCCACCTTAACATGGAACATCTATTTTCATAAATTTTTTATTTTCACAAATTTTCTATTTTCATAAGTGTCCTATTTCCATAAAGTTTACTATTTCCATAAGTTTCATATTTTCTATAAATTTCCTACTTGTTTTTAATTTCCTATTTCCTTTAATATTAGGATTACTTTATCAAGCATATAAATAGGGCTCTTAAGTGTTGTATTAGTTATTCTATCAATAATACTTTCATATTTAGTTAGCTTTAAGCTTTAAGCTTTCTCTATGAGTAAATTCTTGTGTTTATTCAAATTAAGCATGTTACTTAGTTGTTCTTTATCTCTAGCTACATCAGTTGGTATCAGAGCAGGTTGAATCAACCCCCTCCATATTAGTGATGGTAACAAAAACAAAAATCGCATTATAGATAACCCTAGGTCAGATGACTATGGGAGGCACTAAGAGAAATGAAGCATCATCAAATTATATACCGATTAAAGTATTCTTTAGAGGCACATTTTGGGGAGATCTTGGAGCACCTCAATGCCCTTAACCGTCTTTCCAATAGGGATAGGAACAATGATGGAGATCGTGTTAGCATTACAAGAGTTAAGACAATTAGTGACAATTTTTTGTGACTAACTATTGTTTCGTCACAAATACGAGATTTTTTGTGACAAGACAATTGATTGATACTATTATTTGGATTAACTGTGATGATTTATTTTTTATCAATAATACAATAGTAATTGTAATAATTTAGTATCTTTCACAATTAAGTTGTCACTATTAACATATTAATAGTGTCAAAATTTCTTTTATCACTAAGTTTTGTCATTAAAACACTATGTAATTTGGCGACAAAATAATTTTGGTTGGAATAAATTGTAATTGTGACAGAACATATGTTAGTAACTAATATTTTCGATTTGTTGTGACAAAATATAGTTTAGTCACTAATATTTTTTCTTTTTGTTACGAAACAGTTAATCGTCACACAATATTTTACTTCTTATGACACAATATTTTGTCAATAAATATTCAATTAATTCGTGTCTACTTTATATTGTCACAATAACCGAACTATAACTATGGTCACAACTATTCGTAATTTAGTGACCATTTTTTTATGACTAACTATTTTTGTCATCATAAATACGAGATTTTTTAATGCCAAGACAATTGATTGACACTATTGTTTAGATTATCTGTGATGATTTATATGTTTATCACTAATACAATGATAATTGTGGCAATTTAATATCTTTCACAGTTAAATTGTCACTATTAATGCATTAATAGTGTTAAAATTTATTTGATCACTAAGTTTTGTCACTAAAAGCCTATGAAATTTGGCGTTAGAATAATTTTAGTAGGAATTAATTGTAATTATGACAAAACATATGTTGATAACTAATATTTTTTATTTGTTGTAACAAAATATAGTTTGGTTACTAATATTTTTTCTTGTTGTGACGAAATGGTTTACCGTCATATAATATTTTACTTGTTGTGACGAAAAGTTTTGCCAATAAATATTCAATTAAATAGGGTCTACTTAATATTGTCACAATCACAAAACTATAACTATGGTCACTACCATTTGTAATTTAGTAACAATTTTTGTGACGAAGTATTATTTCGACACAGATACGAGGTTTTTTGTGACAAAACAGTTGATTTACACTATTGTTTGGATTAACTGTGATAATTTATTTTTGTGTCACTAATACAATGGGAATTGTGACAAATTAGTACCTTCACAATTAAATTGTCACTATTAATATATTAATAGTATCAAATTTTCTTGTATCACTAAGTTTTGTTACTAAAAGCCTATGTACTTGTTATGACGAAAACGTTTGTCAATAAAAATTTAATTAGTTAGTGTCTACTTAATATTGTCACAAGAATTGAACTATCACTATGTTCACTACTATTTGTAATTTTAGTTACAAGAAATTTTGTTGTTACTTGGTCAACTTTTTGTTACAAAAGTTATTGTCAACATAAACGTAACAAATTAATGATAAATATTTGTTGATATAATAACATATTAAAATTAACCATTGTAAAGATAAAATATGTCATTATTGTAAAAATTTTAGAGACTAGAAACTATTTGCCATGATTTTTTCTTTAATGTGATTATTTGCAAACAAATTTAAATATTTTCTTATAAAATATTCAAACTACATATATTGATAATCCAAAAGTAATATTTTACATATC
>JANKOE010000001.1:2929415-2943332 GCA_026284465.1 Erythroxylum citrifolium | reverse complement strand
GCTTGACACCAAAATTTGATCATGTAGTAGCTGCTATAGAAGAAGCTAAGGATTTATCGATTCTTTCAGTTGATGAACTGATGGGGTCCCTTCAAGCTCACGAATCACGAATCAATAGAACGGTTGAAAAGTATGACGAAAAGGCATTTCAGGTGATTGAGGAAACAATCAAACATGAAAAAAATGATCATTCGGTATGTCCTTATTGTAAAAAAACAAACCATCCTCATTATAAATGTTGGTGGAGACCGGATATTAAATGCAACAGATGCGGTCAATTGGGACATATAGAGAAAGTTTGTAAAAATGCCTCACAGAAAGATACCAATGAAGCAGCTATGGTCCACCTTCAAGAAAATGATGTGTTATTCTAACCCACGATGCCGACATCCATATCGGAAGATGCCTACATCCATATCAGAATATGCCTACATCCATATCGAAATATGCCCCATGACAAATATGATTATGCCCATGACCATGCAAATAACTATGTTTATGTTTATGCAGAAGAGAAATCTACAACCATGCCCATACCAATGCCTACATTGATCACGACATTTTGAATCAACGGGGAGTGTTAGAAAAGTTATTCAAATATCGTGTAAGGTTAAACTAGTCTTTTTCCTTATAGTTGAATAAGTCATGATTTAGTTAAGTGAGGATATGGTGTTAGTTTGTTGAGTCTGTAGCCTATAAAAGGCACTGTTTCTATGTTGAATAAAAATATCTCTTGCAATGTCTTGTTTCGTCCTCTGTTGTTCCCTTTTATATTTGTTCTTGTCTTTCGCTTAAAACCAACATTGTGATGATTTTGAAAATAGTTGCTAAAATTGGTGCCAACAACAATTTTTATGAAATCATCATGAAAAGTTAAATCTTTGATGACGAAAATCATCACTAAATCAATCTACATGAAATAAAACTATAGATCAACTTTTGGCGATGATTCTACGAAAGCGTCGCCAAAGAAATCTATGTGCGGCAACAATTTGGAACAAAGGTTTACCATATTGCGACGATTTTTAAAAAGCATAGCCCAAGATTTACCCTTTTGTCACGATTTTACTTAAGCGTCGCCAAAAACTTACCCTTTGATGACGATTATCAGAAGCATTTGGCAACGATTTTCATTTGATAACGATTTACAAAATCATTGCCAAATACTTACTTTTAGTTACGATTTCTAAAATATAACCCAAAAAAATCCTAGCTATAAGGCTATCTTGTTGTAGAATATTGTGAGTTTATCATCGATATGTAAAGACTATTCACATAGTTCATCTATATGACCACATAAAATATCGTTTTGTAATCATTTATAACATAGAGTAATGTGTCTATCTCTCCTTTTCTCCCATAACTCTCGATCTCTTTGTGTATTACTTCTTGTTTTTTTCCTCTCATTTTCACGTGTTCTTATCTGATTATTTAATTTCTCAATTTTTATGATAATTTAATAGTAAGCGCAAGTCATTAAGACATTCTATCTACTGTTTCCTCTCTTTTTCCTTGTGTTCTACTTCATTTTGATGGAATGTTAGTCGATCTATTGGCATACCGTACTTGGTAATTTAGAGCATGCATACGATCAGTAGGTTACTTAAAGAAACTGAATTTTGGTTTCTACTAATAATATAAGCATCTACTCGTTTTTCTTGGACAATATCTTCCTAGCATCATGGAAAAAAGCGTTGGACTTTGTTATGAAATCTAAAAATACATTCTCTCTTCTGTGTAAACTAACCTAAAACCCTTGTGGACACTAACAATCTCACCAAAATATTTCATGTGGATACTAATTACGTTTTTGTGTTTTGTTGTGTTACAGCCATTATCTTTTATATGCTTCGTTGTGGACCCGTAGATATTAACCTTATAGAAACTCTCTGAAACACCTTTTTAGGCCAACAGTAACCATGTGATGTGCTCCCCTGCGTTCAGCTGAGGCAAGTTGGAGGTTTTAGAGGGATTGGTGCATCCTACTACCAAAACAGCGTAAAAGACAGGTTCGTGCTCGACAATCTTATGATGTGACTTCCTTTAGTTGTATGTGAAGTCCCATTCAGTTCCATTCCCAAACAATTCTGCAAGTAAATGCTATTGACCATGTGATCATAGCTCTCGTTTTAGTCCTCCTAACAAGACAATAAACTTGTGGCCTCTAAATTTCCTGTATAACGATGCATGCTAGTTCAACTAGGCGGCTCCAAGGTGGTCGTATCCCGACAGCTGCTGTCTGTCATATAAATACATTCTGAAAATAAAGACGAAACGGCCTTTAAGAATGATATTACTATTCCCGAATTCAGATGGAGTTCCTTGAAGAATTCATCAAGGAAACACAAAGAGAAAGCACATGTCATGTCCTAAAGTTTTGAAATTTGGAAGCCTGTGTTCTGATTGATCTAACATTATGTTGCAGACAACTAAACAGTTAATGAAAAAGTAGTTACAATTCTTGTCTACAAAGGACAGCTAACACCACCGGATCATACATGTGATTATTGGCATGGGGCCCCAACTCCAAAGATCAATCATTTATATAAGCACGAAAGCAAATTTAGTATAATTAAATTTAATTTGAAGTCAAGTGACTTGGAATCGCACTACTATCCAACCCGACTTGAAACCTGAGTTTCTCGTATAAAACAAAACAACATTATCTTGTCAATATTCATAGATAGGCACTACTATCCAGTGATGCGTTTCAATCACTAGCCAGCTAACTCAGCCTTAGCGAAGTAGTTGTCTCGTCGTGAAGTAGCAAAGCAGCAAAATAGACTTTTGATTTTGTTGTGTCTTGCAATTGGTAGAAGGTTAAACCTTTTATGCTTTTACTGATAAATGATTCATATGGCTCTTTAATCTTAGAAAAGGATGTACTTCTAATCTTAATTATTATTGTTATTATTCTCAACTATTTATCCTACAAATGTCAGCATTTTTGCTACTGTGTCATGTTACCTTGATGGGTTGGGTTGATTGCTTATTTCTTGTGTATACTGAGAATTTAGTATTGAACAAAACTTAATTCACTTTTGAGGTTCCATCATTACTCATTCATTCATCATGGATTCAAAGTTTTCTTTTGTAAATGTTATGATTGTTAATAAGTTTTTGAACTTTAGTTGTCAGAAACTAGTGATATATGTTATTGAGGTAGGTATCATGGCTTTTTTTTAATTTTGGGATTGCTATATCCTTGTAAATAATTTCAAAGTGCCTGCAAAACTGATTAGCTGAAAAACTATTTGTGTTCTTGACCTTTAGTCTAAGAAATGAAATGGCTCCTATGGCTTATGATAGTGAGAGATCAAAATATTTTCTCATTAAGATGATCAATAAGCATGTTTATCGGTTATCGATCATTGATAATCAAGATTTTAAGATATTTGCTACCTCGCTTTAGTTCATTTTTAGGATACCAACTAGTAATACCATTAAGAAAGACATCTTCAAGATTTATAAAGAATTGAAGAATTTGACATTAATTGGTTACAAAAGAAATATTCTATGAAGATGACAACACATTACATTAAAAACAATTGGAATTCATATGGTCAATCTTGAGGTAAATAATATTTTTTAACTTGGTTATCATTTATCATTTGATTCTGTTATAATTCATATTTAATTAAATTTTAAAATGAAAGATTTATTTATGTTCCAACACCTCATATAAGTAAGAGGTTAGCAACTGTATTAATCCATCATTTGATGGACTGGAACATCAACACGACCCTCAACCATAATGTTGGATAATTATACTACAAATGATGTTATGGTCGACAAAATCAAGGCTAAGTTACAAGTTGGGTGCTTGCTGATTCTTCCATATACGTTATTTTGCATATATACTAAATTTGGTAGTGAAGGATGGCTTATTAAAGTAACTATGCATTTCATGCACTAAGAAGTTTTTTCTCGATTGTCCATCCATTATCATGCATCAGGTGGAACAGAGCAGAGAAAATTAATCACTTGTTCATGTAGATATTCAGGGCATTGAATGTATTGAACATGTCAAAATTACACGAGTCCAGTGCCTGGAAGCACAGATTCATCCTGTGTACATGATCAAATTTTTAGCATTCAGGACAGAACATTATACAAGTCAATATTTACGTTGGCACATCAACCTTAACCTAATGAAATAATGAGATCCCGTTTAGTTGCTGATATCTGCCCAGCTCACGGTTCCCTACAGTTCCATGTTTCCAAAGAAGTAGCACAGGTAGTATTCCTTTCTTGGCCGGTTTTGCCAACCAAATCAGGGTAAGCACTTCATCCTCTGTAAATTGAACCAGTGTTGACCCATAATTTTCTGAGTAGAGCCTATTTCACTCTAAGATCAATAAAGAATTAAAGTACCTGTCTTTCAATTTCAACAGCAGATGCAACCAATCTTCTTTTCAATAATGATCTCTCCTCTTCACACCTCTCCATCTCAGTATCTAAAAGAGAGTTTGAGTTTTGTGTAAAGAAAGCTTATTGCATTAATTAACATGAAAAAGTGGATCAATCAAGAAAACTAATTACAGGTATGAAAGGAATATGACGGGGTGTGTAGGGAGCAGGGAACTTTGACAGTATTATCTATTACATTTCTCAATAGCATGGTGATTAGTTAGTTGATCTCCTCTTAAACTTCAAAATTTCGGAGTAGCAAGTCATTTGATGAGCCAAACCTCAGTCCATTTTGGATAAAACAAAAAATGTTCTGAAGAGGTCTATCATTTTGATCTACTTTTACTCGTCATTATGAAGGTAAGAATCCAAGACAATTACAAAGTTCACATTTCTCTGTTCTTCGTTTCATTCCTACAGATTTTTCTTCTTACTACATCAACGATAGAGTCCTTGGACAACATGGATAATGTTTAACCAAGAAATTATCTGAACCAGTTGGTTCATAGAATTCACTCATCCATTAGTGATGCTGCCAACACTTCTGGCATGCAAAGTATCAAAATAGTTTATATCAATATCAACTCAATAGCTTGGTTATCTAGTCTAATTGCATTTTCCAGAACACATAAAAGACCCAGAGGTAAATAGCATCAGCCAGTCTTGTGTAGCTATGTGAGTTCAAGGGTAAAGCGATCCATAGTTATACCTCAAATTCTCCTAAAATTAGTCTCAGCTACCTAAACCAGTTCTGGGTTCAGCAAAGCTACCATTATCAGATTTGGAATAGAAGTTGCATAACTTGATAGTCATGAATGCAAGACCTATTTTCCAACTAGGGGCTACCTTGCGATTAAATTTTTAAACCGTGTTCAAGTTACATCACAAAGTAATGCAAAACAAAATTGATTTTAATATCAACAATGATCAACTCACCAAAATAAAGTTAATTCAATTGAAACATACCATAATAATATGATGACAAGATTGTGATGCGCTCAGTGGGCTGAAACAAGAAAAGTGAGGATTATTAGCTCATCTCTGCCAGGCAACGACTACACAAATGATGCTTCCTAGACATGAAAAATAACCAACATTTGTAACTGCAATTAACTTCCTGATACAATTTCAACTACTATAGACTACCAACGACAACTTTTAGTAATTTAAGACCTACAAAAAAATTGCTAAAAAATTTGTCTATATGACGTGACAATTTGCACTATATGTGGATCTGTTTGGATCACACAAAGTTATTTCGTGCAATTTTCATGCCACAGTTCATTCGAGAGGTAAAATCCTATCGCCAGATATCCACATTCCATATCATTACCAACAACAGTATTTTAAAAGTGAATCAGAACTGTACCATTACAAATATTCCCTCCTGACGAGTAGGAAGTTGCTCAAGTTTAGACAATGTGTCATCACCTTTAGTAACTCTGCCAAATATTGCATACTGGAGAGAACGTGTTCATTGTCAGATTGAGATTCCAATATTTATCCTAAAAAATGTGGCCTTTACCATACCTTGCCATCAAGATGTGGGGCATTCCCTAGAAGCATTGAGAATGAAGATTGCGCACTGTTTGGATCCTCATATCTATATCAAAGGAGAAATACCATCAACACAACAAATCGTGCTCAATGAGAGAACTGTATAATAATTGTATTTTAGTGCAAAGCTTTAGAAAATAAATGGGCTAATTCATTCCCTTCATCCAGTTCCTATCTGAGTCTTTGTATAATGTTGCGCCTCAAGAAGTATTTGAACCAGTCCGTGCAATGTCAACTGAATATCTACACTTCGCATCATACCCCAAGTATGTTTCACACTGTTGCAGCTTCAACATTTTTCACAGCAGTTGTTTTACCTCACTTGAAGCACATGCAATATGTTTGTTACACTTATGGACTTAGCCTAGTCTATGAGTAGGATTCCCCTATACTTGATCATAAACCAACCAAAAAAAAAACTAGCTAGCAAGAAGCTTAAGACTCTAAAACAATAGTGTACAATACCAGCAAACACCCTCAAAGACAGAGAAATCCGAAAAGTGAATTAAGGGAAGGAAAACACCTTCCCATGGAAAGAATCCCTCTAACATGTTTCACATGACTGAATTCACCAACCACAGTCTTTACAGCTTCCTTTCTTTGCTCTTCGTTCATCGGAGCCGATCGTCCACCGGCCACATCCGCCACTTGGGCAACAAAACCCTTATCCACCTGAAACAAATATCAAATCCCACCTAAAACCACAATTCATACCAACTAGAAAAAACCCATCAAAGAACAACAACCATATATTCAAATGAGTTCCTAGTAAGAGAAATACCCGAAAGAAATGATTGGTGTTATAGCATCCAAGCCGAACCAGCTTGTAGATATGTTCCACTGTTTTCGGTGCCACAGAAGGAAAGAACCCAAACTCAATGTCACCATAATTCGTCTGAAGAAAAAAGAAAATCAACATTGTCGTAACAATAACAAAAACAAAAGAACCAATTTTGCAAGCAGAAGAAAATAGCTGTTGAAGAGAATCAAACCTGGAAAACAACACGAGCAGAGCCGAGCTCGGGATCGTGAGGCGAAGAACCAACAACAACAGTACTAGCAAACGCCATTAACAACCAACCCAACAATGCCATCCGCATCTTCGACAAACTCGCAGCGTCAACGATCAGCTCTTAGCATCATATTCATATCTTAAGCAAGAAACATTAACTTCTTAAAATATTGTGGCTTCGATCAACGTCCCGGAGAATCTAAATGCTCTCTTTCGAAACTGGACTAGGCTTGGTCAACACCCGATGGACTGAACTTAAGTCTTACTTTTTGGGAGGCCCAAACATTATCTATAGTATTTTTGACGATTTGTTTCGTTTTTACGTGGATAAATTGCATCCTCTAGCCCATTAATTTATTAGAATTTCGAAATTCTTATTTCCATTTTTAAATTTTGGGTTTAATTTATTTTAATAATTTTTATTGTTAAAAATTACCAATTTATTAATTAATCAGTCAATTTTTATAAATTAATAAGTTCTCATAAATTAAAATAAATCAATTAGTATTTATTTAACAATCTCTTTCAATTATATTTCAATTCTTTATTTTTATTTAATCTTTAGTCAGTTTTATAACGTTCTAGTATTGATTAAACCTTTTAAACCTTAAATCTATTGTCAAACTAGTTTGATTTCCAATCCAGGATCACCTTTGTCTTTTTCTTTGCCTTCTTTTGATAACGGGTATTTCCTAATCTTTATTTTTTTAAGTATATTATAAATGAAATATTGATTCACATAATAATTTACGAATAAATGTATATATAAAAATTTAGTAGTTAAAAAACGAATTACTCAATTTTAATTATTGATAATTAATTAAAACCTCTAATTGATGGTGGTTTGAAAAATTAATAAATTTGAATCTACAACTTCTAATACAAGAAGGGTTTGGAGAATTTGTCTACTAATTTATCACTATTCTCTAAAATTATTAAAACTGAAATCTACCTCAACATTTAGGGTTTGCTTGCCAATGAATTAGAAAGATATATGAAAATTCATTGTTCTCACGATGGGATGGTTGTAATCATGGTTTTAAAATTGAATAATTTTTCAGTTTGATTTAGTTTAATAATTTTTGTTGTTAAAAATAAATTAATTTATTAATTAATCGGTCAATTTTTATAAGCTAATAAATTTTATAAACCAAAATAAACTAATTAATTTTTATTTAATAGTCTTTTTCAATTAATCTTTAAATTTTTATGGTTTCTTTCAATTATTTTTTAAATTCTTTATTTTTATTCAATCTTTAACCAATTTTATGACGACCTAATATCAATTAAATTTTTTAGACCTTAAAACTTTTGCTTTGTCGGTTTAATTTTCAGTCTGATCTGTAAAAAGTTGATTTGGCAAGAGAAGCTTAGCAAGAATCGGGTGCATGTACCTTAATAATTAGACATCCATACCTATCTATCCTTTCATGAATCCTATACCAAAGTAGACCTAAGGACAATATTCTCAATTTAGCTATTCAAAACCTAGCCCTCGGCAACATAATTCCTCCAAATCCAAAGCACAAGTGCGTGTCTAAATTCCAGTCCCAAAGCAGGGCCTCTTCTCCATATTCATATCCTTTACACGTATGACTCCATTGTCACCTTTCTAGTGGGTTCAGATTCTCTCTCACCAAAACTTGTTAGTTCCATGAATTACAGCACTTTGCTACTCAATTAAGGCTTTTGGAAGAGACACCTAATAAACCCTGTACAATTAAAGATTTGGGACCAAGATGATGGAAGCTGTGTTAGTATTATATTATTCCAAATGAAATGGAATGCCTCTTGTCTACTTGCACAACAGGGTGTCAACTTTCACCCCATATCTTTTGCTGGTCCTTTTCATAATATGAAAAGGAACCTGAACTTGAACCAGAGCCTGATTCTTACTTGGGGTCTAATCATGCAAAAAGGATATGTGTCTACACATTCATATCTTCCAAATTTATGACGACGCCTAACAGTTCTTTTGCGAATTCTCAAGTTCTTGGTCGATCAACATGTATTGTTTTGAACTTGGTCTGCAACATATTTTAAACCATTCGTATTATATAACATGATGAAAACAAGACAGACATGGTGTACTATCAGACATGGAAAGCCTGTGAATGGCCTGTAATGATTATAGATGGAAATTTACAAAGAAAGGTGGTTTAGTTAGAGGCAAAATTTCTTATTATCTACAGCAAATGATGACAAGAACAAGGGGGCACATTGGTTTAGAAAAAGAGAGTTATTCGAACATGTCAATGGACTAAAGGACCTTTAACCTATCTAATCAAATTGACTTAAGACTTTGGATTATAAACACTCACGCTGTCTTTTATGTTTTGACGAGCCTCGTCATTTTTTTACGCGTGAACAAATCACCCACCAAGGCATAAAACTTACGGCGCACAATTATTACCGTACTTAAAAGCCTATAATAGATGCTTTTCCGACTTCACACATTCTTAATACACATCATTAGAACAGTATTATCGACATAAGTGTCTATATACTGTTCCTAGTATCTTATTGTCTGGTTTTGCAAAGAAATATGATTCTCGTCATGCAGTTGAAGCAGGCTGGACAGGGGTTAGGATGGTTGCAGCGTCACAGAAACATTTTGATAAATAAGAGAAAATATATAGAAATCCAACATGATTGGCAACATTACCAACCACCAGGAACTTCTTTTTGCATAAGACATGCTACACAAGGAAATAGGAGCTTGTGTGTACGGTGAGGAAAATGTTATAACAAACAAACCGTGTGAATGAAAAGGAACAACAACGTGGGAATGGGATAGTTAAGGCTTAGCTTGAGGATAGGAATGGGATGGCGAGAAGATTTAATATGATATAATTATGGAAGTAGTTGCACCAACATGAGCTGTCATGGAAGTGCAAAATCATGACCATCTACTAAACACCTCGATGGCCAATTTCAGGTTGATATTGATAATAGACCTGTACTCTCTCTCTCTCCTCTCTGATTATGATGAATGTTTTTTTCTCGGAATCCAGTCTAATAATGGTTTCAGTGACACATCAAATCTGGAAGGAAGAAAATTAAAGGTTGGCCACTCACAGTCACAGCTAGGCCAATTAAGCCTATATGCTTGAGATGTCTCCACGTGTCCGAAAGCTTTAATAAAATCAGTAGAATTTGGTTGACAAATTGCAGAGATGAACATGGCAATATTCCGAATAAGGAAGAATACAATTCATTCACCCCCCAAAGAATAGGACTCCGACCAAATACAAAATGGTGATACAAAGCCTAAAAGATTCTTAATTCCCCTTTTCTTCTTTTATTCTATGCCTTTCTGCTTTTGATATACTTACTACATGTAAAATATTCTACCTCTTCCAATTATATGAACACGCCATAATTGATACAAGTGAATGATTAATCTGTAATGGACTACAAAATAAGCCTAGCTAGTTGCTTTTTCTTATAAGTCATATCTTGTTAGAATTTACAACAGGTCTACGGGCTCACACGAGAAGGAAAGCTAGACCACATACAAGCTTAAGTAAGGTTCCATCTTAAAACCAATTGGTAATAGGTGGAGTAGCTCACTAGACTTGTAAGGAAAGCTAGACCACATACAAACTCAAGTGAGGTTCCATCCTAAAACCAATTGGTGATAGGTGGAATAGCCCACTAAACTTATATGTTAGTTTACTTTCCTCTCTTTCTCCAATATGGGACAACTCTCACTCTTTATATCCCAACACACCCCCTCACGTGCGGGTCTAACACGTGACATAATCTATCATTTCGAGGTGTTAACAACTAACATAAGAGCAACCTGCTCTGATACTATGTTAGAATTTATAATGAGCCTACAGACCCACACGAGAAGGAAAGCTAGATCACATACAAGTTCAAGTGAGGTTCCATCCTAAAACCAATTGGTAATAGGTGGAGTAGCCCACTAGACTTATATGTTAGTTTACTTTTCTCTCTTTCTCCAATATGGGACAACTCTCACTCTTTATATCTCAAACATATCTCACCCTTCAATAACATATTAGTTAGTATATGGAATTTTGTGACACCAATTGAAGTGTCGTAAAGAAAAATTTGATAGATCAACGTCACCGAGTCATATCATTAGCAGGAAGCAAAGCATGTAATCTTTGGCTTTTATATAAGTGAAAGCTAAGTGAGGGAATAACAAAAGAGAGCAAGGCAAGAACTTGCCTAAGCTAAAAAATCAAAGATGCTTTCATTTCATATATATACATAATACATATCAATGTATATACAAGTGAGGTTTTGTGTATATCTTTTAGTATGTAAGTAATTGAAATAGGTGGCTGAAATGAGGACATAAATTTCATGGGGTCCTCTTTTTTCTTCCATCCCCTTATCAAAGTGGACTTTGCTTTGGTTAGGCGAAATTCACGGATTTCTTGTTCCCTTCTTTATCATATATGAATAAGACGTAAAGTAAAGGAGTAAACACTATAATCAACTACGAGCTAGTAGGGGATTAAGTCTTGTACATATCAATTATAATTTTTCTTATGAAGAGATTGAGAATGTGACGTCTGCCTAACACAATTTTCCTTGGAAGACAACGATTGTTCTTTTTTTTTTTCTTGTGAAAAATGGGGCTGCCACGATAAGGCTCTCTTTTGATGACCTTAGCTCTTGGCCTTTTGTGTTCATCATTGACTTGCCTTTCCGCCGAGAGTCTAAGACGCATCCCATTTTAGAAGACCTAGCTCTCTCTCCTTTTCTACGTTGCAAACATTAGCATTGTATTTTTGTTGAATTATATGTGTATAATTCAGCTAATCCATCTCTTTAGCATTACCATACTTTACATAAACCAAGTTCTTTATTTATTAATATAAAGTGAAAATGTCTCGTATTATTAACAAAGTTACGATATTATGATTAAAGAAAAGAAAGGAATACACGTAAGCCTCTATAATATAGTAATATTTATTATTATCCACCTCTCAAAACACATGTACGTATATTTGCATGATAGGTTTATAAGGCACGCCATGCGTGATTGAGGGGTCTAAATCTTTTGTCCAATATTATGGTGTCTTATTGTGTCCAATAAATCTCAGTCATTTATTTACGTGGGTCTCGCGTGAATCCCACAAAATAAATGACTAAGATTCTATGAGACCGAATAAGACAGAATAATATTGGATAGAGGATTTGGATTCGTGATTGAGAGGCTGACACGTTTAATATTTGGATGATTTATAATGAGGAGATCATCAAATGCATCATGTCGATCGACAAATTTGGCAGTGAATTGCTAAGTTCCAAACTAAGCTTTCACTTTCCTTTTCTGTTCTTTGGCTTACAATTCAGGGAGATTATTATTCATTGATTTGTTCCATGTAGTTAAACTTGGTGCACGAGAGACCCACTTCTACGATGCTGAAAGTGGCCCCTTTGCCAGATAAAACCTAAACAAAACATGCGATCTATGTCATGTAAATAGCCATACATGTCACATGGTAGCCCCCATCCTTCACCAAAATTTTCATTCTAAAACAGCATACTACACCACATTAGTGGTTAACATCTACTTAAAACAAAACAGATAGACCCATTTCGGTATTAGTCACTAATCAGTAATCATTTCATTTTTTTTTTCATGACAAAAAGTTGTGTTAAGATATATTCCCTTGGGTTAAACGTACAACCACCAAATGGGTTTGTCTTAGATTGCGTGTTAGGCAATATCATGGCTCTTTCTATCAAGCCTACGTTGAGAATTTTGTTTTATACACTGCACTAAATACCTTCTGTAGCCATACATTTCGTCTACATACAATTTGTACCAAGTCAAGTCAAATTTTATACACAGAGATAAGGGGAGAGAGTTGCAATTACTCGTTCAATACCTTTCTCAACGTCCAATAATGCTTCACATGATCACACGTCTTTATATAAGTGATTAACAAGTGGTGGAAGGTGATTGGTAGAGGGGAGCCTCACCTCGGTTCTTGAGGGAAGGAAGAAGATTGGTATTATTATTATAATAGTTGGTTATTGCACGCCGGAATCTCTTTTCTGGTTTTGCAAGGTGGAGTTGGCTTGGTTCTGAAGTTTGTTTTATTATGGCTCTTATTTTTGTGTTCCCTGTCGTTTTTTCCTCTCTTTGTCTATTAAGTGTTAAGATGGTCTCTGTGTGTACGCGGTGCCCTCAAATTCTCTATACTTCTTACTTTGTATCTACTATGTGTTCATTATATCTGAACCATCCATGATATAATAGACACAGAATAGGTATAATAATGTAATAGACATATAGTAAGTACAGAATAAAGATGCAGAGGATCACGTCCCGTATGTGATTATGGCACTGGTCTCGTCCACTTTACATTTTGCAGACCCTTTTTTTGGTAAGAACTAGTAGCACTCAATGTTAACTATTTAATTCATGGATGGTGGTGCATGTAATTTGTCATTTTCTTAAATAGCATTTAAAAAAAATTAAAAAAGCCTACTCTAGCCATTCTTTTCATCATCATGACCATGGCCATTACCATCACATTATATATATTACGTATCCAGTGGAAGCAAAAGCCGGCACAGACGGATATTCTCCCATGTGTACCCCTCTTCTTCTCCCTCTTTTCCTTTTAAAATTACTCAACTTTTTTAATTTCTTAAAATACTATATATATATTAGTACTTTGGCCGTTTCTTTTTTTTCTTTCTTAATTGTTCGAACAGACGTTAATTAATGGAATGAAATAGAATTTAACGAAACGGCTTATAATATAATGAAAAATTGTTTGAAAGAGATGAAATGGTTCATAATATAACGTACTGAAATATTGTTTGAAAAATGGATGAAATATGATGTAATGTAATGTATAATAAATGATTATTATACCCCTTACATTAAAATGGTTATTGCAGGAAGTTTAACGCTATAATTTTAAAACAGAAATTATGTC
>JANKOE010000001.1:2891834-2915037 GCA_026284465.1 Erythroxylum citrifolium | reverse complement strand
TATCCTTATTAAATCTAACAAGTAAAGATAAACAAGTTCTATAATCAAGGGCATAAAGGTCTTACAAAATTCTCTTCTATTCAATTCCCTCCTTTGATAAATTAAGAAAACAAACAAGAGAAAGGAAATTACATTTCTCTTCCATTCTTTTCTCTTCTTTTCATCTCAATATTTCCTTTTCTTTCCCTTGTGCAATTAAGGATCCAAACAAAGGCTTCTTTAAAGAGACTAGTATTCAAGTCCAAACTCTGTCGGGACTAATACGATTCTATTTCAGTATCTATCGACTAGTGTTAGCCAAGAAACGAGTTAATATATACATAAAAAGTAACAAAATCAAATCGTTTAATATATTTAAGACACAATTATGTTCCATGGTATGGGATCTAAAATACTAAAACAACTTTTCCTTTCCAATTGTGAAACTTGAAGAAAAAGGAACTTGTTATGTGAATTATAAGCTGAATGGGGCCTAATTGGCCTAAGGAGAAAGATAATTTGATCGTGTCTCCTCACATCCATCCATTTCAAGCATGAGGGCTGCATATGTTTTGGTTCTTATAAAAAGAGTGTTATCATTTTGGATTGTTTTGAATGGTTCCTTTCAATTTGAACCCCCCACTATGGAAACCACATCATCTTTGGAAGAATAAGTCATGGCATCCATTATAAGACTCATATTACTAATAGCATTTTGCCAGTTGGGGTCTAAACCTATCTTTGTGCCATTTTTTATGTATACTATAGGTTTAGCTGTGCGTATCTGTTACTTTATAGATCTTGGAAAGATATGATTAGCTCATACTTGGCAGCCTTGAGTTCTAATCAATAATAGTTGGTTATTCCATTTGGTTGAGTATGACATCAACGGTGGACAATTATCAAGATAATGTAATAAAGTATGTTTGATTTCATAATTTAATTATTTTAATTTTTAAATTGATAGAAAATTCATTTTGATCTTTATATTTTTATTAAAATTTAATTTTGACATCAGTATTTTATAGTGCTAAATAAATCTTATATGTTAATTTAACTCAAAATTTTATTAATTTAGTAATATATTATGATTGGTTGAACAATATTTTTTTTATCTTATTTTGGAGCAATACTCCGCACCTTCTAATACAGTGAAGGATGGAAGTCATATCCATTTTCATTCTTCGCTATATTTATTACAATTTTTATTATCATTCTCCTGAGTGAACCAAAGCATACCCTTAAGCTTGTGGAGTCAATATGCTTTGTTGCTTTGCATTTATCAAAAGACAAACATAACAATCTATCTTAAAAAATTCAACGGGTTCTACCGGTTTAATCAAAATAATTTTGAAATGTTCAATTTTTTGATTTAGTTTTCAATTTTATGGTTCAATTTATTTTAATAACTCTTGCTCTTAAAAACTTATTATTTTATTAATTAATTAGTCAATTTTGAGAAATTAATAAGTTCTTATAAACTGAAATAATTCAATTAATTTTTATTTAATAATCTTTTTTTTAAACTTTAAATTTTTCGATAAACAAGGATAATTTTTTTCAATCATATTTTAAATTCTTTCATTTTATTTAATTTTTAGTCAGTTTTATGACGGTTTAATAATGTCTGAAACTTTTAAGCCTTAAACATCTTATTTGTTCGGTTTAACTTCTGGTCTGATTTTTAAAACATTGATCACAATAGTAGCATAAGACTTTATTTTTTTGAATACACACTGAAAAATTAGTCTCTAAAACTGACTTCTTTATGCCTTTCTTTTGGTTTTATTCTGTGCTTGAAGTAGTTAACAGTAAAGTTTCTCTAGACATTAAAAAGGCACACACAAAAAATGACCCTTATAAAAATTTAATACTCTTACAATTCCTTTTGATTGCTCTTATTTAATTACATTTACTTCCAAAAAAGGGTGCTTCTAGAAATTTTGAAAATCAGTTTATTAATGAAAATATGACTTTTTATCAACTGTTTTGGACAAATACTATTATAAAACCAAGTTTTAAAGTGTGACCTTATGTATAAACAAATCGAAAAGGACTAAGAAGTTTGACCTTAAATATATGTGTGACTAATCTTAAGTTATATCAAATTGTAAGAACTAAAATATAGGGACTAAAGTGAAACACCGCCTAATTGAAGGACTAAAAAAGCTGTATTGACAGAAACTTTCTATTTCATTATATGACAACGTAATTCGAGGAATAAATGTATAATTAATAATTTAAGATAATACTGTTATTGAATATATAAAACTAGTTAAGTTGGTCTCGCACAACAGTTTAAGCTATTATAGTAAAATGGTCAGTTATCATAGTATTAGAGCCTTTGTGACCATGTGTTTATAAATTCAAATCCTACCACTCACTTATTATTCAGTACAAGATAGAGTGAGTCTGTGCAAGTTTCAAGCTTAAAAGACTTTCACTTTAAGAGGGTGTGTTAGTAAATATATAAAACTAATTAAGTTGACCTTACACAACAACTTAAACTATTATGATGAAACGGTCGGTTAATAAATACATTACACTTGTTAATCTTTGATTTTGATAGCCATTTGCCATTTGAAAATAAATATACCCACTTTTTAGGTGTGGAATTGGCACATATTTATGTCACAGATTCCCAATATCATATAAAATCTGGAATCAATTAAGCTAAGTTTTCATGAGAATGGTCAAATATTAACAACTGCAAATATTCCTTAATCATGTGGCATATATGCCCTCACTGACTAGACATCAAGATCTATAGGCATTTCTTTGTGCTTTGTTCTAGTTGATTGGAGAATCAACTAAAGAAGTATATAGAAATTGGACATAGTGTACTACAAGCCAAGTAAGGGCATAGCTTGATGGTCACATCATTGCCCCGTCTGATCACATTTCCTGTTAAGTTTATTGTTAAGTGAGCCGTGATTATCACTGATGTCATGTTTATCATATTTTTCTCAAGGTAGGTTTTTGATTACGAGGACCAAACTACCCATGTATTGAGTAGTTGCGATTGTTGAGTTGAGTTTGTCCATATATTCTGATATGTTTTTTTTTAGAAATATTCTGATATGTTAATTTATGCTATTAGAACTTCAAGGTGCGGGTGAGTTGGTAAGAGACTCTCCTGTTTTAAGTGAGGTCGTGGATTCGAACCCTTTTCATATATGCAGCCGTTTAAAACTTGAGGTCAGAGCTTTACCTCTCGTAAGGGGCCTACCTGACTTGAGCGGGAATTAGTCTGAGTGTGAATAGTTTAAAGGTGCTTTCCCATAATTAAGACCAGCCTAAAATATCTCGTGGGTAGAAAAAAAAATTTGTACTGTTAGTCCTTATATTATCACTAAAAGTGAGAAACAAAAGTGTACAAGTCTTATCTTTTTGTCATGATGTGGTACATGGATTATTCATCTCACGTTTCTTTTTTTATTTTAATCCTAAATTATTGTTAATGAGTAAGTGTTATGATTTGATTTTTTTTCAAAACAGTAAGGCTGTATAGTACTGCACCTTTACATACCCTATCTAATAATTATTCTTTTGCCTACTTATCACATCTAATGATATATTTTTTTTGAAGAAAAATAAATAGTAGTTTATTCATGAATATTACAAATTAAGCTTGTGCCAATCGAATTTTTTTTGGTAATATTAATACCCGTTAACCTAATAAATAAAGAAAATATAAATTAAAATATTAGGAGCTTTAAGCTAAAGGACTAGTTAAAAACTAATGGTGAAATTTAAATATAATAACAAATAAGGATATTAAGATTTTATGATCTTAAAACATAATAATTTAATTATTCTTTTCAAGGTTTAAACTGAGCCACACAAAACTCTAAACAACTCAAAGTTGAGTACTTAAAAATCATCATCTAGTGATCTTGGGGAGGCAGTATCAACCATTGAAGTACTCTTTCAACCTATATTAAAAGTACCCTCTAATGAGTTTCTATTCTTTGTCTTAAAGACTACAGCCTCTTATGTATTTTTACAAATTTAAATCAATAAGGTTCAAAGTAAAAGTAATTTATCAAGTTAAAATGACATTCTTGGAGGGCTTGACATACAGGAATGAGCACTTTTGAGTTGCTTCTCCTTTGAGTTGCACCATTTCAACAAGACAAATCATGGAGAAGATTTGGTTGTCCATTGCAGTAATTAGATTCTTTAAGCTAAAGGCAGTGGGGATAAAAGTGGCTACCACCTCATACATACATACATACATACTGTCTAATGTATCGTGATCCTAAGTAATCGGATAGCTTCTTGTCACGGTCTTATCAGGACCACCCACCAACGCCTCTTTTAGGTGCTTCACGTTGATGCCAATTAAAACTCGACCACCATTACCTGGAAATTTTGTTCGTAGATGTCAATGATTAATCACGGCCAATGGTCCTATTGAAACGAGCTACTTTTTCGAATCTAACCATAAGAATAATTGAACCTTCAAAGTCCTATCCTTCCAACATATGACAGGATGGTCCATCTGCCAAGTTGTTAAGGCACCACGATAATGGAAACCTGTAGCTCAAATCCCTTGCCTCTTCCACTGCTTCCAACAGATCTTTATGCTTGTGTCTTTGTATATCATATATGTTCATGTTCAGCAGTATTCTCCAGTTAGTTTGCATGTCAATTCAAACCAAAATCTCTGACAGATAGGGAGATTTGCACCGAAACTAATACCCATAAGAGAATTACTTCCCAAGAGAAGCTATTTTATGTATATGTTGAAAAAAAATGTAGCCAGCTAAGAGAGACCCCGGCGGGGTACAGTGACAAGTACTGGTTCTAGGGTCGGAGATGTGAGTAATGGGGTGGTTAAAATTGGTGGGTACTTAACACGTGCAGGACACTTTTAGGTGCCCATCATCCCCAACCTCAGCACACATGGCCGTTGCTCTCCTAACTACTCAACCCTGTCATGTTTAGCTGTTGTTCTCTACTTTTCTATTACGATGTATCTGAATCACACTTCTGACTTATCCATAAATTAATTCTTGACAAGCCAGAGCTGCCGGTTTGTATTTATAATTGAGATTTAGAGTATCTATCTTAATGTTTCTGCAAGGCGGTGGTACTTGGATTAGTTTGCTTGTATTTTCATTATTTTTACTCCTTTAAACTTAATTAAGGTCAAGATAGTTTTGTGAAACATAGTCTACTTTCTTAATAATATAGGAGAATGATGCTGAGATTCATTTTATGAATAGCCAAAATTATTGTAACTTGTATAACTAAACTTATATCATCATAAATAATCCTAAAGAAATAATTAATGTATTTTAGAAGAGTTGTTAATTGACCTTTTCATCACAATAGTTTAAGCTGTTGTGTGAGACCAACTTAATTAGTTTTATATATTCACGAATACACCCCCTCAAGTGAAAGCCCTTTGAGCTTGAAACTTGCAAAGGCTCACTCTACCTTTTGCTGAATAATAAGTGGGAAGTGGGATTTGAACTCACGATCACTTGGTCACAAAGGCTTTGATATCATGTTAGAAAGGCCTCACTCATCCCAAAAGCTAGCTCAAAAAAGGGAGATTTGCACACTATTATAAATTCTTGAATGTGCTCATAATTGTCCGATGTGAGATTCCTGACAAGAATAGTTAAGTAGAGAAACTAAAAAGTTTGTATTCATCCCATATCTCGTTTCTTAATTAAGTTCCTTTTAGTAGTTTAGAGGGCAAGTCTTGAAACAACTGATAAGGTTACTTATTTATGATTAAAAGGTCAAAGATTTAAGTCACAAAAACAGCCTCTTTGTAAAATATTGTAAAAGAATGTTGCACCTTCCTCCCACCATACTCTTTAATACTCTTGGGAAGAAGATAGAAAATCAATTTGTTTACCAATTTAAGAGAATCAGGAAGTCTTTAATTAGTTAATAGGGAAAGAATCATCATCATCATCATACCCCGAAAGTTCCACAATGAAGTAGGGTCTGGGGAGGCCGGATAGGACGCAGCCTTACTTTTACATTGTAGAGAGCCTGTTTTCAAATAGGTCCACATGCATATGTGACAAGATAGTAGAGGAAAAATTAAATAATAAATTAAAAATATATATATTTAATCAATTTATAAGTATTTAAAAAAAAGTCATCATAAAAAAAGTCATATTGGAAAGAATCTAGATACTAATTCCACGAAAATAGTGAACATTGCACGTGGTTAAGATCGTAAAACGATAATAAGCATAAGATTAACGATAAGAGTTGATTAGGTAAGCATGGACCTTTCTTCATATGAATGCACATAGAAGTACTTAAACAAATAATAACACTACGATACAAATACTCACACAACAAACACCCTAAAACATGAAACAATCCAATAAACAAAGCTCGACACCCTTAAGACACGCAACTTGGAAGAGAAAAATAAATACAAGATAGAAGAGACATTAATGGGATCTTGTCTCGTGTGTAATGGAGCTTTAGTCATAGAGAACATTTCTAATACGGTCAAATGAGTGCTTTAATTAAAAAAAAGAACTATATACTATTTTGTTGGACCATCCACTAAGTCACTTAGTCTTGTTTAATAATTGCTGTTATTTTTAATGCTACTTGGCTTAATTTGTCGTGTCATTGGCATTCATTTCACTACACTCTAAGGTTGTTTATTGTGTTTATAATTTTTCCCATTGTTGACTAGACTCAATAATTGATAATTCTTTTATTCACTATGAATTAAGAAGTGATTAAGATCTAATCTCTAGGCCGGTGTGTTTAAAAAATTTGGATTCATCACAAACAATTTACTTAATTGTCAATGGACATAAAATAAGGAATCCTTTATTGTGTTGTGTGGAACTTGATGCTTGATATGCAATCTGGACAGTTGCGTTAAAACGTGAGATTTGAGAAGGTCCAATAATACTAAGCCTCTGTTTGATTAGGCTTATATTAGCTCTTTTTTCTGTAGTTCTTTTTCTAAGAAGAACTTTTATAAAAACCCAGTTGACTTTTTGACTGTCATTTCAAAAATTTTTTTTTGAAAGAGCTCCATATAGTAAACTATTTGGCAACATTAAAATAAAAAATAATTTTAATTTTAACTATATTTTATTTTGTAATAAAAATTATTTATGCATATAAATATTATTTAAAGTATAATAATATATTAATTATTATATAATTTTAAACCATATGAAACATAAATGAAAATATGTCGAACCAAATCTTTTATATGGATTATAACATAAGTAAAATTAATATTAAAATATATAAAGCCAAATAATATTATATAAATTCCAAAATAAATATTAAAGTTGAGTAAATAGTTAAATACACAATAAATTATGCGTTTTATTGTAATAAACGTGAATATGAGTTTGTGGGTATTTTGGAAATTATGTGTAAAACGTAAGGACAAAAGGGAATAAAAAGTATACTCATTAATTGATCTGAAAAATCTAATCGAAAAATGCCTTTTTAAGAAGTTTCAAATTTGAGCTTCTTAAAAAGCTGGATTTTGGTTGTAAAAAACATCATATCTATTAAAAAAATATTTTTTAATTTTACAGCTAAACATTCATCTTTCTTTAAAAAAGACTTTTGTGGCAGAAAAAAGTGTTTATTAACCTCCTAAAAGTCTATTGCTAAGTCTTATCCATATGTAATAAACTATAACAACAAGAGTCTCTTTAAATCTAAACTAGTCTAATGTAAATTCAGATTAAATTGATAAACATAGACAATTTTTAGTATGATAACAAAAGATAGACGTGGTATTAAAGTCAATGACTTCCAAATCACTTTTGCCTTATATGGATCCTCTTTAACTTTAACCAAATTTAGAATACACAACACATCACATGCCAACGAAAAAGAAAAGTAACTTGTAAAGGAAACACCAACCGGTGCATGCCCCAAATTGGAATAATGGTTCATATGCACATGATTTCACCTTCTCCAAACGAAACCCATTGATTTACTTGGTGTGACATTGAAGGAGGCGACTTTATTTTCATTAGATCAACTAATCCATATGGAGAATTTTAGTTCATGACCTAATATGCACTCAATAACAGAATTATGAGCATTAGTAAATCTCTTGTTCATCCTTTGAACAAAGAAGAGCCAAATCCAACGGCTTTATTCAAAAACCAAGAGCCTGGGTTTCAAAATATGGGAGAAAGTGGGAAGCGGATTTTGCAGAAGACAATCTTAAACTTGCAGTACTGTTTGTGTGTGTGGTGAGAAACGTGTTAGCCATCTGAAACAAGATAAGACTTTGGAAAAGAGTCCGTGAAAGAATCACAAGAAGTTTGTAGCCTTGTGAGTATTGTCTTCATGCACACGCGCCCTCTTACCACAGAGACCAAAAGAGGACATATACCAATAAATAATAGTTAATAAAGAAGTAGTATCCTATCATCCTATGTCTTTGAATCCCCCACTGTCCTGTGATTGTGAATGTGAAGGCTCTCCGCCTCCGGGTGAGCAATCTTTCCGTGCAAGCCCTGTTCCAAGATATTCTATCTCATCCTCAACAAAGTAAATGGTATTATCCAAATTAAATTTAAGACATCTGTATAAGTGGAGTTATCAATTACATCAAAATTGGGTAGTAGAATTTAATTGAACTAAACTTGATGGCTTAAACTCATTTTTGATGAGTTTATGTAAGGTTGTGACTAATTTTAGGGAAAATAAAAAAAAAGAGAAGAGATGTGTAATCAAAATTCTGCTATTTAAACGCGAAGAGTGTGGTTGAGTGGTAGAGACTCTTTCATCCTTAACCAAAAGTTAGGGGTTCGATCCTTGATTTTGAGTATGGAGCAGTCTTAAATTCTTGGGCCAGCTATCTTACCATATGAGGTGCCTACAAACCAGCGAATGAATTAGTCACTGAATCCGCCAATAGATTTCCTGGTCTAAGACAAAAAAAAAATGCTATTTAACATCATCAATCCTAAAGTCAAGATTGCATTAAAAAATTTGATCGATTTTACTATAAAAAATTTAAATTATTTGATTTTTCATAATGATTTTTAACTTTCGATTCGATTTATTTTAATAACTCTTATCGTTAAAAATTGATCAATTTATTAATTAATTAGTTAATTTTTATAAATTAATAAGTTCTTATAAATTAATTAATATTCATTCAATAACTTTTTTCAATTAACCTTCAAAATTTTTGATAAATAAACAATCTTTTTAATAATATTTTAAATTCTTTAATTTTATTTAATCTTTAGCTAGTTTTATAAATGTCTAATATTAATTTTATCTTTTAAACTTTAACCTCCTTACCGATTTAACATCTAATTCTGATTTTCAAAGCATTAGTACCAAGTATCTCAATTTTTATTTTTTTGTATATATTTTAGCTCTTTTTTTAAATTACTATCAAAATTTTGGTTTGAAAGTCAACATAAAATTATATGAAATATATATATGTTATATAACCCAATTCTAATATAATATTAGATTTGACGGTTGCCTATTTAAATATTCAATCTTAACGGTTGGATCTAGTTATCAATGCATTTATTTTATAATAATTAAAAATTTATAAGTGGTGAAATTTCACATCATATTATATTATATATATATATAATTGTATATATACACTTACTTTTCCTGACAAAAAGTAGAAGCCAATTCAATCTTCTCTTTATTTTTAATCATTTCCCAAACGCAAATCACCTTTCTTTTCCATTTCACTTTTTTATAAAAATATATATTTTTATCTTTTGCTTTTCTTTCCCCATCTCCGAATCTTTCCCAGGATTCAACTCCCCAAACAAATTGACACGCGAACTAATCCGGACCGTTGAAAGAGTAAAATATAATATGTATGATCCCTGATCCCATCCATCATAAATTCATAAACCACAAGTAGCCGTTGTATTAATGCTTTTTTGTTTTCAAGAAACGGGACCATTAAAAAATAAAAAAATAAATAAAACGTTACATACATAGACTGCTCTCTCTCTCTCTCTCACCTTTTTTCATTACACCCGTACCGTACACTTATCCTTTTCCTAGTCTTGTCTTTTTCCTCTAGTCCTTCAACTCATCACTCCCGTTCATTAAATCTCAACAAACTCACATCTCTATGCTAGATATGATCCTACGGTTCACTTTTGTTTGGACCAACTAATGAAGAGCATGTGAGCATTCGCTACTTCCCTACTTTTTCTTTGCTTTCCCTTTTGTTAAGCATCTTCCAGTTCCACACTCTCAACTCAACACACGCTAGGAAAGTAATATTTTATTTGCAGTTCTTCTTTTCCTCCACTCATTTGACCGATATCAACACTTTCCTCATCCCATCTCTATATAACCCTTTCGCTACACTTCTCTCTCCTCATCCTTTGCCTTCCATCTTCTCTAGTCTTTACCTCCAAATTCCTTTATCGTGTACAACTATCTACTTCCGCCGTTTGTTTAAGCTTATTCTCTAATGGCAGAAACACAGACAACTTCTAAGCGCCAGAGAGAGGAGACCCATGTAGAGGGTGGCGATGAACATGTTGAAGAAAGTAAGAGACACAAGTCTTACAATCACATACTTTCTCTTCTTGAAGAAGAAGAGGATGAACCCACACAAGACCTGTCTTCTCTCATTACTACACTCCAGCAAGAGCTGTCTTCTGAACCTACTGCTTTCGACGTTCTCTCATGCCCAACTCTAGAAACCGACACGGACACCAACACTCTAACAATGGCAACGGCTACTCTGGAAGACTACCCATCTTCATCTTCTTCGTCATCTTCCTCGAAGGAAGATGAAGAGGACGACAGAGAGAGGGTTATAAGACATCTTCTTGAAGCCTCGGACGACGAGCTTGGGCTGCCCAACAGAGAGGAGAACGAAGAGGGGTTGGTTAACAATGGCGGTGATGCGTGTTCGGTGGTGGACGGATTCTCGCTTTGTGATGGGTTGTGGGAGTTTGAAGACTTTAACGCTAATTACTATGCCTTGGTGCAATCTGAAGTGTTCATGTAGTTAAAGGGGAGTAGAGTGAAAGAAAAAGAAAAAGTTAGGGTTTGTGAGAAAATGTAGAAAAGTGAGGGATGAAGATGTAAATGGAGGTTGTTTTGTGCTTTCCGTACCCCCTTACGTTTAATGCAACTACCGAAAACACCCCTTTACCATCCTTTGCAAGCTTAAATTATTCAGGAGGAAAAGGACTATTAATTAATTATTACTAACTTCAGGTTTCCCCTTTTATCAGTATTCTAGTTTGTAGGTACTTGTTTTTACGTTCTCATTTATTTATGCCTCGTACTTGTAAACTCTTTCGATGCTGACTATACTAAAATTAGTAAATTACCTTGCTCCTTCAAAAGAGGTTACCTAGGGCTACTAGGTACTTCATGACACAGTTCCCCGAGGCGTATGGATTACGGTCGAAACTCCGGAACTGGGCCCACATGAACCACTTGGAAGTGGGAAGGATCTTCTCTTTTCTCTCTCGTCCTTGATTGGATAAAATAAATACTAAATAGAATAGACAGAGAGAAAAATCATAATTAGCAAAAAGAAAAATGAAAAGACAATAATGCAAATTGGGTAATGACAGAGACGGTGACTTGGCGTGAAACAATGAAATGATGGTTTGAAGCGTAAGGGGGAAGAGGTGGGCCCCACTTCTAATCTTAAGTGCAAAGTTGACAAAATATAAACTTTGCATTGTTTTTAGTTAGTTGAAATGTCAAATGACAAAAGTAACTTAGGAAAGAATCATGTAACTATGTCTGTACATGTGAACTGGTGTGGTCATATGTTCAATTGATGCCCTTGATAAACGTTAGATGCAAAAATATTACTTTTATGTAACCAAAAAGTGAGTCAGAAATTTAAAATAAGAGGACCTAAATATCTAAGTTTTTAAATTTTAGGGGTTCAATATACTACTGAGCTTCAAATAATTATGTCCTTATATATATATATATATAAATTAATTAAAATAAAAATATTTAATTTTTATAAATTTTGAAGGGTCCAATGCAACACTGAATTCTTCCTCATTACGTCTATGCAAATAGTAGATGTATAAATCATTTATGTTAAAATTTTCAATAAAAGTTTGGTAGAATTAACAAGTGACGTGTCAGAGAATATATAAAATTAATTAAGTTAGCCTTACAAAATAACTTAAGCTATTGTGGTAAAACGGTTATTTAATATGATATCAGAGTTTTTGTGATCAAACGGTCGAAAGTTTAAATTCTATTACTCACTTATTATTCATCACAAAATAGAATAAGTCTGTGTAAATTTTAAGTATAAAATTTATAATTTAGCTTCACACAATAACTTAAATTATTGTGATTAAGCGGTGGATTAAACTAACCCAAAAAAAAAAGCAGATTACTTATTAATTTCATTAAAAAGTTAAAATATATATCAAACTATAAAAATAGTTGAGTGTTCTTGTCCCTATTTTCCGAATATTAATCACAAAATCAGGTTCAAGTCATGCAAAGCTTTTAATCATACAATTGACATTTCTTGCATAGTTAGATGGGAAAGAGCGGAGGGAAGTGGTGGGTCCGAACCACAAGGAAAGACAGGAGTGGGGTTATGTCTGCGTCTGTGTCTGTCTGCGTATGTGTCAGGTAAGGTGGGACCCAACACAACTAAAAGAAGGAAAAAGGAGTGGGTGAGATTGGGCCCCACATGAAAGTTAGATGCTGATGCTGGAAATGCGTTGTTCGCCATGCCCCATGTCATGTCCCCCTCACATGCATGTTGCTGTGTCGCCTTGAACCGCATTCTTAGGCATGTGCGTTGTGCATGTTCATGTATGTATGCATAACCCCCTCGATACGCCAAATAAATTAAGTGTGATCATTTAAATCTGACAAGATCCAAAGATAATAAAGTCACGTCTTTTTTTTTCTAATTAGTGACTAATTAGACTTATAGGCATCTCATGTAGTAGAATAATTGGTTAAAAAATTTAAAGTTGTTCTATACTCAAAGTTAAAGATCAAACTCCTGATCTTTGGTTAAGAAAGAATGAGTCCTTTTCACTCAACCACACCCCTTAAATTACGTTTAATTTTAGAGATTAGATATTCTGATTAAGTTAATAATTTTTATCTTATTTTATGTTGCGCAAATAAAATTTTGTTTTTGTTATTATTATTATTATTATTATTATTATAATAGTAAAAATCCATTTGAATCCAGTTCGGATATTTGTTTATCATGCCGACCGTTTTGATGCCGACAAATACCTAATCTCATGTCGATACGTAGGGTTATGGCCACACATGGGAACACTTGCAGGTACGGACCTGTTTCGTGACATTTATAAAATCAAATAGACGTTTTTTTAAAGTTAGGTATAAAAGCAAAACCAATTTAGTTATTAATATGAATTAAATTGACAAATATTGTATCTTTTTTAAAAATAAAATTTAAAAGTATTCATAAAATTAAAAAATTAAATTATCCTATTTTTATTTTATTAGTAGTTAAATATCATACATCTAATTGATAATAAATGACAAAAATAAAAAAATCAACTGTTGTGATTTTTATAAATTATAAAAATTAAAATAGAAATTAACAATCCAAAGTCCAAACAATAAATCTTTTTTATGAATTATATAAAACCTTAAAATAGGAACAAATACACTCTAAAAGTACAAAGGATATAATCGAGATTTTAACTTTTTGTCTTGGAAAAAAAAAAAAAACGTGACGTGGTTAGTAGGATAAATGAGAAAGTAACAACATGGACTTGACAATTACAGGGCCGTGTCGTGGCTGTTACGACAACTGGCTTTCAACTTCAGGGAGAAGTACCTAATATTACCTGCTGATGAACGTCGACTTTGTTACAAAGATATTTCCAAGTCAATTACTAGTTGAGTTGATTGCAGCATCAGATTTTTTTTTATAAATATCTGTTTTAGAGAACAGGGAATTTAAATTTAACAGTTAATTAAAAAAATTATATGAAAATTAAATACTTAAAATTTTTAATTTTTTAAATTTTAATCCAACGTTAGTATTTTCGTTAATGTCGCTGAAATAACTTATCTCATAAGCTTTTAAAGGGTGTGGCTAAATGGTTGAGAGCGGGGCTTCGCTTCGGTTAGGTCCCAGGTTCGATTCCTTGCTAACCCCTCTTGTAAGAGCCTGGAGCAGCCGAGGTTTTACCTATGGATGGAGAGCTGGCGAGGCCCTCTGTGATGGGGTGTAGCCTCTTGACCCTCTGCTGGAGTGTAGCCACTTAACCCTCTGAGAAGTGAGCTCGCTTGGCCCGCCTGTGAAGTTTCCTTGAATAAAAGAAAAACTTATCTCATGAGACAGAAATCTTAAACATTTGTATAAGTCAAACTTAATTAAGTTTACGTAAACTACGTTATTTTGTGATTAAAATTCTTAAATCAAATTTGCTGCCTAAATCATTGGAATTAAAAATCTTAAACTGTGAGTTCGGGAATTCTCGCACAAAAGAAAGAGAGCCTGGGGTAACAAATTGAGATTTCATTCGGATTATTAGGAATTGTGTTTTTGTCGTCTCGCACTGGCATGATAGAGTTTGATTTAGAGATTTCAATCCTAAAAAGATGTAGATTTGTTAAATTTAATTAAGTCTAATGTGTATAAATGTTTGAGATTTCTGTTTTATGTGATAAGTCTTGTCAACAACATTAATGAAAACACTATCCTTAGGCTATAATTAAATAAAATTGAAATTTTAAATATTTAATTGTCACTTTTTAAATTCAGGTTATAATTATAAAATTTAGTAAAGTTTGAGATATTTTTATAATTAACCCTAAATTTAATTGTGAAGCTTCTTATCATTAAAAAAAGAATTTGTAATTTATTATCTTATCTTACAAAATTGATATGTAAGTTAAATAGTCAATTTTATTTTAAAAATATATAAAAAAATACAAGTTTAATTGATGTTAGTATCTAATAAAGCATCAGAAAATTTAATATTAAATTCAGAACATAGGAGAATTATGAAATAGAGGAGATATATCCGTAAGTTACTTTGGGGAAAATATCCGTGCCATCTGGATGTGCTTCCCCAGGCCCTACGGGACCCGATATTTTTTTTTCAGGGCAACACAGCCTGGATGTCTTCCAACCTTACGACGCACCATCAAGTTCCTTCTCTTGGTCGTCCATCTTTGGCGTCACCTGTTGGTTCCTCTGGTACTGGCAGAACCAGAACATATTTGAACCCGATGCTGTTTGGCCGGAGGCGGGTGATCGTGTTATTCTCAACTACCTTGGTTGGATGGCAAGAGCCAGAGTAGCGGAAAATCGGGTGTTCCCTACCCGAAGCTTACCTTTGGGGAGCCTCGTGGGGTGGAGTAAGCCGCCTGTGGGCTGGGTTAAATTGAATACTGACGGGGCTATGAAACAGGGCGGTCGCCTCAGTACTGCTAGGGGGCTCCTCCGTGATTATTATGGTCGGTGGTGTGAAGGTTTTGGCCAGCAACTTCCTCAAGGGCCACCCTTCTCCTCAGAACTTTGGGGCGTCCACTTGGGCTTGCAACTCGCCTGGAACCTGGGCTTCCGACAAGTCATTGTTGAAGTGGACTATCTCGAAGTTATTACTTTACTATCCCCTTCTGATCTTGTTTTGACTGATACTTTCTTTTTGGTGTTAGGTATTCGGCGACTCGTCCAGCGTGATTGGGAGATCCAGCTCCAGCATGTTCCTAGGGAGAGGAATCAATGCGCGGACCACCTCGCCTCGTTTGCTATCCTGACAGGCTCCGGATTGCATGTTTTCCAGGAGGCTCCGCTTACTGTCTTGGACTGTCTCCTTCGAGACTAGCATGGCGCGTTATACCGCCGTTCTATATACTAATTTAGTTTAGTTTGTTCTTCTTTCCCTATTTATTAAAAAAAAAAAACACGTTAGCTATATTCATATGGTTTGCGTACCTTTTACGATAAGGTACAAACCTATTTCCAGTACCATAACGTAAATATATTCCTTTCCACAAGTCAGTCCATGCCTGTACCCATTTCATATTCATTTTAGTGCATACTTTGAGTAACTTAACTTCTTCAGAATATTTTACAGATAAGAGACTATAGAAAAAGATTAATACTAATTTTAGACGTTAAAAATATTATCTCACTTTTAATACAAATTTGTGACACGTTTAATGATCCCAGCTGACAAGTAATAGCATTATTACATGGCTGTTTCGTTACAGATGCCCTGTATCGTACTAATTAGTGTTAGTGAATATATAAAATCAATTAAGTTGACCTCACATAACAGTTTAAGTTATTGTGGTGAAACGGTCACTTAATATGATACCAGCCTTTATGACCAAGTAGTCATGAGTTTAAATCCTACCACCAACATATTATTCAGTACAAGGTAGAGTGAGTCTGTGCAAGTTTCAAGCTTAAAGGGCTTTCACGTGAAAGGTGTATTAGTGAATATATAAAACTAATTAGGTTGACATTACACAACAGCTTAAGCTATTACGATGAAACGACCATTTAATAAACATTATCTAGACCTTAATATGCTGCCGAATGGAATAATTCACTTTTATCTTCTTTTTCTTCTTCTGTTTTTCTTTTATTTTTACATCGAGAAACTTAACGAGAAATGACAGGGAAAATTATATGCTTGATTGAGGAAATTAAGAGCCCCGCACTTGCTTCTTGTGCTCTCTTTCCTTCCAAATTCCCTTCATTTTTCTACTTGTTTCATGTTTTTCTTGTAGCTAATCTGAAATCTCCATTAAAGGCCACCCATCCAGCACTAAATTTGCCTTAAAGTATGGAAAAAGAAGTTTCATCTAACTTGCAAATTGAAGAAAACTGTCAGCCAAACGAACACTTTCTGTTACTCATTAAGTGCTTGGCCAAGGACTGTAGCTGGGATATTTCAGTTGATGGGAAATATCTGTGCTACCAGTACCCTGTGAATATTATCTTCTCTGCAAAATGTTTTAGGTTTCCGTAGCTTTTCAGGTTATAGTTTTGATAACGAATTCATGCAAGGACGACCATAGACTCCCTTTTCATGAAAAAAGGTCTTTGTGAGGTTTAATGACAGATAATTATTGCGTTCTCGTCAATTTTGGGGGATAGTCCAAGTTGCTATGCATCTGAACAAAGATGGAAGTTTCGAGGACACTGAACAGGTGAGCATTGGAGGGTCGAAATCAGATTTCCATAAACCATACAAACGAGTGAACGGAACCTACTTAAATACGTGTAGGAAACTGTCATTTTTATTTTGGAGGGTTTGTAAAACAGCCTGGCTTGACAGCTATGCCTTTTCTGGTTCTGTATGTAACCATCTTTTCCTTGGCTTCGAATATTTCTTAAAAACACAACATTCACACGTACAGACACTCTAACCTTTCGGTGGTTGCACTTTGATGGAGATACGAACTTTGTGTGTAATCATCAGAATAGCAAATCAAAGCAAGAACTGGGTTCATCCTTTCTCGATACTTACTTTTTCTCATTGTTCAGCAAGACAGCAACTGACGTGGGGTAACCTAAACCGACAAGTTTAGAATGATGCATTCAATAAGATAACAACCCGCCATAACTAGCTTGATCAATCAACCCAACCCTACATGATGCCCTTTGTTTTCTATCAGTTTTAAGACCTGATATTAGACTCCAAATGGCAGTGGTTGTACGATTCGACTACAATGAAAAATATCTACTTTTGTGAGCATTCTCAACCTGCCAAGGCACTGGTCCTAAGTTGGTTTGTTTACTCCTATGGTTTTCTGGTATTTGTATTTGATAGTTACTTCCAACTAGGTCCTAACACCTGTTGATGAACATTAACTTTGGGATGAAGACATTAGATGTCTTTTATTAGCATAAAGCTATTGTGATTAAGAATGTGAATGGACACATAACTTTATAATATGACATTGCTCTGAATAGAACCTTGCTTGATTATATTCTAATGTCAGGATCGCATATCTTTCAGCAGTAAAGTACAAATCTATTCCCACAACAAGCGGTAAACAATACACCTCTTCAGGGGAATAATAACATGCATCTATTCTTATTACATTTTTGTTTTCAGGATGACTTCTCGTCAGTTTGTCTATATAGTGAATAACCAAACATTTTGTTTGAACAAATCAAAGGTTCCCATCATCATTTTAAGATTTAGTAATTAAAAAATATTTTGATAGATGGTGTTTAAAATTCTCCATAGAAAGTAGACATCGACGAAAGTATTGAATTTGAACAACTAAATAGCATTACTTCATGAAATTGTTGTCACACTTTTAAAGATCCTGACCCACATAAATTCAATTATTAAGCAATTAGATATAGGTGGCTTAGAAATAGTAAGAACACGCAGGGTATTAAATAAAATGAAATTATGAGATGGAGTGGAAAATGATTCAGTGCCATAATGTGAGATATGAAGACCTTTACCATTAATAACAATTAATTGATCTGTACCATCATATTGTTGTGGAAGATGGAGCACATCAAGGTTTGGAGCGATATGTGTTAGCAACCCAATTCTGAATTGGAGAAATGGCAAGTTGAGGTGCAGCATTGAAAGGAAGGACATATGGTTGATGAAAAGTAATATTGACTTGTGGTGCATCAGGTCTGAAAGATGATGAAGTGCCTTGATTAAATTGTTGATATCTACGCTTGTAATTAGCAGTATGGTTATTAAATCCACATATTTGACAAGCAGGTCCTCTACGTTGTCTGCTAGGTTGATTGGGGCGAACAGAAAAATTGGAGACAGGATTTGTGGTTGGACGTTGAGGTGGCTGTGGTTGAGATTGTGGTGTTGGTAATAGCGGTGGTTGATAGACAATATTGACGAGATGAGATTCAGACAGATAGCTCTTGGTTAACAGCTCATAAACAACAAGTTGACTGTGGAGTTCATTGAATGTGACTGGTGTAGCACGCAGGTTAAGTCAACCAATAATTTCTCAAAATTTAGAACCAATATTACGGAATGAATTCTACTGGTGTTAACGGTCTACCAGCTGCTGCCAATTCATCTGCAAGAGATTTGGCTTTGAGAAGATACTGAGTAACAGAGAAATCATTTTTCTTCAATTCATTAAGTTCAATATACAGCTGCAGTTGTTTTGTTTGAGAAGTAGAGAACTGCTTCAAAAGTATCAGAAAGAGCTGTCCAAATGACTTGAGAGGATGAAAGCCCAACAACATATGGGAACACTTCTTCGTTAGAGAAGAAAGAAGCCATGAGAGTAACATTTGATCTTTTCAAAACCATTCTTGATAGGCTGGATTATCAATAAGAGAAGGAGGATTATCACTGGACATAATTGTTTTTCCATGCCCGTACCAAATACATCGAACTGGATTACCATTTTGTTCATGAACAAGTCTCCCTTAGTACGTTACCATTGGTTTTTTATCCAGCAAGGACCAAATTGGTGATATTTTTACCAAGCCACTTGGGGTTCGTCCATTTCATCAGTTGTTTTCCAAACTTCGACTCATTACTCACCCACCATTGACTTGAGGGAGGTTGTTAAGGAGCAGATATTCTGCAGATTACTACAGGTATTTACTGCAGATACGTCAACAGATTGCAGCCGATATTTACTGCAAATTACAACAGATATTTCAGCAGATTGTTGTATTTCAGCATATATTCTTCTTTGTTCTGCTGTTATTTCCTGTTATCTATCTTTAGCTCTTATTCTTATCACCTATACTTATCTTGTATTGTATAATTCTATATATAGCAATCTGAAGTACTCATAATAGTGTGTGAAATAAATATTATTTCTCAGTCCTGAATTCTCAGCTTTTACAGGTTTTATGCATACTTTATGATATGATAATCTTGGTGCAACTTTTCTTGCCGTCAATCTTTTTTTTTTTGAATTACAAGGAAAAGCAAACAGCTAACTAATTAGTGCAAAGCCGGCGATATAATGCGCCGTGAGCGTCTCGAAGGAGACAGTCCAAAAGTGGCCTCGGAGGCTCCTGGAGGATGTGCAGACCTGGTCCTGTTAGTGTGGCGAGTGAGGCGAGAAGGTCCGCACATTGATTCCCTTCGCGCGGAACATGGTTGAGTTTGGACCTCCTAGTCGCTGTGGAAGAGACGTCGGGTACCTGCCACCAGAAAGTAATATTCAGTCAAAACAGGATCAGAAGAAGAAAGTAAATGGAGAACTTCGAGGGAGTCCACTTCAACAATAACATGACGGTATCCCAGATCTCAGGCGAGTTTGAGGCCCGAGTGGACGCCCCAAAGTTCCGTAGAAAGTGGAGAGCCGTTAGGCAGGTATTGGGTAAAGCCACCACACCACTGGCCTTGACAATTCCGGAGAAGCCCCCTGGCCGTACTGAAGCGGCCTCCGTGTTTAACAGCTCCATCAGTGTTCAATTTGACCCAGCCCACCGGTGGTTTGCCACCCAACGAGGCTGCCCAAGGGTACGCCCGAAGAGGGAAAAACACAGCTTTCCGTAACTCTAGCCCGTTCCATCCAAGTTAAGTGGTCCAGAATGACTCGATCCCCCGCGACCGGCCACACTGAGCCTGGTTCAAAAACACTTTGGTTCCGCCAGGACCATAAGCACCAGCAGGTAACCCCAAATATGGACGACCAGGGAAAGGCAAGCTTGGGATGGTTCTGGGTGAGGTTGGAAGTGAGCCATGGCAAGTCCCCCTGAAGAAAAAACGACGGGTCTTGAGTGGTCTGGGGGAAGCGCAACCAGATGGCCTGGGCCCAAGGACAGTCCCTGAGCGCGTGTAAGATAGTCTCGTCATGGCCACAGTAGGGGCACCCACCGTCCGTGGCAATGTGGCGACGCAGACGTTGTTGGTTGGTCTTGTATCTCCATTAAATACATTTATTTTATTGAACAAATTGCTAATGTTATGAATAAAGTCTTGGCTTCTTTTGCTTTTTATCGACTTTAAGACAAGCTTTTTATTGTTGCACTCGTGAGCTTGAGGAGAGATGATAACGGATATATTTTATATATTCTATTTTCTACTTTTTTAGTGATAAACTATTAGATACTTTATTTAAATTAGTTAGATTTATCTCCTATTTTATCAACCTTAATTTGAGGATCTTTAGTTTCATCTAAATACTATTTTATCTCAACAACTTTGTGTACAAATAGGACTCAAATACTAAATGAAAAAGTACATTTTTTTTGGCTAATAAAAGAGAGTAGGAAGAGAGCGACAAAATCATTTTATAATATGGTTTAGCCAAATAATCCTTCACTTATATTCACTTGTTTGGCTCCACTGGGAAATTTGCTAACTGTTTTTTTTTCAATGGGTAAAGAACAACGCTCCATATAATCTCCTTTGCCGTAGTGAAGAGAAACTTTTACAATCGTCTTGAAGTAAATCACTTGTTATTATAGAGTTCACGTGCAATATGAAACATGCACAAGAAGGAGGGTTGAATTGTGTATTCTTTTCGTGAATATAAACCCCTTTGATATTTATCTGAGAATGACTTTTTCAAACTCTTAAAAGAATATAAAAAATGTTTATACTAAAATATCTACGTAGTTAAATCGCAAATAATTTCCATATACTTGTTTAAGAACGATAGAAATTAAAATAGAGAGTTAGAAGTAGACAGGGCGATTTTTATCCTGGTTCACCCCAAACTTTGGGCTACGTCCAGTCCTCAGAGTTCGTCTGAGTTTTCACTAAACTTCTCCAAAGTTACAAGTATTCTTTCCCTCTCAGAGCCTCTTCAAGTCTCTTACACAAAGTATTATTTTCGCTCTCTTAGCCTCTTCGGGCTTTTAACTTTTCCTTTCAACTAGAAAGATATTGTGAGCTTTGTTACAGTAAAGATTGCTCTTGTGTTTTGCACAACGAATACAGAATTTTTAACTTTAAAGCTAAATGTTGAAGTTCAAAAACTAAGATCTCAAAAACTAGTTCAGTATTCGACTACGACTTGTATTTATAGCCTTCATCTCCAACTGCTTCTTGATAACTGCTTCTTGTTTTTTGTAGAAACCGTTATTCAGTTGAGTTCTGTAACTAACTCCACTGACTAACTTTCCGACATACTATCGTATCTTTGTCTTCGTATCGTCTATGTTTTTACTCTTCTTCTGTGTTTTCTACTTCTGTGTTTTCCGCGCTTCTTCTGTGTTTTGCTTCTTTTGTGTTTGCCTCGCTTTTTCTGTCTTTTCCACGCTTCTTCTGTGTTTTGCTTCTTCTGTCTTTTGCCGCTTCTTCTGTCTTTTGTATCTTCTGTATTTTTACTTCTTTTGTCTTTCTCCGCTTCTTCTGTCTTTTGCTTCTTTTGTCTTTTTACTTCTTTTGTGTTTTGCTGCACGCTTAACACACTTATCAAAGCAGTTCATTTATTTATAATATTATTATTATTTGATTGTCACAAAATTATTAGACGTGAAGTCGTTTTGACTTAACAATCTCTCCCTTTTTTATGATAACAAATAATCATAATTTTAGAAAGATAAACGAATATTATTTATGTAATGAGTAAGAAGATATCAAAGATATGCACATGTGGAAAATTGTAATCAATACTATCTTCTTTTTCTTGTCTCTGGTCTCCCTATGTACTTTCTTCTTTTGCTTTTGCTCTTCTCCTATCTTTCTCTTCTTCTTCTGCTCTTCTCCTCCTATTTGTTATTAATCAAAAATCTTTATCGAAGATGCTTTATAATTTCAGAGAACATTCGTGGCATATCAGTGCAGATCAACTTGAGGTCTTCTTCCATACAAACTCGTAAATGAGCTACTTCCTCTTGTAGATCACCCACTGAGTCACGCAGATCATCAACCTTGTCATGAATTTCTTCAATTTCCTTGAGTAAGGCTTCATAAGTCCCCTGTTGTATGTGCTAACTTCTTCCAAACCAACAGTAGGATCATGTTGGGGTGTTCTTGGTGGAAGGAAATTTGTAGCAACAGATTGTTCTGAAGGTAAAACATCTAATTCAATGATTGTGAAAATAGGAGGTTTGAATGATAGTTTTCCTTCAGGGAGATCAAGTTCATCAGGTCTAGGTAGCTTTGGAACTGGTTTTCCAAGAAGGTGTAGTGCATATTTAATTGAAGCTATACAACTCAAGGGTCTCAGTGCATAATTAGATACACAAGAGTCTCTAAGTTGAAATTAATACCTTCATCCCTGATAATTCTGTACTGCCTGTAACGCCCCAAATTAGGGGTGAGAAGATTAACGGAAATTATTTCATATGTGCTTAATTGTGCAGAAGTATTTT
>JANKOE010000001.1:2870347-2888657 GCA_026284465.1 Erythroxylum citrifolium | reverse complement strand
CTGGGCCGTTGATATTTGGACCTGGGCCTGGGCCTAGAATAACCGACCCAACCAGCTATATTTATGTATGTGGACAATACAGCTATTGTAAGTAACCCAAATCCTACAATAGAACACTTTAGTCAATTATTTAACTTCATGCAATAGTAACCGGATTGTTATACACACGCAATGACGAAGCCAGAAATTTAAGATAGGAGGATCCAAATATTTGATTTTTTTAAATCTTGGGTAGCCCAATGCACAATGAGCTCCAAATAATTCCGTCTATATATATATATATATATATACAGTGGCGGATCCAGAAATTTTTTTGATTGGGGGCAAAAAGAAAATTTTGTCCCCAAAATTTAAAATAAAATTTTTTTGTAGGGGCAAAACTTAAAAAAAATTTGTGGGGGGAAAACTTAAAATAAAAATCTTTTGTTGGGCAAAACTTTAAAAAAAAATTTGTGGGGGTAATTTTTAAGGGAGCTAGGGAAATTTTTGGAGCCAGTGGGGGCAAGTGGGTGGCTCCGCCCCTGTATATATATATATATAATTTAAATGTTAGGAGACCCAGTACACCATTAGCCTCCAAATAACTCCGTCCGTGTAACACACGTATATATAACAATCCTAATTGACTAACTATATATATATACTCTGTAAATACTCTTTTAATGGTTTATTAGAATATATGAGAAGATGCTTCTTCCATTTCTAATAGAGTTTAACATGAAATCAACGTACAGCTTCTTGGATAGCACTTCCATTGTTTCCTTAAATTTTCATCTAGATGTACTTTCGATAGCCCTCCAAAATAGTCTTGTACACCTACCCTTAATGTTTATATATCTTGCACATCTACGATGCTTGATAGTAGGTAAAATATGATTTTGAACATCCGCCAAACCCTACAAACTAAAACGAAACAATTGACATTAACTAGCAAGGTATGCAAACAATTATAACAATCTATGCAAATATAAACCTATACAACATATGCATGAGCTTGAGGTTAACGCATTCTTAGAAAACAATTATAATAATTAACATACTTACAAACTATTCTTGTGCTGATCCCGAAAGTGCAGTCTCCAGTCTCCCTCAACCAATTCCGGCCGATCAGTTTATGTATAGTCATCTATAAGACGATCACGAAGGTTGTGGTAGATCGTCTTAAACCTTTCCTCAATCGTCTAGTCGCTCCAGATCAATGTAGTTTTGTGCCTGGCCGTTTGATAATTGACAATATAATTATTGCACAAGAGGTTATTCACTTCATAAAGAAGAAACAAGCAAAATCTAGAGTTCTTCAAATAAAGGTCGACTTAGAGAAAGCGTATGATCGCCTCCGGTGGGATTTCCTTCTGGATACATTACTTGACATAGGGTTACCCAGGGATCTGATCAGTTTAATTATGAAATGTGTTACCTCGTCAGCGATGCAAGTTTGTTGGAATGGGGATCTTCTGGAGTCCTTTACTCCGTCTAGGGGCCTCCGGCAAGGGGATCCTTTGTCCCCCTATTTGTTTGTTCTCTGTATAGAGCGGCTCGGACACCTTATCCAGTCAGAGGTGGCGCAGGGCACTTGGAAATCGATTCGGTTGAGTAGGGGTGGTCCTAGCATCTCGCACTTGTTCCTCGCCGACGATCTCGTCTTATTTGCCGAGGTTTCCCTGCATCAGGTGCAAGTTATCTCTCGGGTCCTTCGGACATTTTGTCTGTCTTCCAGCCAGAAAGTCAGCCTGGCCAAGTCTTGGGTGTATTTATCTAAGAATATTTCCCGCCCGCGCGCTCTCCATCTTAGCAAGTTATTGGGCTTCCAACATACCTTGAACAGTTGAACCTCGGTAGATACCTTGGCGTCCCATTCATTCATTGACAGAACAACACGACGAACGTATCAATATCTCCTGGATTCCACACAACAACGACTAACAAGTTGGAGTTCTAGGTGTCTTTCGCTGGCTGGCCGAGTAACTCTGACGCAATCGGTTCTTGCGACATTACCTATTTATACCATGCAAACTGTGCGCCTGCCTAGGTAGTTGTGTGATGATCTTGAGCGCATTATGTGTGCTTTTATCTGGGGCTGGCAGGAGGGCCACCACAAGGTCCATCTTGTTAATTGGAAGGAGGTGTATAAATCCAAAAAGGCTGGCGGACTTAATTGGTCTTCGACAAGTGATGCTCTACTTATCAAACTTGGTTGGGGGTTGCTCTCTAACCCCTCTGCTCGTTGGGTACAAATCCTACGTGCCAAATGCCATTTTGACCCTTCCTCTCGTCCTCAAATGCTGGAATGTCGAGGAGCTTCCCCTTTTTGGCGCAACATTTCTTCCACATTGAACTTTGTCCTTGCAGGCATCAGATGGCGGATAGGAAATGGGAAAGCAGTTCGCTTCTGGCTTGATGATTGGGTCGCTGATCACGGGCCCTTGGCCTTATTAGCGCTCAACCCCATTCTTGATGGTCTTTTATTTGCAACAGTGAACGAGTTTGTGATCACAGCCGGGGATTGGTGCTGGGTTTTGTTCCAGCACCTCCTTCCCTCCTCCGTTTGTGCAACCATTGCTAGTATACTCCCTCTGCCTGCCGAGTTTAATGATGATCGAGTGGTCTGGGGCCCCAAGCCTCAGGGCTCCTTTTCCACAGCCTCTGCTTATGAGTTGCTTGAAAATCTCGGCGATCTTGGGAATGGTCATTTTTGGAAGACCGCAACGAATCCAGTCGTTTTTATGGCTCCTTGCCAAGGGTAACCTTTTGACTAATCAGCAGCGGGTTTTTCGTCATCTTGCTACGAATCCTGGATGTCCCTCTTATGGGCGTCCTGAGACTGCTCTCCATGCTATTAGAGATTGTCCTCGAGTGCAACAATTTTGGCTTCAATTTCTCCCACATATCGAATTGGAGTTATTCTTTCGTTTTCCTCCTACGACTTGGTTACGTTCAAATCTCTCTCGGCAGGATGAAGTCAGTGGTTTCCGCGGCCCCTTTTATTTGAGGTGTCTTGTTGGTTCTTGTGGCATTGGCGAAATAAATGTGTTTTTGAGCCCAATTTTTCCTGGCCAGTCACTAGTAAGGCGTTGGTACAGGGTTATGCATCTCAGATCGAGCAAGCGAGTACGGTTCTCTCCCGGGCAATTGGCGGTTCCCCTATTCCTCGACCCCACGCTATTGGGTGGGATAAACCGAGTGTGGGCTGGGTACATTTGAACACGAATGGCGCGCAGCATTGGTCTAGTCGATATGCTTCCGCAGATGGTTTCCTCCGCGATAGCTCCGGTATTTGGCTCAGCGGCTTTGTCCATTCTATTGGTTTCTGTTCCCCCTTGGATGCTGAACTATGGGGAGTTTATTCGGGTTTGACTCTAGCTTGGGATATGGGGTATCGACAATTTGAATTAGAAGTCGATTCTTTGGAGGTCATCAATATTCTCTCCTCCTCCAGTCGGGGGTCTAATACTTCACTCGCTCAAGCTATTTAGGTCTTATTAACACGATCCTGGACGGTTCGCGTTCGACATGTTTTTCGTGAAGGCAATCGGTGCGCGGATTGGTTAGCTTTTTATGCGGCGTCATTCGACTTCAAACTTACCTTTTTTGCAGTTTCCTCCTTTGGGATGTCTTACTTTCCTCTTAGAGGACATATGTGGGGTTTTTAACTCCTAGGCCCTCTATTTAGGCCCTGCTTTATTCCCTTTTAAAAAAACATACTTACAAACAATACGTAGAAACATAAGAATATACGCAATAGTGAACAATCCATTTGAATTACTCATTTGTAGCTCATTTTCATAACTACGTGGAGTGATGATTCATTAAGCCTCTTAACTTCTTCAATGCATATCACTTAGAATTTTTATGACATTCCATTTTGGACGACTCCTAACTCCTTAGCTAGCCAATTAGAAGTGAATTGTCTATTTCTCATTAATATCCCACATTATGCTATTTCTTAATTATCCTTACAACAAAAGTCTTCTCAATGGTTAACTAACTGCCATATACCCTACATGGACAATTTGGCTCACACTGATCCTCCATCTTTGTCACACAAATTGTCTTTCAATTTATGTTCTTTTATAAACTTCCCAATCGTTAAGAGTCAGTTGGTTGTGGAGTTACAACGACCTCATCAAATCTTCATATTCATTATGATATTCATCAGTAGTCTCATGTGAAGTCCTTGCCTAGCACCTATACTAATTATATGGTAACACATTAGTGGCTTAGCTTCATCACATATTAACCCACAAATAAAATAAAAGCACCAAAGGAAGCAAAATACAACCATTCATTCAAGAATCTTGTACAATTCACACCTTCATCATAGATATGGCCAACCAAATGAATGTGCTTAGTAACAGAGAATTCGCAAGGTGGGTTATTAAAGCTTGTAGTTCTCAATTGGTTATGTTCATGTTAACTTATAACTTACACCATTTGCTATGAGGCCCAAGGCTTAGAAGCTACATCTTTTTAAAGCAAAATTGCTAGCAGAAGTCAATAATATATAGTAGTCAATCAATCCCCACAACCAAAATTCCAATATAATAAATTTAGAGATGACATTTAGACTTGGGCTCGAACTGGCCTGCCCTACCTTAGCCCTAGGTCAACGATCCAAGCCTGGGTTGACCTTTTTCAAAAGAATAAGATCTCAGGCTAGGGCTGCTTAGGCTCGACTGACCCGAAGCCAAACAACTATAACAAAAATGACATCGTTCTTTATTTTTAATTTAAAAAATAAAAAATAGGTCAAGCCTGTGTCGCCTCAAGCCTAGACAGGCTCAAGCTCGGGCCCTTGCCAGCAAATTGCCATCCCTAAATAAATTGTTATATATACACATACCCCATGCCTTAAAACACTAAAATACCCGATAATGACAAGGCACCCAAATCACGACAACTCCCAAAAATCAACAAACCCAGAAGACACTTGCATTGAGGGAAACAACAATAACAACATTCCAATAGAAATTCCTTTAAGATGTGAAGTCTTGCAGGGAGGAAAGAAAACACAAAAAGAACATTTGAGGACAAATATATAACAAACTAGACAAATTTATGATGGGGATTGATGACACAAAATCAATAAAAATAAAAAAAATATATGAGTAGAACACTTACCTTGTCCAACGTGTAACATCAAAAATTTCAAGAATTATAAATGTGTTGTTTGCTTAAAAATCTTCAATAGGTAAAATTTTGCATGCATTCGTTTGAGGTACTTTCAAAGAGAGAAGGCTGTTTCTTTAATCCCTAAGTCATAATGAACTAAGTAATGGGTATCCAGGATAGGAATAAAAAGGCTGTAAGGCAATTTTGTTCAAGAAGTTACACATGACTATAAGCATGTCTCACATAAGATAACATGTCAATAAAGTTGACAAATATTTTAGTAATACCATGAGCAACCACAGCCAAAGGGACTAGTGAGAAGGAAATCAATTTGTTTTTGTGAGTCCATCCTCATCTTGAAAGATGGAACATTAAGCACTTGCCTTTCAACCCTGCTTGGTAAAACAAAGATCACAAGATAAGTAACATTTGACTCACAACAAAATAGCAGTACAATGGAAGATAGCTGGCAAGAAACTTGATGCTAAATGATGCTACTCCATTGGAAAACTTTAAGGCCATAACCACCCTGAAAATAATCCTAGCAAGCTTACAGCACAACATTTTAAATAAAAAGTAGATCCTCCACAAGCTTAATGCAATTGATTTTAATAAACATTTATTCACATCCTGTGCGAGGCTGTACAATTTTAGGTCAAACTTTTGATCAGTTTCAAGTAGATCCCTGATTAACAACGAAATTTTGACTTACCTATACCGGACTTGAACACGAGTCTGCAGGTGGCGACCAAGAAAGTTTTTCTGCAGTCAATGCCAACATGTAGCCAAGAGCCCTCACGGCCCAGGCACAATGACGTGATTATCAGGGGCACACTCAACCAAATTTGTTCTGGCTCTCATCCAAAAGTCCATACCGGTTCATTCTCCTGATACATTCCTCAAGAACGCGACGCAAGTTCTTCTCATTTGGAGTAAGAAGCATTCTCGCTGCATTACGCATGTGGCTCAATGCATACTGAACTCTCCAGAGTTCCCTCTTGCAACAGAATCAATATTCTCTGACAAGCTTCAGCTCAGCATCCAACTGCTCCTCATAGGTACGCCTTGGCTTTAAATGTCTTTCTATCTAAGACAAGCAAAGATTTCAACTTAATAAAGTATGGAAATCAGCTCGGTAGCTAAACACTTAGTACTACAAGGAGTAAATTTTTTTGTTACAGCACCAGAACTCGTGTGCTATTTGAGTTTTCAAACAGATGCCTCAAAGGCAGAAAATGAACATTTCACCGATAAGAACACAGCTACCATAACTTTATAACCCAAGATCAGATTATCTGCACAGTATTTATGCCCGATCGATATTAAGTGCATCTAGAAAACCAAATCCTTTTCGTTTCATTTGTCCTATCAAGCATTTAAAAATAATTAAAATTTGTTTACTCTCTCATTCCCGTACTTCTTAACAAAGAAAGGCTCGATTTTTCTTCACTCAAGTGACTCTCTCCTCCAATGCCAACTTTCCATTTTCATTACATTCCAATCCCACCTCAACCAAGTAAGCAAATTATACACGAACCAAGCCATAAGTTCCGGAGCTAAAGCAGATCAGAGAGGTATGATTGAGGGAAAACTAAATTGCATAAGAACAAACGGAACTTACAATTACGGTAGAAGAAGACATAAGTCATAGTTGCTACTCAGGGTTTCCTCCACCGCCTTGCGACGGCGTCAATGAGAACTCAGCACCAGACGCCGTCTGATAGCAATTACACCGGCAGTTGCAATTTCTTTGAGGCACGAACATTAAAAATCGAATCTTTTTGTTCTAAAGTTCGGCCCAACAAAAGTCGAAATAGTTTTTCTAAGCCTAGGACCAAACCTTTGGGCTTAAATAATCTCCCTCTGTCCCCTTCTCTTTGGTTTTGATACTCCACGATCAGGTAGCTTAACGTTAAACCCTGAAGCTTGAAGCTGAACACCCGCAGCTACTATGTCTTACCTTGGAGGCATAGCAAAGCTAACTACAAAATTGAAGCCAAGCTTTGAACTTTCGTCGACAAACTTGAAACCCTATTCGGTATCAGCTCTTCTCTTCAGAGCTTTGTCATCTAAAGCCCCCAATAACGGCGACTATGAGTGGAACGATGCTTGGGAAACTGCTTGGCTTCCCGATGACCTCACAGGAAAAGACCGTGCATCGTGGGAGACGGACGTGAACTTCCCGTCGGCCGCGATGCTGCCGACGGATGTGGACGCGGAAACTAAGGCGTTCGTAGAGGAGATGAATGAGAACTGGGACCAGAGGCGTAAAATGTCGAAGACCCAAGAGCGACAACAAGAGAAAGAGATGAAGAGCGATGAGAGTGAAAGCTCTTCGCTTTATAGTTTGGAGAATATGAAGAAGGATTATAGATTGAAGAAACAGAGGATTCATGCTGGGTTGTGGATGAAAGAGATCGAGAAGCAACAGGAAGCTAAGCTGGGTGATTCGGTTATTGGTGTTGATGACATCGATAGATTGATGGATAGCTGTTCTGAGTATGTTTTCTCACTTAATTTCTCATTGAGTATCAGAAATGAGCTTGCTCCTGTATTGAGGAATTATGATCAATATTATGAGTTGGGCATCTGGATGCTTTGGCTGTCTTCCGTCGAACATTGTAACATTCATCATTTCTCTGTCATGCTTTTGTTCTCTTATGGACTAAGCCTTAGTTTTTGTGTGATTAGATTAGATTCCTGATGTTCCTGTTCTCTGCCAGCTTATGCTAAATTCATAGTCTTTTGAGTAGTATTGATGGATACAATCGTTTATAACTTTCAAATGTTTGTTTTGTGGTTGCATTTTGTAGGATTTTTGACACAACCAATAACAACTTGGATGACTCTGGAATCCCAAGCTCTTCCGAGTTAAAGTACAAACCTGATGGTTGGGAAACAATAGCAAAAGCACAAGATGGAAATATATGGGAAATGTCACAGAGGGAAGAAGATATCCTCCTCCAGGAATTTGATCGTAGGCTTGCATATTGCAAATTCCAGGTGATTCAATAGACCAAAGCATCTATTTCCCTGCTAATCTCTTTTGCAATTTATCTTCTTTGTTGCGAAATAGTGATGGAGTTACTTGCATAGCATTTTATCCCACTATGATTCTAATTTCTAAGCCATTGGTTGCAGTCAGAGCTGTAATTTGTTTGTAACTATTGGTTAGGATAAACTAAGGGAAAGAAAATGTTGAGAAGTAAAACTAATTAAACAGGCACCAGATAGAAGTTTGAAACTTTAAACTTTATCTTTACAGAACTGAGCAAGTGCTTTTTTCCCTTTTCTCTGCAAATAGTAAGAGCTGAACCTTCTCTAATTTCTGGAGAGCACCGATTCCAATGTTGAATGCTAAACAGAATTTGTTGTTGGTTCTTCAATTGTTGGCATCTTTCTCTCCCCTCACTGTTGATCACATTCTTTATCTCTCTATTGTTTCACATCCCTTTTCCTCCCAATTTCATTGCTGGTTACATACTGAAGTTTGAGTTTTTATAATTGATTGCAGATAGCCAGTTTTATTAAGAGCCACATATTTAGCAGGAGGAGACCAATTGATGGATGGAAATACATGATTGAGGAGATTGGACCAAATGCCAGGAAAGGCAAAGGCAGTGTTTCTCGGATGCCAAGTCTGGCTGATCCATCAACTCAACCATTTAAGGAGGATACAGAACCAATTGGTGGCAATCTCACACCCTTAAGAAGGGGGAGGTAGTTCAGTACCTGAGTCCATTGTTCAAACCAACTGGTTCTAGTAGTTCATCTTTTTCTTTTGCCTTTCCTTAAGATTTCCAAGGTTCTCAATCTTCAGAGAGCTTGATGTTTGTTATAGAGTCATCATTATGAGTTGGTTGTCTGGAGAGGTGGTGTACAGCATATATGAAAAAGTAAATTTCTTTTCCTTTTTAATATTTAATAACAATAAGAACTACTAAGAAAATATTTGACCTGGGGTACAATTTGTAGTTGAGAATCGAAAATAAAACAACATATGATTAATGAGCCAAAAGATCAAAATTTTGGTAGAGATTTACATGGATGCATCCCAGAATGAAATACAGAGTGCAATACTAATTTAGTCATGAATCAAGAACTTCTCTTTTAGGATATATGCTTTCCTTCCTTCATCGTTAACTAGACTAGAGTAAATTAAAAACGAGAAATGAGTAGTCATGGTCACTCAATAATGAGTTTAAAAATGACATTTTGTTTCTCTGTTCATCTTAACCTCTCTTCCCTAAATATTCATATATTTTGTATCTTAGTCTATTTGTCAAATCGTGAACCGAGGAATTCCCATGAAAAACTCCACCGAAGGGAGAATATGAAAGTTGACAGTTTCCTTTGACAGAAATTGGGGTTGTCACACACTTACTGAGTTCCTTGACGCTGAGTTAATCTCCAATTGAATCGAACATAGTCAATTTGATCAACCTCCTTCACAAAACAACGTTGATGATATGCCCTTTACTCTTGACTTTGTATTGCGTGCCGCTCACAGACCTTTACCCCATTTTCTGCCCACCACTTCTCAGCTTCTTGTTCAGTGAACTTCTTGCGGCTGCAGTGAAGTAAATGACACGAGAATGATTAACAAATGGAAAGAAAAAAACAGATGAAGATAGAGAAAGGCATCTAAATTAATAAAAAAAGCATGCTATTAATCAACGCAAGTAGTTAAAAGAATCGTGCAAGAAAAGTTTGAGGTCTCATGCAACTACTCTTGAAAATATGTTGCCTCCTTGATGAACATAGTGGTTTGTAAAGTAACCTAAATGATATTGTAAATGGTGATGAATGAAACTGTGTTCGGCCTTTAACTACAAATTAGACATTGAAGTTCTTCACATCATGTACATCCACTCTCATTTAAAGGTCCTTTTCTCTTCATTTTGCTACCAAGATTTCTTTTCAGTTCTCACACATTTCGGTACTTCAGTGTAATTCAATCGTAAAAGACAATTTAATACTTAATCAATCTTCGACACAAAAACTTGTTCAGCAAGCCGGAGTGCTGAACTATGAACAGTAATGGCATATGCATTGCAGAACCTAGCAAAAGGGTTTTAAGTATGGTAATGTGATCAAGGGCCAGCACCAAGAACGGTTGATGGATAGTATTTACAAAGACAAGGATCAATTGGAAGTTATCACAAATTCTTGCTGACTTTATTGTTAGAGTGATTATACCAGTACCTAAAACGGATGCGCTTGAGTTCATTGCCACCACCTGGCAATGAGGATAAAGTTATATAGACGCCTGGTTCAACTTGAATAACCCTCTGTGGCCGCTCATTTTGGGATTTTACTCCATATGATAGCATATGAGTATCTATTGAATTGCCATTGGACTCAATTTCATGTCCGAGCTCACTAGTTGAATGAAACCCACTGGAGGATAGGTTCTGCAAACTCAAGTCTTGATTGGCAATAGAACTTGTACTTTGGCTAGCTTTCTGTTCTTCTGGCAGCCTTTCAGCCATCTGTTTTATCTGCAAGACCAATAAAAAGTTTATCATTAGAAGTTTGGCGCACACATTATCAGTTGACATATAGATGCCTAAACAGTAACACATCCAGTATCATAACAAGACATCTGCAGAAAGAACTGACAGGATAACGGTGAATCAAACTTTTGTTTTAAAAAATGCCCCTAATACACAAGTGATGAAGTCAGGACAAGAAAACTCATGGACTAAAGTTAACATGAGACGATTAGCTAATAAAATATAGTATATAGTGTAGTGTCCTATTAATCTTACAGAGAAGCGATTTTGCACGACTCATAAGCATGTCCAAGGATTCCTTCCTTTCAGGGAAGATATAGGTAGGCTTGTGCAAGTGCTTCCGTGTGCATAGATGCATATGCCTTGCACTCAATTTATGAAAAAGGTTGCACTCAATAGTGAGCAGGCAGCAGATATGGATACAGACGCTACTTAACTAACAAAAACCTAAATGATGCCTCTGCAGGTCATTTTCTTTTGAACTATCAGTTGTTAAACGCAAATACTTTTTTGGCTTTAACTAGGGGCAATGTTATACCAAGAAACGCTTCTTAAACCTTAAGTCTAGAACATAAGTTTCACCAATCTCATAAATAAGTATACGACCAAAAAGCTGCACCAAGATTTTTTCCAGAAATAATGACATGAATACAACCTGAGCTGTCATTAACTTTATAACCTCCCTCGCAGATTTGCATTTTTCAGCTTCATCTGCTGCTATTGCTGTGACCTCCTTCAATTGCCTTGATTTTCTTTCAAGTTCTGCTTCAAGATTTTGGGTTTTGATCGTAAGTTCTTCAACCTACAAAGTATTATCCAATGAAATCTCCCAACTATGTGAGCCTCACAAAACCACAATTTTGAAGTTAAAGAGAAGTATCTAGAGAAAAAAAGATATGTATTGGTGCAAGCCAACCACTAAGAAACAAAAGGTGGCCCATCAGTCATGGATCATCAAGCACACACAGACACACATCTTGATGATTTACTTGTTTTGAAGTCGATGCTTCATAATTGTTGAAGGAATGCAACAGTTTTACTTTTCTTACAGTGCTATTCTTGAAGTGAAATTACCATTTGAAACTATCACTTCGTAAGTTCTTTTACCTTATGGGGAAGATTACCATATGTTAAATGAAACAAGGATATTGCCAGTCTTAAAATTGTATGCAGTTTTAAATGAATGATTAAAACCGAACCAAAAAGTGAAAATTTAAAATGGATGTGTCCAGCAAGAATCGGTAATAGGTTCACTGAAAAGGAAGAGGACACACCAAGTAGCATATCTCAAAATTTTGACAGATCACCTGCACCTAGGAAAATAAGTATGGCATAATTCATGGACTAAATGAAAACATTACCTGTGCCTTTAAACATACAACTTCACTTGAATTGTCATTTATGTACTCCGCATAATTCATAGTTGCTTCATGAGCCAAAGCTGTACTTTTCCTTTCTGAAAAAGATCTTGATCCATTGGCCATTTTCAAACGGGGAGGGGAACTCGGTATCAGTTTCTTTGTAGCTTCCTCAAATAAAGTTGGTAGCTTTGAAGGTTGAAAACTCCCCAACTGAAAATTAACATTTGAAGATGGGAAGACTCTATTGTTATAGCCTTCTTGTCCTTTATCACGCCTCAACTGCCAACTTTCTGATTGACTGGTTGCTCGAGCAGATGATAATCTAGAATTGTGTGTCTGGAATATAGGATTTGGAATCTCTCTATCCACCAAATCATTATTCCTATGTTGCACATTGCCATTCCTGTTCTTTGGAAGTCGAATAGCAACGTTAGATTCGGCAGCCTTCTTTAATTTGTTGAAGCATTCATCACACACACGATATGGCTTGTACATGTTTGGGGCCAGTGAAGCTTTCAAAGATTTTCTACTGCTGCATACATTGCAAAAGACTAGCCCGCAGTTGTAACAATTATGACGCTTTCTTCTAAAACCAAAAGGATTACGGCAACCAGAGCATACTGATTGATCAGCGCTAGAAACCAATTTATGAAGACATATAACAGAAGTAAAATTGGAACCACATACTACAGTCTTCACTTGCTTGTCCTTGAGGAATTTGACAAGTGTAGGCTTATTTCTGTCATCATTGTCTCCATGTCCTAATTGCCCATTCTTGCCCTTTCCCCATGTGTAAACCTCTGTTTTGGATGTTAAAATTGCAACATGATAAGCACCACAGGAAACTTCTTCTACAAAACTCTTCTGTATGCAGCCACCAACAGGAGTAGGAACTTTCCCATTGGCTGCAGGATTTCCAAGCTGTCCGTATGAAGTACTCCCCATGGTATACACACGCCCTGATGCTGTGAGGGCAACAGTGAGTTTGTGTCCACAGGCTACTCGGCAGATATTTTCATCCAACAGAACAGTTACACACTCAGGGACAAGTCTAGGTTCTTTATCACCTTGCCCAAGGCGGAATTCATCTCCATCTCCCCAGGTGAAGAGTTGTCCAAATGAGGAGCTATCGGAAGTTTCATGACTAGGCGAGTCACTGGTCATTTCTACAACTGCAGCAGTGTGCCAAACACCACAAGCAACCCTTGTTGTTCTTAATCCTCTCAAAGTTTCAACTTCTCGTGGGATAATTGAGCTACTACGATCTCCATGGCCCAGGGCACCAAAAGTTCCATCTCCAAATGTAAACAACTGGCCAACAGATGTCACAGTTGCTGTATGCCAAGGTCCACAAGAGACATATGTCACACGTATCCCATCCATGAAACCACCTAGTTTTCTAGGAATCCAATGACTGGTTTCAGTTCCATGCCCAAGTAGACCGCAAGTATGAGTACCATCACCCCATGTGAAGAGATCCCCAGAAGGTGTTAAAGCACAGGTGTGATACTCCCCACATGCCACAAATTCAATGTTCAGGCCATTCAGGTAATTTATGACCTTTGGGTGGAGAACATCCAGTTCTAAGCCATGTCCAAGTCTCCCCCCTGACTCCTCCCCCCAGCTATAGATTTGTCCTTGTCTTGTGACCAACACAGCATGCCTGCTGCCACAAGCAATATTTTGAACATCTAGAACAACCGTTGACTCCAATGCTTTTGGAAGAAATGCATCAAACTGGGAACCAGCTGAATCTCTAGTCCTGTGCACACCACCGCCCAGTATTCCATCACCAATGCCTTCTCCCCAAATGAAAACATCACCCAAAGCATCAAAATCTTCATGACCAGAGCCCTGGCTGGATGAGCTTACAGCACTTGATAAACTGATTCTAGCTGCATCAGATGTAGAATTTCTGTTACTTGAGTTATCTAAGCAAGCAGCTGTCAGCAGGCTAATAGGGCTGCCAGCCAATTCTGATTGGCTTGGGTACTTGGCTGTAGCAGTATGTGATATTATTTCGGCAAATGCCTTTCCTAATCTGTTTTGTGCAGAACTATCGGAAGGCACCTGTGTTCCCTCACCATTTCCATGCTCTGAATGCTGTCATTGTTTTGAGAGAGTGGAACAAAGAAGAGAACTTAAATGTCATGCTATATAACCTAGAATTATCAAATAATCACAAACAGATTGAGAACGTTACAGACAAATTGTGTTTTTGTTGGAGAAGTTCTTCGTATTTGAGAACGTGGACTCTCTGATGATAAACTGTCACTTCTTGAGTCAATTCTCCACCTATTGGAGTAGTTACCGCCAGTTATTAATGCCTTAAGACCAACAAACCAGACTTCAGCTTCATCTTTCTCTTTGCATATCTGCCCATAAGGGTTCCATAGTATGTCAACTCATGTCAAATTGAGACAAAACATGTTGCTAACGTAGTCCTAAAATAAACAAACAAAAGAGATTTGTTGGTGATTGATGCTTTTGTTTGACAGTATAAACATGTGTTTTTATGAGACAAACTCACCAAATCCAAGGACCTGTCGCCATATATAAGAGAAAATGATTGATACTCCTTTTCAGGTCGAGGATAACGTTGAAATATTGCCTGAACCAAAAAAATCTACCATCACATTTAACAAAACTTGGACAACAAGGAAAGAATAAACGTTATCCATAGAAATCTAGTTAAAGGAAAATGCAAACCATTGGTATGGTGCAACTGTTGATGAAGGATTATTATAGAACTTAAGAAACTAAACCATTTGAAGCAAAGTTCCTCTGCAACAATTATCCCTAGTTATGCATACAGAAATGTATCTTCGGATCATGATGCAAATTTGTTCGTAAACTCTTTTCAACCATTCCCCCTCACGACTTTCAAAGTCAATGACTGTGATGAAAACTTACAGTACGCTGTCCAGGAATAATCTTTGAAACTTGACTTAGTAATAGGTGCTTCTCTTCTTTTCCAGAGTACCATGTAAGCATAGACTCATCCTAAAACAAAATCCAAAAACAATCGAATGAACAAAGCCAAAAATAAATGTATCCATTTCTGACAATCGTTTAAATACAGTAAACATTAGGTGTACCAATGATGCTACTCATAGGTTGAAAACATTAAACTTGAACTCAGGTAGTAGAAACCACAAATACATGCTAAGGATACTTACACTTGAAAGTTGAAACGGGCAGAATTTTGGCTTTCCTCTACGTCCATACTTAAGCAAATGTGACCCTTTCTTGAGTGCTATAATGGCCTGAAGAAGCAGCAATGATAAAAGGAAACACATATAAAGACGTCGGTTCATGTTTTAATAGGTATACATGCAGGGGAATGCCTTGCACAGTCCTATAAGCACAATTTCAGATGAAGATCAATACTGAACTACCAAGTGCCTCATTATTTCAGTGCATGTTACTAACAGAATAAGAGAGAACAAAACGCGATTAATCTTGCAATGAATCAAACTTTACCATCCAGTGAACTACGTCACATAAGCAGTGTTGAAGAAAATTCAATCAAATTATGACATAACAACAAAATGGCACTGGAAATTTAGTTTCAAGGAAAGAATGTAACTGGATTTTGACCTGCTCGATATCCCTGTTGGCGAGACTATTTCTCTGAGAATCAGCCATTCAAGGTGCTTGCTTCGTTGGTGTAGAACCAATACCCATTTGAACACAGACCATTCACGAAAATGTTTCCACCAAAACCCAAATCCCAACTTTTCCCCATAAAAGCAAATTCGTCCTAACCTATTCAAGGATCTTCCAACGAAGAAAAAGCATAAAACCCTCACATTTGTTGAGTTTTTTAATTCTCACGTGTCTGGTACAGTTAATGTTGAATAAGTCTTCCTCTGATATTTTCACATCAGAGGAATTAGTCCAGTAGTTGAGATTTTTTAGGTTGAATATTTTCTTTTTTACGTGAACGTTTGTTTTTGTATTGCCTATTTAAAGGCACTGAAGTTTTCTTGAATAACACACGCAGTATCAAAAGTTGCTTCCAATTTTTCCTTCTTGCCTTGATCTTAACTCCAACAACATTTCCGTATTTACCCCATCAAACAAAAACAAAAATGCAGCCTCGATAATCCACAGTGCCACGCCTAAATGAAAAAGAAAAATAAGTCAATTTCACGTAGAAGCCTCAAAAGGTGATATTTTAAGTTGGAAAACAGATAAATTAAAGTTGTTGAGCATCAAACAAAAGCATTCCATCCGAACAAAGCCCCTCAACTTTCTGCACATTTCAACACGGAAATAATGGCATCCACAGGTCGAAATGCTTTGGCAATGTTAAGAATGAACAGCCATTCAAGTAACGAGAATGCACAGAAAAAGAAAAACAAAATTCAAGCCAACCAAATTGGGGGAATCAAATGTCTCAGAGATCGCAACGAGAAACTCCGATCTCGAAAAAAGAATAGAATAGGAAAACAAACGTATAAGGAAAGACGAATGTGTAATGGTGTTTTTGTGAGCTGGGTCTCTTTCTTCCTAGTCCGTGCAAACAGAGAAAACCAAAGAAACAGAACACTCTTTCTATCTTTCGATATATACGTAACTGACGCAAAAATATCTACCCGAAAAAGCTAAAATTTGGGGCTTTATTAAAAAGCTCCAAATTTTAGCTTTTAAAAAAGTTATATTTGAGCTTTTAAAAAAGCTATTTCTACTTCAAAAATGCTTTTAAAGTTTACAGCCAAACACTTACTTTTTTCTTAAAATAACTTTTGCGGTAAAAAAAAGTGTTTTTGAACCCTCCAAAAGCTCAACCAATCGGGGTGGACGTAACTATAATAAGGCATAACTCTTATCAGAGTCAAAAAGTAACAACAATAAAATAAGTTAGTCTTACCTTTTATTAAATAAAAATTATTTTATAAAAATAATATTTAATTATTTATGATATTAATAATTAGTATATTCATGAATCACTCCCGCTTACAATCTTTTTATAATATTTAATTATTTATGATATTAATAATTAGTATATTCATGAATCACTCCCGCTTACAATCTTTTTTCTTCTTTTGGTTCCAAAGTTTGTTCCAACCACATATTCTAGTTCTTATCTAAGAAGCAGTCTCCGACATTCAAGGCAGACAAGGCTGTTACGATCTCAAGAATTAGAACGAGTTTGAATCGGGCTTGTTCTAACGAACCCGCTCTTGCCTCGATTCTTCCCAATGTTTAGAACTCAAAGGGAGTTTCCTACCAAGAAGTTTATGATAATTCTCTGATATCTTTATTCATGAAAATAGATGGCTTCTTATAACGAAGCTTACAGACTCAATTTAGAATACTTTCCAAAATAAATTTCTAATAGATAAAGACTCTATCCAAATAAACTTCTAAGATAATTGACTAAATCTTTTTCAAATAAACTTCTAATAGATAAAGACTCTATCCAAATAAACTTCTAAGATAATTGACTAAATCTTCTTGTTACGCCTTTGATAACTTTTTCCAATAAAGGAATTGATTGAGCCAAGTTTATACTATAAATTGGCCTCGTGTTATTAACTGTTTATGCACTTGTTGACTCCTAATTAATGATTTTTTTGCTTAAATTGGTTTCTCATATCGAACTTCCATAATTTGCAAATTGCCAGTACTTTGTCAATGATCTAATATCAAATTCTCTATAAATCTCGTGAAGAAAATTGATACTGCAAGTGTGTTATTTTGTAAGAACATGGAGTCAACCATCCGGGAAGTCAACAGGTCGTGAGAATCTTTCCATTCGTCGGGACGAACATGGGTTTCCATTAGTCGCGACGAATGAATTTATGAATTAATTAACTCGTCGCGACTAAAAAGCAATTTCACTCGTCGCAACGAATATCAACTCGTTAGTCGCGACAAATGTCGGATATCCGGCCTAAATATGGCAAATTTCTCACTATTTTGACCCGGCCCGAGCTGACGCCTATATAAACGTTTCCATTTTAGGTTAAAGAGAGTTTGGCCGCACACCTTAGTCTTCGTCTCCTCCGATTCTAATAGGTTTTATTTTCTTTGTTTTGCAGGTTTGGCAGCCGACAGACGACGTCCACCTTCATCATCTTCATCTCCGTCAGTTGTTCATCGCGTACCACCTTTCACAGTTCGCCGTCTGAGTAATGAGCAGCATCGGTTTTCCAGCGGTGATGGAGTTCTCCGGCGTGATCCGTGGCTAGGTCTCCGGTCTCTTAAAGATGTAGCTACGGTTTGAGTTCTGAGAGCATCATAGGGGTAAATCATTCATCGTTTAAGATTCCAGTCATATTATTGTATATCCTCCGAGTTGGAGATTGCGGTGTA
>JANKOE010000001.1:2849398-2870247 GCA_026284465.1 Erythroxylum citrifolium | reverse complement strand
AGAAAAAAAAGGAAGAAAATTACCGTCGCAGGCCGTTGCCATGATTTCGGCTGCTTCCATGGCCAGCTGGGATTGGTTTGTGGAGAGATGGGAGCAAGATTAGCGTGGCTTGTAAGAAGGAAAAGAGCAAGATGGGTACTGCGCTGCTGTGCTGCTAATCGGGAGGGAACTCGCGCCCAGAATAGATATTTTGAGGTATGGGTATTCCGTGTTTGGTTCACAGATTTAATAATACCCGAGGAATATGTTAGGAATAGCATTGCTATTCCCTTGAGCCAAACAACACGTAAGTATTCCTAAATTTCTATTTACTAGTTTAACCATACCATAAATAGAATACTAGAGTTCTTCAAAATACGTAAGTATTCCTAAATTTCTATTTACTAGTTTAACCATACCATAAATAGAATACTAGAGTTCTTCAAAATTATATCAAGCAATGTTAAATGTCAAACTTGTTAACCCAAAAGTAAAAGATTATTATACAATATCTCAACATAAAGCAATCAAATATGATTGAAGTTACCCTTAATTAGATTAATAAAGTCTATACACAAAAGTTCAAGTAATTTCTTTTCTTTTTTCATTTTTGAAATTATATTGACGAAACATATATAAATTAACTAACTTATTTACTCCCTTAAGTTGACTCACAAAATTAAATAATTTAGATTTTAATAAATAATTTGAATAATCAATATGACATCTTAAGTTCAATTTTACTATTAACTTTTATCCAATAATCAAGCCCAATTTATTTATTAATTTTTCTGATTTACCAAAAAAAAATAAGGAAGCCCAATTTGTTAAACTCCGAGCTATTGTTAATAATATATCTGTCAATAATTAATCCAAAACTTCACAAAAGATAGTCTTTAAAAAGATAACTCTCATAAATTATAAATTCAACTATCTTAGTTTCAAACCTATTGTTAATAAAACCACTCTCATAATCTTCAAATTCTAGCTAAATAAGAAAAAGTATAATTCTAATTTTCCAACTACAATATCAATCGCTACAAGAAATTGTATTTTTAGTGAAAATAAAAGTTGTCAATAAAAGTACTAATTTTTAATAGCGTCCAATTCTTCAAATCGTCACATCTCGTCACAAATACTTCGGTCACTAATACAATAGTGACTAATTTGGAAAAATGATCACAATTGTGTAACACTTTTGTGACAAAAGTATTGACATTAAAACTATGAAATGTATAACAAAACTATATAGTTACAGTAATTTTACATATTTGTGACAAAAATACTGACACTAAAAACTATGGAATATGTGACAAAATATATGGTCATAACAACTTTACATATTAATGACAAGTTTGTCCAGACAAATAATGTAAAATAGTAATGAATAAAATCGTAACAGTACTTCATTTTATTGTGACAACATTATCGCCACTAAAATAGTTAAAAATAGTAACCAAATATTTGTACTCGTGTTTTTTTATCAGCTTCTATTACTTCTTGTCACTAATATTTTAAAGAAAAAGTGTCAATATCATTTTGTCACAAAAATGAAAATTTGTTCTTACAAAAATATTGTCACTAATTTGTTTATTATTATCACGAATAAAATTATCAATTCAACAATGGGATTCCATTAGTGATCAAAGAAATTTACATAAGTAACCTATTGTCTAATAAATTTCGTCACAAGTATCAAAGTAATATTTTACAATAATGTTGTCACTAAATAAAGATTATATGTTACAATAAATTTATCACTAATGTGTTTGTGTTTATTGCAAATAATATTATTAAATTAAACAATTTAATTGCTTAATTGATAAAAATTTTGCATGGGTGGTCATAGAATAGAAGTTTTCACAAATGAGACATATTTTTAATGACAAGATTTTGTCACACAAGCAAATAAAAATTATTATATATATATATATCACTAAAATGTACAAAATTTTAATTTCTAATATATAAAATTGAAAATTTTAATATCTAGATAATTATATTTATTACAATCACTAGTCTTTTCACCAATAATTGTTGGGTTCAGCGGCATACATCGTGCCTTATTCACCTCTCCATCAACTCGTATCCTTCGAGTTATTTCCACCTAGAAAACAACCAAACCCTTGTCAATTAGCACTGCAAATAACTATGTAATAATATTTCTAAAAGTTAGACAAAAGGTAGCATTTTCTCAACTAGTAATATCATCGAACACTTCGAACCCACAAGCCAATCATAGTAACCATATGTTTAACAAAACTAAGACCAAAAGTGGCATTTTTAGATTTCAATGGAAAGCCATTTCTTGAAATCCCACAAAGAACTCACCTTGGGAATTACAAAATTTCCTGATTTCCCCTCAACCCCAAATTCCATAACATCGATGGGAAGCACAACGTTAGCAAGCATAAGGAAGTTAGGAACATTGTTGAAGGTGTGGGTGTCGAGCACAATTCTAGGTCAGTAATATCATCGAACACTTCGAACCCACAAACCATATTCAGAAAATCAATCATAATAATCACATGTTTAACAAAAATAAGACCAAATGTAGCCTTTTTAGATTTCCAATGGACACGCATAAGCCATTTGTCGAAATTCCTCAAAGAACTCACCTTGGGAATCGCATAATTTTTAGATTTCCCATCAACCCTGGTTCAGCCTGATCTCGCTGAGGTTGAACATCATTGTTTGGATCCATGTTCTGCACGACTCTGGCTATGGAATACCTGCAAAACAAATAACGGCAGGCCGAGAGTTGATTCCCGGGAGGCCCCTCCGACGCTCAAGTCAGTTTTTTTGTGTAGGTTTTTGGCTGCGAAAAGCAGAGAAGAATAGGGTTGTAATCTTATACCTGAATTATGGTAGAATAGTACCTTATATATGATGTGGATGCTAGGTTTACGTAGATCTTTGTGTTTGCATGGGAGTCTAACTCCTGATGGGCCGAACGGGCCGTGACGTATGAAGGTGGGTCTGGGCCGAGCATAGCCGACCTAACCACTACCTAATCACACAAAAATAAAAATGGAGCCCCGATAATCCACAGTGCCACGCCCAAATGAAAAAGAAAAATAAGACAATTTCACGTAGAAGCCTCAAAAGTGGATATTTTAAGTTGGAAAACAGATAAATTAAATTTGTTGAGCATCAAACAAAAGCGTTCCATCCGAACAAAGCCCCTCAAGTTTCTGCACATTTCAACACGGAAATAATGGCATCCACGGGTCGAAATGCATTGCCAAAAGAAGGCAATGTTAAGAATGAACAGCCATTCACGTAACGAGAACGCACACGAAAAGAAAAACAAATTCAAGCCAACCAAACTGGGGGAATCAGACGTCTCAGAGATCGCAACGAGAAACCCCGATCTCGAAAGAAGAGTAGAATAGGAAAACAAACGTATAAGGAAAGATGAATGCGTGATGGTGTTTTTGTGAGCTGAGTCTCTTTCTTCCTGGGTCCGTGGAAGGGAAGCTCAACAGTTAGTTTGTTTCGTTGGAGCTCAAAAACGAATCAAACGACAACAAATTTTAGAGTTTAATGCCACGTCACCGATGTCTTTTTAATTCCGAGTTTGGCCTTGGGCTTTGTCCTTCCTTACTTAGATTTGGGCTCTGTTTTGTCGTTTCGAGATAATAAAAGGCCATATGGAGATGCGGGGTATCGATCCCCGTACCTCTCGCATGCTAAGCGAGCGCTCTACCATCTGAGCTACATCCCCTTGTGATTCTTGTTGATATTGTTTAGGATTCATAATTATACAGTTCAGAAATGTGAGATTCTTTAGACCTTACGGAATAACATCATTTCTTAAATGCTTCTGTGCCTTGTTCGGTCGGCGCATCCGTCGGAAGTTATTTACCTACTCTTTGGTCGGTAAATATTTACCGACCGAATATATAAAGAGTTGGTAACAATTAGTGACTGCGCTATCACCGATCAACATCTCCGTCGTCCTATTCGGTCAGCAAATTATATTACCGACCAAGTTTCAGCTAATTCGGTCGGTAATTTCAGTCGGTAAATTGCCTTTTTCTTATAGTGTGAAGTGCTGACATTGGGATACTGCTCATAATCTCACACCTTCATAAATCAGGCGCTAAAATTTGTGATAGGGGAAATAGATAAGTAATAACATCAAAGTTCTTATCTACAACTTGGAGAAAAGCTACTATCTTTATGTCCTGTTCGATAAAACAAAGCTTACCAGGTAATGGAAACTAGAGTAGTCACCTCAACGACAATAACAAAATAGACATTGAGTAGAATTGACTGATGTCTCTGTTCCCCTCGTTTTCTTGCAATTCTAGTCAAATTGGGAAGAAAAAAAAGATCAAACAATGTTTGTTCTATTTCATTTCAGTGTAAACAACTATAAAATTGTTGAATATGTATAATTCCAAGTCTCTGGCAAATATTTGGGTCAAAGAAATTATTGATCACAAAACCTACATACTGTCACAACTGTGTATGGACAAATATCTAGCACGTAAATATATATATATACAAGATCTTTAAATTCACATACATAATTAATTAATTAAATCACTTATTTTGATTTGATTGTTATTACACCGATTAAAGCTCTTTTAGTAGTTGTATGTGTGTTTTAGAAGATCATCATCAAGCCTTTCAATTGATCGTTATATGTTGTTTATAGATAGTGTCATTAACTATTCTTCAACAATGAATATTTGAAAGGTCATACTTTTTATACTCATCAAGCTAGTGTGTCCTTTTATTATCATATCCTACTTATATATATGATGAGTTTAGTTAACAAGATTTCGATATATTCCCGTACTTATCCAATGACTCGTGTGACCAGCATATGACGAGAGTATGTTGTCATACACGTATTAAAAATATATGACTTATCGACTAATGAATTGATCCTTAAGTAGATTTAGTGTGCTATACCCTAATCATTTATTGCATCAATCATCATCTCATTCTCATTATATAAATATTTTGTATTCATACTGTCTTCTACATAGAAGGTGCGCTCTTTTGAATACATATTGATGCAAACTTAGAATTGCAATGATCTTCCTCGTTTCTCAATCATTTGAATCAAATTAACTCACTTTTTTGGAATATTCCATTATATTGAATCAGTCATGATTTTCTAGTAACATTATAAGATAGCAAACATTAATTCAATTCTTTGGAGTTAGAACCCGAGTAAAAAGGTTACTTTAAATTTAAGGTTCATATAGCGTCAAAAGATCCTCGCATAATATAAGTTGAGAATATGACTTATATTATCCTTCTTGGTTGAAACTATACACATGGTATGATTCTTGTGTTACAATATTGACTCTCTTTTGTTAGAACGTATAACTATTGCTTAGATATTGTATAGATAATAGTTCAAACATACTTAATTCCTAACATAACTTCACTTGTTTATTTATTTAATCTACCCTTCAAAAATCATGTATAGTATATTAAGATAAACAAACATATCATTTCTTTAGTTATTTCATTACTAATAATCTTTCACATCCTTTTATATACTTCACATCGGCATCAGTTTTTAAAGCTTTGAGCTCTAGTTTGTCACCTAGATAAATCACTTAAAACTTGTCTCATCTCTATTCTTACAAAATAGTGGAGGCGATCAACCATGCATGTGGGAAGGCATCTTATATTTGTTCAATATACTTCTTGTATCTAGAGGTAAATGTTCAACACTCAATCTAGCACTCATTCTAGAGCAAAAAGCTTAACTCAAATAAAGCATTAACGGAAAGCTTAACTTAAATAAAGCATTCTCATATTTCTATAATTAAATTTTCATTTAAATTTTGTTCTAGAAAATATTATTTAATTCTTAATTAAATATATATTGTATCAAATATTAGATAAAAAATAAAATCATCATTGATAACAAGTACTATTAATAGTCACGAAACATATCAATTTCTTTTTATGCCACAATATTGTCCTTGACATAGTTACAAAATATCCATGTGTTTGATTTGATGTTAATATTTAAGCTCTCTAGTTCTATCTTTTAATATACATTCATACACAATATAGTGTGCATGAGACTATTGATTATTTCATAACAAAGAACCATCTTTATCACTTATTCTTCTTGTGGCATAAGTGGATACTACACATTGCTTAGGTGCTCACCTTTAGCAATTAACATAATAAAATGCTTTACTATCTTGCATACAAAATTGTTTAAGTATTATATTAATATATATAACTTATAATAGTAAGAAATCTTTACTTAAACGATACTTAGCGATCTTAACCATAAAGGTGTATGTATAGCCATATTCTTCATGTTGATCATGGTTGATAGCCAATTTCTTTGTTCGCTTAACAAACTATTGTTTATCACTATCTACAAAAAAATATCATCCACATGAAACGATAAAATTACACATTTATAATTGGATCTTTTAACATATTTAAGTGATCTTTTCTAATATACTAAAATCATACAACATGATGATATTATTAATGTAATATACCTTTTACTTGAAGACTGCTTTAAACTGTAGATTGACTTTAACAATTTGAGCATGTACTACTCTTAGATAAAATTTGAGCATGACTTTAACAATTTGAGCATGTACTTTAACAATTTAACAATTTGAGCATGTACTACTCTTAGATTGACTTTAACAATTTGGCAGTATAAACGAAGGTGATATTGATGGGACTAGATTAGATAAAATTTTAAAAGAAAGATGACTAAATTAGTTAGAAGAGAAGCATTGGAGAACCTACACACTATTATGATCAAAACCTTAATGATTCTGCCGTTAAGGTGATGTTTATAATTGAAGATGTTGTTCCATTATATTGATGTTGACAGATGATGATGATGTTCCAATTTTCACCAAAGAATTTAGACTTTCTTTGCAGTGAATATATTTTATTTTAATCTTTAAAATTCTTACTAACAGGGGTTCTTTTGTATGCAAAAATCATAGACTACTTAATATTTTTGAAGTCATGGATTACCTATTTTTTAGGGCAATTAGGACCTTGACATTCTAGGCTAAGATAAACATTAGGTAAATGTTTGAAGCTGAGAACCTATATGATGTTTTTTATATGGCTTATTACATCGTCTTGTCTTAATAATTGTCACAAATGCATCTCCTAGGTTACTTATACAAGCATCTTGTGTTTCATATTCTAAGGTAAAACTTCTCCATATTGGTTTTGAATTATTGTCTACTGAAGCATTGTCACATAGAATTTCAGTAACTTGAGTCTTAGTATTCTACTTTGGTGGAAGATACTCATTAGTAGGTACTTATTAAGTGATCAGCTGTGTATTAGTCCTCTGTAGTCTAAATTATCCCTATTTAGAATCTCCTAAGTTGATTTAAGCTTTTAACATGGTCCTTTTATTAATTTGGGGCTTATTCATAATGTTTTCTTATTTATTAATTAGACTCAGCCCTATAACTTCATTTAATCACTAGCAATAAATAATTTTCAAGTAGATTTCCAATTTTTGTTGGGGCTTTGTTGGTTTCCACTAATAGGAGAGTGAGATCTCAGTCCCTACTAATCCTCATCCTTTCCTAATCTCTTCAGTTTTAGAGTTCCATGAAGATCCTTGTCTTTTTCCACCTCAAGACTATTATATTAAAGCCAACTCTTCTTAATTATGTAATGTGCTCATTAAGGCTAATTAGTTTCCTAATTAAACTTGCTATTTTCTAAGCATATCGTTCTTAAGGTAGATAAGTATTCTAAGGGGATATTATAAAAATTGACCCAAAAAGAGATGATATTCATATTCATAATTTGTTTATCAAGTATGATTATAGGCTTTCATCTTTAATGTTAAAGGGGTTTACCATTTATATGTTAAGGGCCTATTCATAGGTGAACTTGAAAAGAAAAAAAATCCTCTTTATTGATTAATGTCTTCTCTAACTCCAACTTTCCTCATTTAGTTATTGCTCAAAGTTGCATTTGTAGGAAAGGTCTTGTATTAATGAAATAATCAATTAATGTGACTTTCCATCTTAAAGCTTTAGCTTGGAGGACCTTTATTGTGGTGAGACAATAAGAGGATCCTCATATGAAGTTTGAAGGATTAATATGAGTTTTTCTTGAGAGGTGGAACTCTCATTATTTGAAATTATAAGTCTTTAGCATTCTTTGGATCGGAAGAAGAATGTTGAGGATCTTGAGAGGAACCTAAGGCACCAAAGACAATAAGTATAGATAAGGAACGAGGGAGGTTAGCACCCAAAAATTTCTACCCTGAAGAGTGTATTAAGGTAGCTTAGGGGCTAAGACAGATGTTAAGAAAGCTAAAAATGGAAGGAAAGAAAGGAGATAAAGGAGAAAAGCACTACTGGGCCATGTTAGAACCAAGTGTTGCATTAGTTAAAGGAGTTATTAAAGTAATGATAAGTATAGGGAATGGATTAAAGGATGGAGAGCAAGCGAAAAAGAGAATTAATAGAGTGAGGAGGCTCTATATAGCTTGGATATCTGAGATCAATAAGGCCAGGAAGGTTGGTGACTAGCATTCATTCCATTCAAGCCCTAAAATGAGAAACAAATCCTAAGAACTTGGTGCAACAGAATTGACAACTATTTCACAAATCAAGAATTCATGAGGAGCCTGAGTGAGCCAATACTTTACATTAATTATAATTAAGGTAACAACACTCTTATTGTTTCCTTACATGTAGATGATCTTATATATAGAACAATGAGGATATGTTACTAAGACTTCGAAGATGACATGATCAAGACTTTTGAGATAACCAACCTTGGCCTAATGCATTGTTTTCTCAAGATTGAGATAAATCAATAAGCAGAAGGGATTGTTATATCCCAAAATAAATCTACCGAGGCATTTATAAAGAAATTCAAGATAGAAGGCTACAAGATAGTTGTTACATGGTTAGTCCCAAACGAAAGATAAAAGAAAGAAGATGGTCTGAAGAAAGCTGAAAGCTCTACCTATATAAAGCCTACTATACCTAATAGCCACTCAACCAAACATCATGTTTGCCACAAGTCGACTATCAAGATTTATGCAGAATTCGAGTCAAATACATTAAGGAGCAGCGAACAAAATCTTCAAATACTTACAAGGAACAAAAGATTATGAAATATGGTACAAGAAGGTAGATGAAACAAGATTGTTTGGTTATGCAGACAGTGATTAGGCTGAATCAGTTGACGACAGGAAAAGCATATCAAGCCACACATTTTGCTTGATTTAAGAATATTCTTATAGAGTTTGAAGAAACAAGAAACTGTGTCACAATCTTTAATAGAAGCAGGATAGATTACAGTTGTTGTGACAGTAGGTCAAGCAATATGGCTCAGAAGAATTCTTAAAGATATAGCAGAGATGCAAATGGAGCCTACAATAATATACTAAGACAACAAGTCAATAATTACGATTGCAAAAAGTTCAGCACATCATAACAATCGACATTAAATATCACTTCCTACGAGAATCAATCAACAAAGGCGACACTGAGCTCTAATACTACGAGATGACAAGCAGCTTACAAGTATATTTACTAACGCACTAGTACTTCTGCGAGATAAGTTCGAGTCATTGCACACATTGCTTGGAGTTACATAAAAACAATTGTCTATATGCGTGGTTATTTAGTCTGCCACGGCTTACCCATTGTAATGTCAGGAAATAAATAATACTATGTTAATCATAATCCCGTGAAACAGATGAACTAAGCATCATTTGCATACATTAGAAATATAAAAGCTATCAAAAAGAGACAATGTACTAAACAATGGAGAGATGACCAACTATTCCCCATCTTCATAATCAAAGACCGAAATCGATTTTGTTGATTGTACTCCCTGTTGGAGTTCAGACATTATGAAAAATCCATTAGGTTTGTTCGCAGAATGTTTCACTCTTATAGTAATTCATGCAGTCTTACAGAAGTACTGAAACAACATTTTCAACTACTTTCCTTTGGTTAGAACAAGCCAACCTGCTACATCAAATGTTCCTACCATTAATACAGTTTACGAATAATTAGTAAATCAAAGCCAATCATCATTCGATGTGATTTTGTAAAATAACCAATTTTCTTACCCCATGTTCGCTAGAGCACAGATATGTCAAGTGTGTGATGAGTGAGAATGAGCCAGACCTAGCTAGAATGCCCCACTTACTGAACGTTTCAGACCCCAATAAATACTTGTGGGACGGGAGTACGTGATGTTGTCATCAAGAGTCAAGACCCACAATTATCAATAGATGGAGAAAACAGACGGAATATATGTATAGTAGTCACCAAATTATCGTATACATTGGCTTTGAGCAACGAGAGCTTCACTGCTAAGTGATCGTCACCTGAACTTACCTGTGGGCTCTTCCTTATCTTGTCCTGTGCTAATAACACGACCACCATAGTAGCAAATGCAGTAATGCGTAAAAGGATAAAGAAGATTCCATCTGGAAGCACTGTCAATGTGCAATCCACTCATTAAGAACTTGAATTCAGAGAAAGGCAGAGAGAGAGAGAGATGGAGGGAGTAGTGATGAGTTCTCTAACCTAATAATAGCCTCAAAAGCTTCGAGTTAGTGAACGGTATTCAGTCGTATAAACACATGTTAATGGTATGCATATGTATATATTGGTAATAAAGCAAAGTTTCAACAAGCGAACCAAACCAAAACCAGGCAATACTCATGTCAATACTTGGATGATCATCAGTAAAACCCTAAATTATACTCGCTACACTCACACAAAAATCGTACACTAAACTCAGTTCAACTTCAAAGCAACCAGTAACTCAGGCCTGTGTTGCAAATCCACGTATATATAATATGAGTAATCTATATATACTATAAAGCATACACCTGAAATTCCGATCTTCTAGGAATGGTGACTAGTTGTAGTTCGTGAATCGTCTCCTCCATGTTGCGGGGTCGACCCACTTGCAGCTGACTCCGAATTACCAACACCACAAAGAACCGGCCTATATGCATTAAGCGCGGCCAATACACCGAGGTGAGTGTCCGTTGAACCCAATTGTTGGGCAGGCAAAAGGGTCATAGGAGCAGGAAAATTCATAAAATGCAACGCATTAGACATAGAACCTCTATACATGTGACTATTCCCACTAAAAGATGGAAATGTCAACATGGAATCTCCGCTAATCCCTTGGTTACTGGGATTAGTCAACGTCCAAAATGTTGCCGGAATCGGACTATGGCTCGCCGGAATTGACCCTGTGCTCGTAGACTGTAACAAATAACTACTGTCGCTGGCACTTGCACGTACTTCTTGCTTAGTTGTTACGTCTTGGAAGGCAACAGCGGAAGTGTTCACATGGACTCCGGCATTGTCACTTGAACTGATGGAACTAAAACTTATGGATTCGTCAGAAGGAAATAAGAGTCTGGGTTGTTGCTGGGACGCGGATGGTTCATCAAGCACATTCCTTTCCCAATCACTTCTCGCTCGCAACTGTTGCTGTTGTTGAGGATGATTATGACCGACGAAGTTAGGATTGTAGTAACTTCTCCTTAGATGATGGGAGGCCGAGATTGTGGAACCGGAGCTACGGAGAGAGATGTTAAGAGAAGTGAAGTTGGCGGGAATTGTGCCCGTTCCGGTGGCAGCGATGACGGCGGGTTCAGCTTGTTGCAGGAGCCACTCAATGGTTTCACCGTCTGATTTGTGGCCAAGCTCACGGGTGAGCTGAAAAACCCTGGCTGCGCACGCTGCAGGCATGCGGATCCGGCGACCACGCCCATCGACTTTGGTGTGACGGTCCTTTGTGGAGGTTCTTTTAGGGGGTGGCTTTTTGGCAGGGTTAGCAGAGGAAGATGTTGTTGTCTGAGGGTCGAGTTGACTTGCTGTTGTTGTTGTCGTCGTCTGAACATTAACAAGTCCCTGAGGGTCTTGGAGATGTTCTTGCTTTTTTTCTAGTAATTGGAGAGGGAAGTTTGGCCTGCGAATCCCATTTTCTGGTTCCATGATCAAGTGGGGGTACTGGGTAGGAATCTATTTCCTTTTTTTTTTTTTTTCAAGGGGTTAGCTTTTGTTGGAATACATACCTGTAGCTGACCCTCAATTCAGAGACTTTGGTGACCTAGTGGGTCTCTTTCCCTCTCTAATAGCTCTCTCTCTTGTTTTGTGTATGTGGGTACAGTGGTGATAGTAGCAGAGATTTTTTCTTTTTCCTTTCAGGTGGGAGCTGTCAGCTGAGTTGTATACTCTCAAAGGCAGATAAGGGAAGTTGCCAAGAAGGCAAGCTAAGCTTTAAGCAACATTTACAATGAGTGTGAATTATGGGGTATGTATGGTGGTGGGCTAAGCACAATAACAAAAAGAAAAAGTAAAGCATATTGAATATTATAACTGACGACCATTCAACTGATGTTTATCTCTTTGACTCTACAGTAATCAAAATGAAGGTAAAACATATACTTATCTAGTGATTATATTAATAATTACAATAACGACGTCGTTTTTTAATCGACGTAAAAGTTCGAGTTACGAAAATAATATTTTTGTAAAATGTAAAAAAAAAAAGGTTGTTTATTCCGAATTTTCCAAAGTAAAAAGTTGGATTAGTGTCCGTTAATCCTTCGTCTTTCCATTAATAATACCCAAAAAGGACCTTTATGACTCATGAGTTTCCATTAACACCCTTTAGGTTTTTAATTGAACAAAAGCGAGCGGGTGAGATGAGAGAGGAGCAATTCGCAATTCCTATAAAGCCCTCCATTCTTTGTTGATTCTAATAGTGGAAAATCTGTAGAGTTCATTTTGGTCATAAAGTTTGGGGGGTTGGTTTTTGGGATTTTGGTGTGCCTTTATTGTGGTTGGACTGTACCGTACCGTGGTTCAGACTCAACGTGTGGTGCCTTTGATCATTCAATCCGTAAAAACAATCATGGTCCCATGTAGGCCCCAATCAACTCCAGTTAAAAAATATCACAAAAATTAAAAGAACTTAGGCAAAGACAAGTTTGCTAGTGGAGATGGAGACGCTCAAATGGCTCCATCTCCCATTCAACTCATCATTGCCCCATTATATTTTAGATTTCCTAAAATTACTTTTGGCTCCTAAAGTTTACCTTAATTCCTTTGGGATTTAACTTACTTGCTAGATTAATATAAACAATTTAATAAGGAGCCAATACCTGACGAAGCCAGAAATTTATAATAGGAAGGTCCAAATATTTAATTTTTTTAAATTTTAGAGGGCTAATACACTACAAGCCTTCAAATAACTTCATCCTCACGTATGTATATATATATAATATTTAATTTTTTAAAATTCTGGGCACCACTGGGCCCTATGTAGCTACGTCCATGCCTCCAACCATTGTTAAATTTCTCAATTCTTCTAATCAAATGTTTAATTAATTTTAAAAATAAGATTAAAATTACAATTCAATTATATCAATAGTTATTTAATTATGTAAATAAAAGAGGATAAAGGATAAATTTAAGTACACAAGTTTTGTTTTATTTTACAAATAAATTTTTTTCGTGAAATGATTAAAAAATTCAACTGGTTTAATCAATTCAACCGTAAAAATCTTAAACCCTTCAATTTTTTAATTTTCTTTTTAACTTTTCAGTCCAAGTTACTTTAGTAGCTCTTGTTAAAAACTAATCAGTCTATTAATTAATCGGTCAATTTTTGCAAATTAATAAGTGCTTATGAACTAAAATAAATCTATTAATTTCAAATTCTTTAATTTTATTTAATATTTAGTCAGTTCTATGACGTTATAATACCGGTTGAATCTTTTAAACCTTAAACTTTTTGTTTTACCGGTTTAACTTTTATTCCAATTTTTAAAACATTATCTTCCTGTCACAAAGGAATAATTAAACCTCACTATAAGGATAATTACTAAGTCATAATTTTAAAAGAAGGAGTGAATCTCCAATTCACTTCACTAGAAGACATACTTTTCCACACCCACACACAAAAAAGCCTAACTAACCAAGGTCTCCATAACCCTCAATTGTTTCTCTTTCTTCAATGATTAAATGGATCAATAGACATACACGCTAAGACAAATAACATATCATATTAGAAGATTACGAGATCAACTAATTAATCGGTGCATATCAATAGTATATAACCTCGATCCATACAATAGCTATATAATTAGTTCCATGAAACTCTTAAGTTATTCTTGTTTTTATAATAAAAGGATTCTAAATCTCAAATAATCTCTTACAAATCCGAATTCCGAGAACCTAGTAAGCGTTGGAGAATCATATGCCTTTTTTCTTTTTTGTAGGTCTTATCGTACGACAAGACGACGCACCAAACCAAATTATGTGGTCCACAAAGTTACAACAAAACGCGAAAAGTTAGCATTAGGTACATATGGAAGGGATCAAGTTCAAAGCTTATGAGATTTGCGGTCATTAAGGTTTCCGACATTTTGATTCCACAAGTCAATGGAATGGCGACCTTAGGCGTATGAACTACATTGAGGAGAGTTTACCAATGTCAAATATCAGTTGGACCGTGGACAGATTTTGCGGCTGCAAATTCCATGCAACCTAACAATAATTTTTAGATGACATCACTCATTCTTAGTCTATGGCCATATCCATACAAACCAATTTGGTCCTTAGGAATCCCTTTTCAATATAACACAAATATATATTGGTTTTAACGGAGAAGATCAAGTTATATGGGAATCTCCTACATACGTACACATGCCTAACTAGAAGACCGGGACCACATGCTCTATTTTGTTAAATGACCGTTTCACCGTAATAATTTAAGTTGTTGTGTGAAACCAACTTAATTGATTTTATATATTTACTAACATTTTTTGAGAAATTATATTCACTAACACTTGCTCACTCTATCTTGTATTGAATAATAGGTAGCTGGTAGGATTTGAACTCACGACCACTTGATCACAAAGACTTTGATATCATATTAAATGGTCGTTTCACCACAATAGCTTACTTACCACAATTGGTAAGCTATTGCGGTGAAACAACTATTTAATATGATAACAAAGTCTTACTCTTATGAACTTACTTGGCATAAAAATTAAAAGAAAACTCAATGTAGGCCTTATATATACATCTATTAAAGGTTGATTGAATACTTTAAAGTGTTTATTTTTTAATAAATGATCTTTAAATTTATAACTATATTGAGTTTTTTAATTATAATGAGGTCAGTATCATCAATTTTATTAAATATAAAATAAATATAAGATGTTAAATAAATTTTTAATAAAATTATGTCTTTTTCTACATTTAATAATGAGAAAAGTTGTCATCATTTTATTGGAACGAAAATCTAATTATATGTCAATGCATAGCATTTATTAAGGAAGTTGACATGAGGCTCAACATTCAACCTTTTTAATTATGCCATTTTGCCTACTATTAGACTTGTATTCTCTACTTATCCATAAAGCATTAGACCTAGTCCACACTCCACAAACACATGTCACCTCTCAAGGTCAAAAGGTAGAATTATGAGGTAAAATTCTGAGTGTTCCCACACTTCAAGAGAGACCACATCATGTTGAAACCATGTGAGCAAAGGCCCTCAATTGTGGCTCAAAAGGGAGCAGGGAAGGTTTCTCGACACAAAGTGCCAAAACTCGCAATATTTCAACTAGAGGAATGATACAAGGGACCAAATCGTTTAAGCAAATAACACACAACAACCCTAATAAAGAGATTTTGTTGTCAAGAGTTTGTCCTGAGCTAGATTTAGGTAACAATATACAAGTCTACGTCAATTAGTTGCCAATTACATGGTCCGTAATCAACTACAATAGAGATATATACTTCTATGAGTACTAATTAGTTACCTCTTCGATTACTTACTTAACTAGATTATCTTCTAATCTAGGTGTTTCTAAGGTGGAAATCGAAACTATGGATTTCAGTGATAAGATACGTGTAGGGCAGAGCAGGCACCGGCTATAAATGGATATATAAGAATCATGAACTTGCATGGACCACTTGCATTTATTATTCCAAGTTAGTTGGGTGAAAGTTTTCATTGAGCAGGCAAGAGAAGGCTCTGCTTCTGCAGGTACAAATTGATGATTTTTCTCCATTTTAAATCATTCTTGCAGGATCCCACCTAATGTTTGGTGCTCGATAAATTCATGTTGTTAAGTACACATTCATAAGCTAATCCCTACAACTGTTGCTTCCTATGCACCAATTAAGCTTAAGCCACCTCTATATATTCAGCTCAATTGTTCATAAATCAAGAGAAAATGAACTCTTTCTACTATCTTAATTTGGTTTAGAATTCTAAATACAAAAACTATTATGACTTTATAGTAATTTAATTTAAAAAGAGTAAAAATGCAAATTTTATAATTTCATTTATTTTTAAAAAATACTTTTATTATTTTAAATTACTTCGGAACTTTTTTATTTCATTTTTTGTTTCTTATTTTTAAAATAAAATCAGATTTAGTTGTTAATGTCAATATAATTATATTTTTATTATTGATAATAATTTAATATCGGATACAGTATAGGAATGATTAATTTTACTGTTAACTAATTAAATTACTTCATTAAATTATCTTATAAAATATTATTAATCAATATTAGTAAAATATCATTATATTTATTAAATAAATATTTAAATAAGGAAAATTATTTATAAACTAATATTTATCAATATTGTGGTAAATTTCAAATTCAACTAATATTAAGATATTTTTAATTTAAAATATATTTGTAAAATAATTATCAAAATTGACATAATTGTTATGTTTTCAAAAAATATTTTATAAACTAATAACTAAAATTTAGAATTAATTAAATAATATTATTTTAATTCATAGTAAATCAGATTATGACAATTACAAAATAAAGATTAATTTTCATTTTTATAAATTATAAAAATTCGAAGAAACTAAAATAAAAAATAAAAAACCAAAATTTAAATAAAATGGATCTTTTAATGAATTTAAAAACAAAGATTAAAAATTAAAAACCGTATTAAAACAAAAAAGCCTTTAATAAATATTAAGCCTACACCCCTTGGTGAAAATGCATGTGTAAGTTGAAGTAAACATTAGTTACAACATGACTAACTATAGCAGCACCTGATAATTTTGGTATATCTATTTTAACAGACCAGGGATCTTACACATATTGACCTATGATCTGTAGACCTTTTAAACACTAAACAAAGGGAATGAAATCACCTGTTCCATAATTGCTGTGCCAATGCTATTCCATTGCATCTGGTCCACATATTTTTGTGGGTCCCATATAAATGTATGGACCAGATGCAGTGAAACAACACTAACAGAGCAATTATAAAACAGGTGATCTTATGGTCCCCAACATCTAACATTAACATCATTTCACTACAACAACTAAGGCCAGGCCAGGCCAGGTCTTAACGATAGATATATACACATATGAATATAAATATATAGATATAGATATAGATCATTGTAGCGTGGTATATCTGGCAAATGGATCATATGCTAGCTCGCTGATAAATCACGTGTTGTGCCAACCATTGCCGGTGATGTGGATGGCTCACCATCCACCTTTGCCTAATCATACAAAACAAATTTGTCGGAATGTTGGCGGTTAGATGGGCTTTCAATAAGTCGCTTTCTTTTCCCTCTCCACTCCTGGCGAAGCAGGTGGTTCGTATCCTCAAAACTATTACCACCCTTCTTAGTTATGTTTTAGGAAACTCTTATCTCTTTAAACATCGAGAGGGGAATCGAATTTTAGTTATATATATATTTATTTAGATATACATAATAAAGATTATAAATTAAATATACACTATAAATAAAATTATGATGATATTATAATTATAAGATTTATGTTGCAATTTATGTGTTACTACTAAATCATTTTACTGAAACTGGACATTAACAGAGCATAAAAGGACTAGTACATATTATATTTCTTTCTTATAAAATGTTCACTAAATTGATCGTCATATGATAATTCCATTTAGAAATTTTACTTGTATGTCTATGTAGATTTTCATTGGAATAATTGTATAAATAATTATTTGACTTGAGATCTCCAAGGTTATACCATAGAGGAATTGTTATTTATTTGATACCACTTAAGACCTAATAGAGTCAAAGAGTAGCTCAATTGGTAGTCATCAGATACACCACCATGAATTGTATGGAACTAATTGAGTGATCAATATAGAATTCATCACCCCAAAGTGATTACGGAGAGTGTTCCGTTATTCTTGATTATTATTAATTTGAAAAATCATTGGCCAAGGTAAAATGTCACTTTAGAAATAGTTTTTAAATGTTAGTAATTGAATTAACTACTAATGGTGGAGAACTAATATTATTGAACTCAAATAAATATAAATTAATTTCATGTTATATGTCGAATTAGATTATTATAAGATAAAAGGATTGAAATATACAAAAAAAATTATGGACAAAAAGATTAGTCAAAACCACTTTAATATTCTTAAATATTTTAGTGATCACGATGCATTCTTAGGTGTCAATCGTTATTTATAGATATAAATTGTTAATTGAAGAATTAAAGATAAATTAAAAGAGTTTAATTTATTTAATCATAAATATGATTTAAGGTTATAATTTATATCAATTGCTGACATATTTGATAAATTAATGGGTGACATAAATAGAACAAATTGAAGAGGGAAAAATATGTTTTAATGTATAAAGTTTGAGAAACTTCATGACTAAATATAAGATATTTAATAAATAAGAATCACTATAGGACATTCGATCTTATTAGTGATTCTTATTTGAGTATAATTAGTATTTAATTAAAGTTTAATTGAAATTATAATTTATTTTTCACTAAATTAATTCTAAAATGCTCAAAGTCTATTATAAATAAACTTAAGTTCTAAAGGAGCAAACGGTTCTTGTCTAACTTTGTCTACAACAATTATAAAGTTCTCTTAACATACTAAATAGATATTGTTAGAGGTCAAATACTTGCGCGAATATGGTGATTCAGATGAGTCAATTTTAAAAACACTTTGAGAGAAACAATAAAAAAGTAGTAAGTTTCAGAATAAGGTACGAATTATGATTAATATTTTATAAAATTAAAGATTGCTAAATTCGTATGGACTTGCATATATATTACGCGTACAGGCTGGCAAGTGGGATATATAATGGATAAAAAGAGAAACACGAAAGGAGTAATGGGGAGAGAAAAGCTAAGGAATGACAGGTTGTCATGCACAATCTTTCTTTCTTGAAAGGAGAACACACATGTAGGTTTAACAAAAAGGTGGTGAGAGAGGATATATCGTATGAATGTGACGATGTTGGTGACCACTATTAGTAGACTATGCTGCTGCCACACTACAGTGTTTCTTTTTCTAACATGATCATAAGCTAATCAGAGAATCCTGCTTCCGTACCTTGTCCCTCGTAAAAAAAGAAAACAACCAAACAAACTTATGAAAGTGCGTTTTAGTAACTTGCAAGGCCTGTTCTAGTACGCCTTTTCTTCTCTGTATTGTCAATGTAGTATAGCTCCGTACCAGGATGGTCCAAGGTCTAGTTTTCTCGTCTCTTCGTCTTTTTCTCTCCTTCTTAAGTTTAATGTTTAAAAAAATTAATTAATTTTTTCGATTTAATCGTAAAAATAAATTTTAATTTTAATTTTTTAATTAACCAATCAATTTTTAAAAACTAATTTAAAGGAACAATATGTTTCAACTATATTTTAATTTTTAATTTTATTCAATTTTTAACTAATTTTAAGGGAATTAATATCAATTAAACATTTTAATTCTTAAATATTTTGTCTTCACAAACATGACTTCCTGATTTTAATACCCTTCGCTTTTATTTTGATATTTAAGGTAGATGAATTTGAGTGTTCCTGTAATAACATAAAAAACATAAAGTTGTCATCTTATGTGTTTTTGGTAGAAAAAAAAAGAAGACAGCGCAAAAGGATAAGAGTGAAGCGCACAAGCACAGAGCGTGCAATGTCACTCTTCAGTCTCTCTGGCAAAGTTGGTGGTTTGGCCGACACTGCCACGTCATTGTCTACGTTTGCAAGTCGCACAGCCCTTTTTCCTCCCAATACTTTGCTTGAATAATGAAACTGTGGTGTGGTCTCGTAGTTACTTTTTTTTTTTAAGATAAACGAGCATAACACAAAAACAAACCAAGGACATGAAAGGCAGAAAAATTAACCCAAGCCAACAAACTTACCCCACATATTCAAAACCTACTAGCCTTTCGCCCTCACCAATCAAAGAAAAAGAATTGTCTGAATGTAAAATAGAATCTAAACAAGAAGGAGGAACAGTCCATAATTGTGGATTTGCATGTAATAAGACTACCCTGACTAGAGCATGAGCCGCCTTATTGACAATCCTACGCGTCCATTGAAAGGACAAGTGAAGAAAATGTCGCTTGATTAATAGACAATCAAGAGCCAAAATTTCACTCTCAGATCGATTAGATGACGGAGCTGAAATTGTCTAGACAACCGCCAAACAATCCGATTCCACAATAACCTTGTCAAACTGTCGGTTTTTTAACCAAGATAGAGCTTCCCGTATAGACATGATTTCAGCCAGAATTGAGTCATATAGGACAGGAAAAAAACCCGATATGTCAGTCACAAAATTCCCTCGTGCATCCCTTAGAACCGCAGCAAACCCCGTGACGTTCTTTTCTTTGAATACCGCTGCATCCACATTACACTTTAGAAAACCTTCTGGAGGTTTAACCCAAGCAGAAGCAACTACTCTAGATCCGCCAAGTAGGGTGTTGGCCTTCGCAAACAAATCCCGAGCCTCTTGCCAGTCGTTTAAAAAGCGATCCGCAAAGTGAGCTACCATCCTAGGAGATACAGACTTACTTTGCCACACTCTGAGATTTCGAT
>JANKOE010000001.1:2827794-2849298 GCA_026284465.1 Erythroxylum citrifolium | reverse complement strand
GCACAAGCACAGAGCGTGCAATGTCACTCTTCAGTCTCTCTGGCAAAGTTGGTGGTTTGGCCGACACTGCCACGTCACTGTCTACGTTTGCAGGTCGCACACCCCTTTTTCCTCCCAATACTTTGCTTGAATAATGAAACTGTGGTGTGGTCTCGTAGTTACCCTTTTTTTTTTTTTTAAGATAAACGAGCGTAACACAAAAACAAACTAATGACATAAAAGGCGGAAAAACTAACCCAAGCTAACAGATTTATCCTGTACATCCGAAACCTACTATCTTTTCGCCCTCACCAATCAAAGAAAAAGAACTGTCTGAATGTAAAATAGAATCTAAACAAGAAGGAGGAATAGTCCATAATTGTAGATTTGCATGTAATAAGGCTACCCTGACTAGAGCATGAGTCGCCTTATTGGCAATCCTACGCGTCCATTGAAAGGATAAGTGAAGAAATTGTCGCTTGATTGATAGACAATCAAGAGCCAAAATTCCACTCTTAGATCGATTAGATGACGGAGCTGAAATTGTCTAGACAGCCGCCAAACAATCCGATTCCACAATAACCTTGTCAAGCTGTCGGTTTTTTAATCAAGATAGAGCTTTCCGTATAGACATGATTTCAGCCAGAATTGGGTCATATAGGACAGGGAAAAAACCCGATATGGTAGTCACAAAATTCCCTCGTGCATCCCTTAGAACCGCAGCAAAGCCCGTGGCGTTCTTTTCTTTGAATACCGCTGCATCCACATTACACTTTAGAAAACCTTCCGGAGGTTTAACCCAAGCAGAAGCAACTGCTCTGGATCCGCCAATCAGGGTGTTGGCCTTCGCAAACAAATCCCGAGCCTCTTGCCAGTCGTTTAAAAAGCCATCCGCAAAGTGAGCTACCATCCAAGGAGATACAAACTTGCTTTGCCACACTTTGAGATTTCGATGGTACCAAATACTCCATAACATCGTCATCATTCGTTCAAGGCATAGATGCGAATGATTGTTTAAACTATGCTCTATCAGGAGACGATCCTAGTATTTGGTTGTTGCCAGCAAATATGAATTTAAATTGAGAAAAATAGAAATTGATGCCCTATATTTAAAAATATCCTTTTATAATGTCAAAAAAAATTCTTTTATTATTTAGGAGTAAAGTTGCGCACTATTTTAAAAAAACTTATTCATTAGTTAAAAGTAAGACTAAATACTACTGAATCTCTTTAAACTTTAGGTGTCAGCAAAATTTATGCTGAACGTTATTGTTATTGTAGAAATTGATACTTTATAATTATTGGAGTTGAATTAAAATTTTAATTTATCTAATAATTATTTAAAATATATTGTTTATATTATTGAGAACTTACTCGTACTAATTACAAATTAGTTATTAATATATGGGAAACCTTATTTCCAAGGCAATTTCCCTTATTTCCAAGGCAATTATTGCCTTGGAAATAAGGTTTCCCTTAATATATAGATACGTATGCCTTCAAGGAGTGTGGCTCGATGGTTGAGAGCGATGCTTGACTTTAGTTAGGTCTTAGGTTCGATTCCATGCTAGCTCCTCTTGTAAGAGTCTGAGACAGCCAAGGTTTGCCCTGTAAGTGGAAAACTAGTTGGGCTCTTAATGATGAGGTGCGCTTGCTTGGTCAGCCCGTGAAGTGGTGTGCCAGTTAAACTCTCGAAAAGATGTGCCCGTTGAATCCGCTTACAAATTTTTCTCGAATTAAAAAAAAAATGTATATAATATTAAGATGATAATGTGGACGCGAGTTAGGTAATACTAGTAAACCTTATAAAACGTTGGGAAAAAAAATGGAAAGCAACACTACCTTTGGCATTTGATTCCTTTTACTGAGGGACAAAAGGTATTGGCAGTTGGGTCACATCGTGCTTGACTTTTGCTTCCGCTGCTTGCTTTTATGGACTCAGACGTCCACATCTAGGTTGGGCTGGGCTAGTTATAACTAGCCATCAGACTCCTATGCGATAATGTGAACTACCACCACTACAACACGACTTGTCATTGTCAGGTTGCCTTTCGAGACTCAACCATAGTAAATCTGATCGAGACTATAGAGGCCTAGTCATGTCCTCGCTCTTTTTTTTGTAATCAACCATAGTCCCATAACGACTGGCATTCTAAACCTACTTCTCATGCGTCAACTGATTAGGCATACAATCATCCAAATAATACATCAGAACAAACACAATGGACGGATGTCTAATTGGATAAGCTTATCATTTATGGGATGTTTAAATTATGAAAGAAAGATCACATCAATGCCATGAATCTCATCCAAATTTGTTTTGAAATATACATTTGAAAGAAAACGGGGTGTCTTGACAACAGGATGATGCTGACTCAAGTGGAAGTAGTACAATTCAAAGTTGTCTTATTCTCCACGGGGTTTTCATAGGTTTACTTCTTGTTAGAAAATACCCTTTAAAATGTTCAACTTTATGATGAAGTACACATAACTTTTTAAACTTTAATTTTTACAAACTAGATTCTTATACTTACAAATTACAATTATATAGCCTCCTAAATTCATGATGAATTAAAAGATTTGTAAAAATATGAAAATTAATATTTGAAGAATTAATATACTTCACCATAAGGTTTAAAGAATGACACTTTTGTCTTTCTAATTCCAAGATATAATTAACTATTTTACTTTTAATTCATCTGGTATGATTGTTTTTTTGTAACTAAAAAATAATGAGTTCGAGTCACAAAAACAGGAAAAATGGAGAGTCTTGGACATTAGCAAAAAAGATCAATTTTATGTCCAATGTAAAAAAGAGGATTAATCAAAATTTTAATTAATTAAACAAAAGATTAGTTCATAAGCAACTTTTGAATAAATTGAGCATGTGTATACCTTTTAATTGAAAAAAATGGGTACCTCCTCATTAAAAAGAAAAATGACCTCTTGTAAGAGCCTGGGGGAGCCGGGGTTTTATCTATGGGTGGAGAACTAGTGTGACCCTCCGTGATGGGGTGTAACCGCTTGGTCCTCTGTTAAGGTGTAGTCACTTAGCCCTCTAAGAGGTGAGCCCGCTTGGCTCGCCTGAGGTTTCCTCGAATCCAAAAAAAAAATAAAATGAAAGGACATGTGGTAGTATATTAAGACATTAAAATTTCAAATCTGTTTAGAAAATTGAAGTTCCACAAGTGATATTAGTTTTAAGGATTTTCATGAAATATTATGTTATTATCCAAAAATAAGTAAAACTTATTATTGTAAGAATAATACCTTTACTAAAGTCTATAGATTTTTTGTTATTCACGAGGGTGAGTTTTAGAACAATTAAAAGGTTGTTCTTTTGTGATCGAAAGGTTTCAGATTTAAGTTACGAAAATAGCCTCTTTATCTCTCTCGACCTTAAAAATAAAATTGGAAAAACATTATAATCATATTATTATGCTGAGTTGTATTCCGTTATTAAAACCAATAGGAATAAGTGACGTAGGTTGATTCAAAGACTACTTTAATTGTAAACAAGATTTGGAATTTGATATTCATTTGCCAAAGTTAGGTACCTCTAGATCTAAGAAACTCGGGCTGTAAAGCAAATTGTAGTTGAAAAGCACCAATGATATGGCTATTTTGTTTTACTTTCATACATTGTTAACTTTTTTCATTCCTTGGCCGTTCTGAAATAGGATTAAAAATGCCCACCTGTTTACCATATTATGTACAGTATATCTCTGATTATGGTAAGGTTTTGGTGTGAATCGGGCACCAGCAAGTTTGAGCTAGCCACGGTCGCTATCACATGCTTGAAATAATACTCAGTGGACCCTCCTAAATGCTTCATTTCAAAGTACCTGCTCGCCATGTGATTGACGCTTTTGTAACAATTATGAGCTGAGTCCCCTCTGAAATAAGATGAGTTCATATTAGTACTTTCAAAGGTTGTCTTTTCCAGATAGGCTTTTAACAACTTGATTAAGATTCAGCCTCACCTACGATCCACCAATCAAACTCATCTAAAGACTTAATTGTATATGAACTTAACATTTTACGGACAAAATAGTGAAGGGCTAATCTGAACACAAAGTTGTAAAGTACATAAAAACGCAATGTGTCCTTTTCAAAGGGTATGTATACATTTCTATCGATTCTAATCTCCATGATTGAAGCAGCCTCGTCCAAAAGGAACACAGCACTAAATTACCACTACCCCAGCACCTTGAAAGAGAGCGAAAGGGTGGTAAGTCTACTCACTTTGTCGCCTTATGAGTCAATTTGTATATTGAAGAATATCACAAAGCCGACACCCATCATTTTCAAATTTATACAAATAATTCACCTTTGTTTCTTCCATTATTTTGTTTACAAATTCTTAGTTGTTATCATCCCAAGTCATCATTTTAATCTTTGAAGCGTATGAATGGGTCAGAAAAGTCTTTCTGAAGGATAAATCATATCTGGGATTTGGTCCATACTAAATTATATATTATGTTAGCCACTTGAAAAGAATTATCGAGTCTTTTTCACTTGGAAAAAGAGAACGCAAGTACTTGTAGGGTACTACTAGCTATCATTTGAAGGCCTCTTACAAGTTCGTAAGGAACGATGTTTGATCATATGTTGCCCGGACAAAACTTGTAGGAAACGATGCATGATTGTAGGTTGCCTTGACCTAAACTTGTAGGAAAGGTTCTTAGGCTTAGGATTGATGATGGCATCCAATTAAGAATCCCATATTTTGGCATGGTGGTCCAGATCAAGTAATTATAGCCCTTGGTTCTCTTAATCATTATGTTTTTGCTTTGCTCTTGATGTCATTTCTGGGAAATATTATACAATTTCTTAGGTTTGATATGTTTTGGTATAATTAAAAGTGTACTTACGTATTGCTGAATAGAGTTGAAAGTCGATTCTATAGAAGTGATTAAGATCCTATCCTCCGCAGACACTCGCTTTCGGACGCCCAACTCCATAGTTATGAGAATTCACAATTTTTTTTTAAAATAAGAATGGATTAATAATAAAAGAATAATACACAATAGTCCAAGGAGGTCAAAGAAAAAAAACTCTCACAAAAAACAAGGAAATGTGAACATAAAAAATAACAGTGCTTCGAAAATTATAATGAGAGAAGACCAGCGATAGGAAGCACCTTTAGAATCGCAGCCAAAGCTATGCATAAGACCCACGAAGGAAGCCTAGACCCTTAGTGTTGTGCGAAGAATGGAGCCGTAATAGTGAGATAAATTCATGGTTAGCAGAATCTCACGAATTTCCTTTAATAACGTTGCTATCAAACTATGATTAGTAGAAGCTTAAGTCTTGAAGCATTGAAAGTTCCTATCCTGCCAAAGCTGATAGATAGATACTCTCAAGACAATAAGATGTAATGGTTGCTGAGCGGAGAGACCAGCTGTGATTTCTGAGATAGTGGTACCTGACACTCTCCACTCGCACAAGGCAGTAATATGGTTCCACACAGAGTTGTTAAAGTCACAAGCAAAGAAGAGATGATCACAAGATTCAAGTTGCAAGGAACACATTGGACAATGCTTATCGGTTTGAACATATGGAAGGCGATCAGTTGTAGAAAGTTTGTTTTGTATGGCCAACCAGTAAATAAAGGATATCTTCGGAGGGAGATGCTTGTTCCATACCTTAGGATCCCAAGTAATTGGAGGACGATGCTACGTAATAGATCACAAATAACTCTGCTTGAGAGCTTACCAACAGGAATATCCTTCCAGAAGAAAAGATCTGAAGCCTAAGAATTGGGGGGATAATTCGGCTGAAAAGACAACAAGTTACGAGGAAATCTCCAAATTTGTTTACAATTAAATTGTTACTCATCGGCATATCTTCCGAGAGGTTAACAGAAGATTAGTGGCGAGTAATTAACTATTCTTTTTTTTTCGTAGCGAGTAGTTAAACACTCACTAAATTTATATATTTTACGAATTTATTTACAAATCAACGTGAGCCCAGCGACTTTCTGTAGTATTGTACGAAGGCGGCTTAGTGGGACATCAACTTTCGACCAGCCCTCTATGAGCCCACTGATTAACGTTTTAACGCTAGTCTCAACCGAGTACGAGGCTATTTCTCTGGACTTGGATTAATGTTAGACTTGGTGCTATAATTAAATTATATCTCTTATTTATTGGGTACATATATTGCTTTCGTTTTTAGATAAAATTGATTATGTATATATAATGAAAGATTGAGATTGTTCAGGCCAAGGATCATTACGGTGATTTAGGCCTTTGACCTTTGTACTCTATTTTATTTATATTTACACATGAACAAACTTTTTTGTGATAGAATTATAATGTTATTAAGTAGCTCTTATTTTTTGCTTTAATTATGTAAGCGTTTAAATTTTATTGGTCATTTAAAATGGAATAATTAATAAATAAAATAATTATTTTTAATCTTACATTGATAGAACATAAAATGAAAGAAAAATAGTTTTAAAAAGATGTCGATTGATTAAAGATTGATTTGAAAATAATCCTAGATGACATTCTATATGATAAGATGATGATGGTGTGAAAATTAACATTATGTAATAAAGGATTAATTATGATAACTATTTATTAAACACGAATATCTATGAAATGGAAGCATAGTTATATTTAATTATTGTATTGATTATAGATTCTTGTCTGGATAAAGATAATCTTTATAAATATACACTAGACATTATCCATTAAAAATAAAATAAATAAAAGCAAATGAATATTAATGTAACTAAACTGTACACTATTAACAAGATTGCTTGAAACGGAAGGTATGGTTTAAAAAAAATGTAAGCCTAGTGCTTTAGTATGTTTCAAATCAAATTTAGCGGATGTTCCTTATAATACTTGGTACATTGATTCTGGATGTACCACTCATGTAACTAATACAATGCATGGACTCCTTATGACCTAAACTATAAATCCCGATAAAAAAATTATCTGTATGGGAAACTGAGTCAAAGCTCTAGTTGAGGCTTTTAGAACCTATCGTTTGATTTTAGAAACTGGACATCATTTAAACCCTTTCTAAACTCTTTATGTTGTTACTATTTTTGGAAATCTAGTTTCTTTATCAAACCATGATAATGTGATGCTTATAATTGAAATGACATAATCATATATATTTAATGTGTATATTGAAGTTCATTGGTCATAAAATATTTAAGAACTTCCCAAAAGTTGAATAGTTAATTTTACATCAATGAACATAATTGTGATTAATTGGTATACGTTGTTATAAATGTTTAGTACAATCCAAATATAACATGCATATCAAATTATAGTATATAAAGAAAAAAATAATACAAAGCATTAGCTTTTGTTATTTAACCCAAATGAGAACCATAATATATGCATATTGTTAATATGATTATTACTTTGTTCCATTTACGCATTTAAATTATGACTTAAAGCATTAATAAATGATCATTCAATATATTTTGTAGCATTTAATTTTGTCATTATTCACTCGCAAGCTTCGTCTAATATGAAGTTTAATATGCTTAATTTTACTAAATGGTGTGAAGAAGTTCAATTCATCCTAGGAATCCTAGGTTTTGACTTGGCACTCCAAACCAATAAGCCTGTTACTCTTGCTAATATTAGTAGTTTAAAGAAAAATTTTCCCATAAATTTTGGGAAAGATCAAATAGATTAAGCTTAATATTTATGTGAATGACTAATGTTAACAATATTAAGGTTACAATTATCAAAACTGAAAGTGCTAAGGAATATCTTAAGCTTATCGAAGATCCTTCTCATTCTTAATTTCCTAATAAGTCACTTTTTAGGACTTTATGGGTAATACTAACCACCATAAAATTTGATGGTTCTTGTACTATGCATGAATATGTCACTGAAATAATAAATACAACAACAAGATTAAAATCTATGTGAATGGAAATAAGTGAAAGTTTCCTTGTGCAGTTTATTATTAACTCATTGCCTCCTTAATATATTCTATTCCAATTGAGTTGCAATACTATAAAGGAAAAATGAAGTGTGAATGAATTGAAAAATGTGATTATTTAGGAGGAAGTAAGGCTTAAGAAACAAGGAGTTCACTCTATTAATTTTGTGGCCATCAAGGAGCTAGAAAGAAGTTCAAAAAGGATAAAGGAAAGGGAAAGAATGTGTTAAATAAGGTTGATATATCATCAACTTCAATTAGTAAAAAGGAACCGAAGAATGATAAATGTCATTTTTGTAAGAAAACTGGAAAGATTGCCTAAAACATAAGGTATGGATTAAGAAAAAAGGTAAGTCTAATGCTTTACTATGTTTCGAATCAAATTTAGCAGAAGTTTCTCATAATACTTGGTGGATTGATTTTGCATATACCACTCATATTATTAATACGATGCATGGATTCCTTATGACCTAAACTATAAATCCAAATAAAAAGTTTGACTATATGAGAAATCAAGTCAAAGCTCCAGTTAAGGCTATTGGAACTTACGGTTTGATTTTAAAAACTGGCCATCATTTAGACATTTTCCAAACTCTTTATATTCCTCCTATTTTTGGAAACCTATTTTCTTTGTCAAAACTTGATATTGTTGGACACTCTTTTAAATTTGGTAATGGATGTTTTAGTTTGTTCAAAAATAATTATCTTACTGGTTCTAGTGTTCTTTATAATGGATTATATAAATTAAAGCTTGATAATCTTTTTGTTGAAACTTTATTGACCTTGCATCACAATGTTGGTACTAATCAAGGTTTTTAAATGAAAAATTGACTTCCTTATGGCATAAATGTTAGGTCACATGTTCAAAGAAAAAAAATGGTCAAATTAGTAAACAATGAAATCCTTCCATTTTAGATTTTACTGATCTTGACATTTGTGTGGATTGAATTAAATGAAAATATACAAAACACACAATTAAGAAAGAAGTCATAAGAAGCACACAACTTCTTGAAATTATACACATAGATATATGTCGACCTTTTGATGTCCTATTATTTAGTGGAGAAAAAAATTCCATCACTTTTATTGATGATATTTTATATTATAGCTAGATTTATTTTCTACATAAAAATATTAATCAATAGATGTCTTACAGGTGCTTCTTAATGATGTAGAAAGACATTTCGATAAAAGGTAAAAATTGTCATATCTAATAACGATGGTGAATATTATGGGAAATATAATGAAGCTAGACAATGTCTTGTTTCATTTGCTAAATTCCTTGAAAGTATGTCATTTGTGTTTAATATATAATGCTAGGTACACCGTAACAAAATGATATAGTAGAAAGACATAATTGTACTTTAATAGACATGGTTAGAGGTATGATGAATCATTGTTCTTTACCCTTATCACTGTCGATGTATGGTTTGAAAATTGTTATGTATGTATTAAATAGAGTTCCAACTAAAGTAGTTCCTAAAACACCTTTCGAACTATGAATAGGAAGAAACCTAGTTTAAAGCACCTACATATTTATGGTTGACCTGTAAGAGTAAGAATCTATAATCCACTTGAAACAAAATTAGATTAAAAAACAACCAGTGGATTCTTCATTAGTTATCAAAAAGAATCTAAAAGGTATGTATTTTATTGTCCTAGCTATATTACAAGGATTGTTGAAACTAGAAATGCTAGATTTATTGAAAATAGTGGGAGTTTAGAATCACATAAAGTGAACATTCAAGAAGTTAGAATACAAGTTCCCTTCTTTATAACTTCCTCCTCAAGTATTTTCCCATAAAGTTGTTGAAAATTTTGACAACTTACAATAACAACAAATTCATGAACAAACTTCAAATACTTATGTCATTATTAATGAACTTGTTATAGATGAGCCATATGGAGTAACATTAAGAAGATCTAAAAGACAAAGGAGATCAACTATTTCTAATGATTATATTGTTTATTTACAAAAGGTAGAAGGTCACTTAGGAATTGATAAAGATCTAATTACATTTTCACAAGCCATTGAAAGTGAAAATTATAAGTGGTTAGGCACTATAAAAGAAGAGCTGCAATCTATGGATAATAATGAAGTTTGGGATCTTGTTAAGTTGCTAAAAGGTTGTAAAGCATTTGGGTGTAAATGTGTTTAAGACCAAATGTAACTCTAATGGAAATATTGAACGATATAAAGCTAGGCTTGTTGCCAAGGGTTACACTAAAAGGGACGACATTAATTATAATAAGACACTTTCTCTTGTTTCAAAAAAGGATTTATTTGGAATTATTATGATGATAGTAGCTCATTTTGATTTAAAACTCCATCAAATAGATGTGAAAACTACCTTTCTAAATGGGAATTTAGAGGAAACAATCTATATGGATTAGCATGAGTGCATTCTAGTTGAAGGAAAGAGACATATGGTGAGTAAACTTGAGAAGTTAATATATGGACTTAAGTAAGACTCCCGGTAATGGTATCTTAAGTTTAATGATACGATTACTTCTTTTGAATTTAAAGAAAACATCATTAATTGATGAATATATTTAAAGGTCAGTAGGAGAAAATTTATGTTTTTAATTTTATATGGTGATGATATCTTGCTTGTTATTAATGATCTTAATTTATTACGAATTCGAAGAAGTTTGTCTCTAAAATTTTGAAATGAAAGATATAAGTAACACATCTTATGTGGTAGGAATTAAAATATTTCCTGACAAATCACAAGAAATGTTGCGGTTATCTCACAAAGAATGAATCAATAAAATTTTAGAGGTACAAAATGGAAAAGTACTCTGCAAGTGATATTCTAATTTAAAAGTGAGATAAATTTAGTCTTAAACAATGCCTAAAAAATGAATTGGAATGCATAGGAAGGGACAAGATTCCTTATGCATCTATTATTAGGAGTTTAATTTGTGCTTAGACCTACACTAGACTTGACATTAGTTTTGTTGTTGGAATGCTAGGCACATATCAAAGTAATCTTAAATTGGAACATTAGAAAGCTACGAGAAAAGTGTTAAGATATTTGCTAGGAATAAAAGATCATAAGCCCACTTATAGGAGATATGATCTTTTTTAGTTAATTGGATACTTAGATACTTAGACTTAGACTATGGCAGATGTGATGACATAAGAAAATCCACATTTGGCTATATGTTCCTTTTACTTGGAGGAGAAATTTCATAGAAGAGTGTGAAGTTTGTCAATGCTATATTCACTATGAAAGCTGAGTTTGTGGTGTGCTTTGAGGCCATCATTTATGATTTATGGTTAAGAAACTTTATTTGTGGACTTGAAATTATTGTCAGTGTTGTCAAATTGTTGAAAATATATTGTGATAATCTCACAATAGTTTTCTTTTAAAAAAATGACAAATATTCAAAGGGTACTAAACATATGTCGTTATAGAAGAATTTAAAAAATAAGGAGTGTTAATCGAACGTATTAGCACAAATTTTATGATTGTGAATCCATTAATAAAGGATTACCATTAAAGAAGTTTAATGAACATATCAAAAGAATGGGCATTACCGAGTTCCATGATTGAGCAATGTATTCTTATTTATGTATTTTATATGTTTGACACTTTGTGCTCGTAATGTACTGTTTTTGATATTTAAGTATCATGATATTTATTTATTTATTAATATATATACATGAATGATTATATGAATATTAACATGATTTGTCTTTTACAAAGACATTATTATTGAACCATTAAGATATATTTCATTATGGATCATATCAAGTTTTGAACTAGTTTTATATATGCAGAAGCGAGTATGTCATACTAAAGGATGTACAATTGCTATGATCCTCTCTATTTTTGTGCTTAATTATGATTAATGTTGTGACAAAAGTAAAGAAGATTTTACTTTTATTATATGCATAATATTAAACCATGATTATATTATATGGGTGAGTGAGAGATTGTTAAATAATGTCATTAAGTGATCGATATTTTTTTTGGTTTAATTATGTAAGTGTTTAATCCTATTGGTTGCTTAAAAGGAGATAATTGTTGAGTAAAATAATTATTTTAATTTTACATTAATGGAGCATGAAATAAAAGAAAAATAGTTAAAAAAAGACAACCTCTCTCTCTCTCTCTATGATCAAGATTTCTTTTATGAAGAGAACCTTATTTACATAATTGATTTTATCTTCAATTAAGGAGAATTAAAGTCAAATTTTAAGTGAGGAATTAGAACGTCTCAAAGTCCTTTTTTATTTAATACATTTTATTGATTTTTGTTAACTACAAATATATAAACACGACCAATTAGTGAAATCAAAGCTACCACCATGATGAAGGCCAAATGTCTTGATAGAAGGGCATCATTTAATTGTACTTTACAACTTAACTTTAGTGCCCCACAACATCTATATAATTTTCTATTCCAAAGCTATTTACTCCTTTCAAACACTTGCAAAAAATGCTAATTTACATCAACTGTACCAATTGATGAGGCTCTATGTAAAGTTCCCGTAGTATGTACAATACGTCAATCTTGGATTAGTAATTGTTAAAACTCAAAAAATAGTAGTTATAAAGAGTTAAAAGTAAGGATATGTTGCAACTTGAAACTATAATATGGAATCAAAATCTAATATTTAACAATAGAAATAAGATACATCAAATAGTAATTTAAGTTCATAGCCAAAATATGTCATAACTTGTAATTCTTTGATTAATAACCTAATGTTGCTCTTCCTTGCACCCATGTAAAATTAAAAGTTTGCAAAATATGAAAACATGTACATGATTCAAGTAACATCTTGATTGATGTTTAATGAAGATTCAAATGTCGCAAATGCTTCAAGTTACTAGCTAATTTAGTTAACACAATTAAGACATAAAGTACACATAAATAAATATTTGCAAGTGATATAAGTTGCTCATAACCTTAGGAAGCACTATGATTGGCATTCTTGAAAGATTAAGACATCGAAAATTCTTCAAGTTACTGTGAAGAAATACCTCGAGATGCTTTAATGTTGGTAATATATTATTGATTACTTTACTGTCAATGCAACCATATGCCAAGCCGATAGGTAGGAAAATGTATACAAATTTTTCAGAAGAAATACCTTTAAACATAAGAAGATTTCCATAATGTTTCATTCTTATATATATGATATAACAAATGACAATAAATAGTAACACAACTATTACATGTACCGAAAAGAACCAAACATAATGCAAGTGACCATCATCATTATAAAACTCTAAGATACATAAAGTCACTAGAGAACCTTACACATGCACATATAATAAGTAGATAACAATAGGCTCAAGATATTCATACAATGTAAGAGGGTATTTGTTGATGCTTAATTTTATGCCACTTTTTTTTTCACTTTTTCTACTTTATTTCTATAATCTCATCTCACCAATTTTTCTTTAAATACATCTAACTATGTTGCATACAATTTATTTCAATTGTGTCATTTTTTATTTTTATCACATTCCATTTGCATTACATTTTATCATATTCAATTTGCATTATTCTAGGTTTACTTTATTTTTTATTAATTTATTCTTAATTAAAATTTAATTTTGAGTATTTATATATAGTTTAATTAGTGAATAATTTATTTTAATTGGAGTCTTTATGTTTTCATTTCATTTTTGTCAATAGGGGTTTATTGGGACATTTCATTAAATTTTGAAAAAAAAGGAGAATAACAAGAGCAATTAAGTAATTTCAACATTTGAGAAATTTTTAGGGTTTTTACTTATAGGGAAAGAGCTTTTAGGAAATTTCCTTTTTAAAAAAAATTTTAAATTAAAGGTTAGAAATTAGCTACAAATTTAAAAGAACACGAATAAGTTAAATGGCGTCACTTTGGAGTTGATAATGAGCTTCAAAATGATGTTGTTTGGGGAATTGTTTTCATTTTTTTTTATTTAGGGGGTTTTTGTTATTGTTCTTCACTAATTATCACCCTTACTCTCCTTGATTCTTCTATCTTACTCCTCTTATTGTTTTCTCTCATCGCAGTGAATTTCTCTTCCCTTTGTTTCTTTGTGAGTCATAGTTTTTTTCTTTCATTCTGTCATATTTTTCTTAGTTGAGGAAGAAGGTGAGCTAAAGCATTGTTGATTATCAGAGACGCGAAGGGGAGTCGTCATTAGGATTCCCAAATTTATGTTATGAAATCGGAGTAGCGGTTTTAAATGAGAATTCAACCAATATAAGCTTAACTAGATTATGATATATTGCCTTCATCAAATATGGAGAAAGTAGTATAAGAAACTTCATGATGTTAAAGATTGGTTATATGAAGATGGTGAATGAAACAGATGGTGTTTACAATATGAATCTTAAAGAGTTCAAGATGTAGGAGTATCCCATTGAAGAGTTCTATAAAGACAACTAACATGTTATTCTATGATCAATCAACATATTAATTGCATAAACAATCACAAAGCAGTAGTGATAATTGATCCTAGGTGTGATAAATATCAAACTTGGATGAAAGAATGGCCCCATATATTTGAACGATTGTTATTGATGGGTTTGAGTGGGATTTGCTTACTGGAAATTTAGTAAATGTTATACATATGGAATGTAGGTGTAAATTGTTAAATGAAAGGAAGAACAAAACTTGCTACCATGGAGGGAGATGCTTATTACATCTACTCAGTATATGTTCATGAAATATATAAATGATTTGCTTGAAGAATTGCTTGTGAAAGATATAATATACTTTTTAATGGTCATAAATCTAGCACAAGAAGTTAGGCGTCTATAAATAATAAGTTAGTTTAAGAAAATGGAAAATGAATGTGTTAAAATGAGGATTACCTCGAGTTATGCTAAGTTTTTGGACTTGGCCAAGTATGCTAATTAGATGTGGAATGCCGAGGGAACCTGGAATACCTGCACATTATTCAAAGACCATCTCTCTCACACTCACTGTAAAATGGATAAACTGAAAACTAATTCTCCTTTTCTTGTCGTATCGTTCGTGCCTTTTTAGATCTCCTTAACTTTGTAGAACCTACTTGTGGGGTTGATAGTAAAGCTCTACAGGTTGCGAAGGAATTCTTGACTGAGGCTTTTTAGGCATAACAAAGAGACGGGTTTTATGGTCGTCAACTTCCAGTAATTATAAATAGTAAAGGCGGAGAAAGGCTATGGTATCAGGAAAGTACCATCTATTTTGCCTATAGTGATCAACAGAGTTGGACCATTTATTGTGTTTTCCACTTCATAGGAACGTGTATCCTATAGGCTACTATAATGTGACCATATAGGCTTACTTTCTTAATAAAGACACAAAAAGTGACCTTACTTGGATCCAATATGATGCTCCATGTGTTTAGTACATTTGGACTCCTTATCCGCTATATCAACCGATTAGAAACCTAGCTACTTGTAAGGATCATATTTATTCTTCCTTGCACTACCTAATCACATATTTGATTATCCAGAACAATGTGACTATGAGATTATGTATATGGTTGTTCATCCTTCATATCAGGATGCATTTTTTAAAGTTAAAGAAACTAAAATTAAAATAGATATAATCCTTATAACATATACAAACAAAAACAAATCTACCATTAACAAACTAATTTCTACATCTATCTAAGCATAACGATGAACTACTGATGCACTCGCTTAGAAAAATAAAAATAGAGCAGGGAATAAGAAGATACCTGATAGGCTCAATTATGTTTGGAATAAGACAAGGAAGGAGTCTTCAAGATACTCCAGACATAGGTAATACTAAAAGGGACAACTTATTTTTGCAACCAATAAGAGTGTGCAATAAGATCTTAGAAGATCTTCTCCAGTTCTCAAGAAAGTTCCATCTATATTTCAGAGCATTTGTGGCCTTTGAACTTGCTTCACTGTAGAAAATAACTTCTCTTATCCATAGCAAACTATGAATTTGAGCAATCTATTGGATTAGTTCTAGCTTTTCTTACATCCCTCTCCTTCCAAATCAAATAGACAAAATAGTAGAATTCTATTATAAAAGCTGTCAAGTCTTCTTTGGATTTGGATCTATGCCCATTTAACTATACCTTCCCAGTCTGTGTTTATTAAGTAAGAGTTACAACTATTCCTATAGTATTCTTGAATATTTGCACTTAAAAAAATAAGTGAGTGATGTTTTCATTTTCCAGTCGACAAAGTTCACAGTCTCAATCAGATGTCCCTTTAAGCCAATCTTTTATTTTAAGTCTTCTTTTAATAGTTAACCAAATTATGAAGTATGTTCTAGGTGGAATCAAATTTGGTCGAACTTGCTTATCCAACCTTACCATTTGATTGTGTTCTTTAATTAGCTCTATTGCAAGATTTATTTGTAAAATTACTTGAACTATGTTTAAGCCATCTAATGCTATCATACCTAGAATTATTTAGTATGTAACTAGGCAAGTTATCCATAATGTAAAAGAAACCTTTAAGGTTGTAGTTCTATTGGTTAACTTAAACAATTTGATTGACTCTAGTATAGTTGGTAACATATATTTAATATTTTGCATCTCTAGAATTATATGCATTTTCCCAAGATTAATCGAGTTACCAAACCAAAATCAAGTACCATTCCCATTTCTAATGATCACATCGAGCTTATGCCTAATATTAGGGTTGAAATTTTGTTTAACCTTATAAGTGGAGTAATGGTTAACACATTTCTGACACTTTGATGTGGATATAATCAAATTCTGGGTAGGTTTGATCATGCAAATTCTTTGGCTTGGTAAAGGGAAATCTGACATGATATTTTATCTTAGTGGTCAAGGAGAAATACATCTTCTAGCACTTTAAAGATGGTCTTTATGTTGCTTTAGATGTAGCATAAATATCAATGTCATACAGACTCCCAAACCAATTAGATGTATCAACTTATTTATTTTATAAGGATTTAAAAGATAAAGAAACAACTGGATGTCAGTCATAAAATCAAAATATGCTAACAGAGACATTAAAGTCATATGGTAATAAGATATTGATGTTTTGGATTAGCTTATTATACGTAAAGGAGTTATAATAATTCTATCAATAAAGAATTTAAGAAGGAATTGTAATTAGATCCTAATAATGAAATAATCAAAGAAAATATTTAGGTAATAGAGCAAAAGCTGAAAGAATATTCAGGAAGTATAGTAAAAACTCAAAGAGCAGAGTCAATGGACTGACTCAAATGAGAAATCATGGTTTACAATTGGGAAGGGCGTTATAATGGAATCAATGTTAAAGAATAAGAATATTTTCTATATTTATATGTTTTTTTTACTGATGCTATTGTTGATTTATGCTTTAAAGCCAATCGATTGGTTATACTTTAATAGTACAATTCCTTAAAGCCATTCTTTGTCTTATACATAATAGACATTAATAGAATGTAAAACGATAAGCACACATTATATTTCGTCCTTATGAAGGAAGTAGTTGATATCATAGATTAAAGTATGGAGATTGAAAAACCGAAGATGTTAATTGTTTCGAAAATTTTCTGCAAATTTCTTTGGCACCAACAAAATAAAAACAAGCAAAACCGGAATAATAAAAAAACACCAGAAATTTAGTAATGCAGTTCGGCACACCTTGTCTATTTCTGTGGGGCTCTCACCCAGTTAAATAACTTTCACCGAAGTACAATAGATTTACCTAAGGCTTTACTGAGCCGACATCACTTAATCCTTGACACTATCACTCAACCTCACTTTCCGTGAAAGAATTTCACGCCTAATAGTACGACCGGCTCGTACTAACCTTAACAGAGGATTTTCTCAAATAATCTTTTCACGAAAGAACAATGAACAAATAACTCATGTGATTAAAATAATAAAGAACAAAAACTAAATACACTTGAGATAGAAAAGAACAACTTTCCGATGAGTTCTGCTCTACTTAAATAAATCTGAAAGTCGTCGCAACAATAATGGGTTGATTTACGCAGAACTCATAATCAAGTCACAAAAACTTCTGCAGAAATTACAATTGTAAAAATACCCAATCAATGACAACACATCAAAGAAAACGCAATACAAAACTATTCAGCCCAGGTGACATGATCCATAGAAATTCCATTACACCCTGGTCCTTGCCCACCGAATCCACTCACACAAATTATCCACGGTGATATGAAGACTAGAACACCCAAAACAAACGTGAGCTACTTTTTTATATGTTATCCCACTACTTCGTTTTTTTAAATCTTCAAGTAATGCACACCTCCACTGCATTGTAACTCCTCTTCACGTAGCTTACGATTTTTTTATTCAGCTCTCTCAAAACATGCTCATAGCTGCAGTATTTATTCAATCAATAATTAATGCATGCTCACCCACATTATGCAGTACTCACGTAAGATCTTCTTTAGCTATTGATTGGTGCACGATACACACACGCAATAAGAGTCCCACTTCATTGTTGATTTCAAGACTCCCATATAAGATGCGTTATACAACTGCTTTATTCAAGTGCGCAACCAACAATCTTTTTGTTTATAGACAAGTAACAACCACTTCACCGTCACACCCACACCAAGTGATAAACTTCAACTTTAATTCCAAGACACCCACTGTGGATGCACACAAAGTCCTTATCTTTTATCCACATAATCCATCAATATACATCTTAAACATCAACGTGATATACCACAAATTTGTAAGAGAGTGGACTTCCATTTTGTACAGGATTCTTCCACATCTTTTTAAATCCTACTATAATTAATATCTTATATGTCCAATTAATAAATAATATCAAAATTAATTATTTAGATATATAACATATATCCTAACAATCTCCCCCTTTTTGGCATTGTTTGTCATACAGTCAAAACTCCCCCTAAAGAAGATAATTGGACATATAACCATCAAATTCACAATTCATATGAGATGGAAAAAAAACTCCCCTTAATCAAATATCAAGTTCCAAAGAACATCACAATTATCTAATCATCCAAAATTTTCCCCCTTGGGACAAAAAGATGCCAAAAAGCACGACGAATAATCACGCATATACCTTAAAATCTCCCCTCGAATAGAACATTCACCATAAACAATCTGATGTCTCCTCCTTGGGATAAAACACATAATCATAATAATCAACAATAGATGCAGCGGAAGAATCATAAGCACGCCAAGAAGACAAATTACCATCAATCAAAACACTGAGAGATATGCTCGAAAGAGCAAGATACTCAAGAGAGATCCATACCGATGAGAGAGCTGAGGAGTCTTCGGTGGAGCCAAATAGAAGTCACAATGCAAATTACTAAATAGATGAGACAACAATAGCAACATAAAACTAAAGAACTAAAAAAAATCTTTTCTAGTTATTGTTCTATTAAGAGTAGACATTAATAGAATGTAAAATGATAAGCACACTTTATATTTCGTCCTTATGAAGGAAGTAGTTGATATCATAGATTAAAGTACGGAGATATTTAAACAAATGTATGTGTGATTGTTAGAGAACAACTTCATTGAACTGACCCCATATTCGAAATTTATTTAGAAAATTACTTTTATGTCTACTGGAATTCCTCTTGTGATGATTGTATAAGTAATCCTTTGATTTGAGGTAACTAAAGTATCTCAAATAAGGATTGCTATGTTTTAATACTACTTATTACCTATTCTAGTCAAGGGTAACTTAGTCGATAGTCACCAGATATAATATGAACTATATAGAAGTAGTTGAGTGATTAACATAAGATTCATCACCCTAAAGTAATTAGGGAGAATGGTTTATTGTTCTCAACTATTATTGATTTAAAAATCCTTGGCTAAGGTGGAATGGCACTTTGAAAATAGTTTTCAATGTCATTAATTGAGTGGAGAACTAACATAGTTATACTTAAATAGTTTAGATATTAATTCCATGCTGTATGTTTAATTGAAACATTGTATGATAAAAAGATTAAATTATACAAAAAAATCATGCATAAAAAGTTTAGTCAAAGCCACTTTGACATCCTTAAATATTTGGGTAGCCATGATGCGTTGTTAGACACCAATATTAGTTTATAGATATAAATTATTTAATTAGAGAATTAAAGATATCAAAGATAAATTAAAGGTGTTTAATTTATCTAATTTTAAATATAATTTATAGTTATAATTTATATCTATTTTTGGTATATTTTGAGAACCTAATATGTTACACACAAAGAACAGGTTGATAAGAGAAAGGTCTTCTGATCAAATTAGACTTGATTGTAAAGTCTGAGAAAGTTTAGGATTAAATATGAGATATTTGACAAATAAAGATTAATATGGGGTATTGGATCTTATTTAGACATAACTGGAATTTAATTTTAATTAGAATTACAGTAATTCTAATTAAATTCCAGTTATGTATAAATATAATTTAAATTTGAATTTTATTTCCACTTGTAATTCTAATTAAATTTTAATTTTAATTTTATTTCCATTAAATTACTAAAATATTCAGAACCTATTATAAATAGGCTTATGCTCCAAGGGAACTGATACTTCTTTCCTAAAATTCTCCATAATAGTGTAGTGTTCTCTCAATACATTCTATGGGTATTGTTAGAGACAAGATAGTAGTGCAGAATAAATAATTAGAGGGATAAAACAAAAATACAATAAAGCTTCACAATATAGTACCAATTATGATTCATGCTTCGTCATATTTTACATGTTAATCATGCTATATAATTTAAGTGAACTTAACTTTTGGGAAATCAATTGAAAAAAGTTTTGTTAATATTTTATTGAGTGTGAGATCAGATCCTACCATGATTTTTCAATAGTGATATCAGAGCCAATTTTAAATCTATAACTTGATTAAAATTATTTGATTGTGATTGATCAAGATTTTAGAATTGTAATCATACATCCTAAACTTTTAAAATCAAAATAAATTAGATTTGATTATATTTGAAAAGTTCGAATTAAAAGAAGTGCTAAAACTCTATATTCAAATTTAGAATTAATGAAGCAATGTTGCAAACCCTAAATTATTGAATTTGAAAAGTTTAGGTTAATCCTTCAAAACAAATCCTAACTGCTTACTCTAATCACCAGTCATGTTTAAATCTGAAAAAATTTCAGGTTTGGGTTTATGAAACTCAAAGCTCCTATAATTGTGATTTCTTTTTCTTTAACTTGGAGGAATTAGAAAGTTTATAACACTGATGTAAAGAATTTGATTTTTGAAACCTATACAAACAAGTTATTGCGTTTGAAAGGTTGTGAATCTCATTTTGGTGACATAAAATGGTTGTGTGATTGAGTTTTATGGTTTTTATCTAGCTCATGATTATTGTTGAATGGAAGGTTGCTGGTGGTTATGTTTTGGGTAGAGGAGTTGAAGTTGTGACGGTAAGAGGCTTCAGCTTCTATTGTGTTTAAATGAATAAGGTAGTTGGATGACTTGAGAAGCTAGCTGAAACTTGGATATTGATAGGAAGTTTGTGGTTTTGTGAGGTTTTTTTGTTAAAGCTATATAAGATGGCATTTATAGAGATAGTTTGTTGGGACCCGTTTCCGAATCCCAATCTCGCGAACAAAACGGAAACGAAAACAAACGCAAGTGGGAGCAAAGAACGAAACGAAGCGAAAACGAATCGGAAGCAAATCGAATTCCATA
>JANKOE010000001.1:2748196-2761816 GCA_026284465.1 Erythroxylum citrifolium | reverse complement strand
CTTGGGTTTAACATATTGGATTAATCTTTGATGAATTTTATATGCATACTTTTATGAATAATTTGTATTTGTTTTCATCAATTTTTTTATAATTTTTTATTATATATATTGATATGAATAGGTTCTGGTTACCCTGAAAATCGAACATGAAAATAGGTTAACCGATCCTATAAGTTCTTGAGGTTAATTACCCAACCTGACATTCAGGTTTGTCAAATTGCCGAACCTGACATTCAGGTTCAAGTTCAGGTTATTTATAAATGGGTCAAGTTACCCTACCATGAACACCGCTACTATTAATAATTAGACCAGAAGGTAGTGCACAATTATTGCACCAACCTCCCTCCCATATTGCATCTCACTTTCCATAATCCACATTCACACTATTGCCACACATACTAGAGCAATCTCCCGTGCATATAACGTCAAAAAGTTTACTAACACTAAAAGTAGAAGTACTATTGTCGTCAACGATCATAAACTAATGTTAATGTTCATAGCATTTTATAACAAATTCATTGAAATGACTTAACCTAATGGAGATGAATTAATGATTTAGAAAATCAAGGAATATATTTGATTAAAAATGAAACAATTAAAAGAAAAAGAAAGAATCGGTAGAACTAATCAAATCCTCTTCCTGAAGACAACTTCGGTATCCAACCCGAACCCATCAATATTCCTAACCTCCACCAGCTTGGAGACTCTGAACAGCTCCGTTAGTGGCCCCACACTGTACAGATCATTGGCCGAGTACTTATCAGCCCGTCGAGATAAGGCCACGTGTAACACGCAAACTCCACCGGGCTTCAGCGTCCGTTCGATCTCTCCCACAAATTTCCACGGGTACAGCGCGTGGTCGAACACGTTCGAGAACTCCAAGTCAAAAGTTGCGTTCTCAAACGGCTGTGCGTGGAAGTCTCCGGCCACCACGAGCGGCGGGCACGGCACCAAGTCTATTCCGATCGAGTCCGCCACCCCTATCCGCCGCAGTGCCTCCACCTCCTGGCCGACGCGGGCCCCGATGGAGAGTGCCCGCGAGGTGTTCGACAAAAGGTTTCTTTGCTTCAACGACTCGAAGAAATCCGAAAAGACTCGAACTTTGCGCTCCCAGTCGCGAGTTTTCCATAGCTGACGGAGTTTTGGGTCTAGGGTTTTGTTCAATTGGCGTTGGATGTAGACACTGTAGTTGGTATATCCAGGTCGGATTCGGATCCCATCTTTCTTGGTCGTGCTGGGAATTGGGGTTGTCGTTTTGGAGGTGTTTCTACGGTGAAGAGGGGTAGTGGTGGCGAGGAAAGCGATAACGGCGAGAGAGAGGAAAAGAGAGAGTAGAAAAGGTTTGAGAAGAAGGGGTAATTTGAGGATAAACATGGTGATTTTTGAGCTTATCTATCAGTTGGAGAAAGAGAGCTTGAATGATAAAAGGTGGGTGTGGTTGGTCCTATTTGTATGGCGTGTTGAGAGGCAAAAAGGAGGAGGATGATTATGACATATGTGGACTACTGGATTTTGTATATATGGATTGGGGTTTTATGATAAAGGTGTGGGCGTGGATTTGTGAGATTAAGGCGAGAGAAGGGTTTTGGAGTCCAATTGTCAAACACCTTGACGTCCTCTTTCTTAGCTGTGGTTATGTTCTATTCCCAAAACAAACAAGAGATACGTAATCAGATGTGGGGGTATGGAGAATGAGAAGCCACGAATTGATGTTGGCATTCACATGCAGTGCACTGTATTAATTAATTAAATTAGATAAGGGCATTGTAAATGGAATTCTATTAATTAATTAAATTATAAGGTGGCACGTCCTTCATACATACTCGACATTAGTACGAGCAAGTACATATGTAACGGAACTAAAGTATTTGTTTTTTTTTTTAATGTAACAACGATAAGTAAAGGTTAAATTTATCCCAAGCCAACAAACTTACCCATTACACCCAGATCTTACAAGCCTTTTCCTGTCAGAAATCTCATAATAAGATTGCTCAAAACGTAAAATATCACTTAAACAAGAAGGGATAGTGTCCCATTGATGAAGGTTTGCATGTGATAAGGCTACCCTTACCAAAGAATGAGCCGCCTTATTAGCAATCCTACGCGTCCATTGGAAGGACAGATGGAGGAAATGTCGCTTAAAATTATGACAGTCATAAGCCAACATACCGATCTCCGAAGAATTAAAAGAGAGAGTTGTGATTGCCTGAACCGCCGGTAAACAATCCGATTCTACTATAACATGATCAATATTCTTATTTTTCAACCATGAGAGAGCCTCCCGTATCGATATTACTTCTGCGTCCTTGTTGGATCCAGTTATGGGAAAAGAATACTTGGAACATATAAGCCTTATTCAATATAGAATAAAGAAGGTGCTGGTGAATGAGAATTCTTTTCTTTATTATTTGTGTATAGATATACTTAACTTATAAATATATAATATCTTTTAATATAAGTCTTGGAAGATTGAAGTGTAGGATATAGAAAAAGAGAAAAGGCTTAAAACTTGAAGTGGTTAATTCACATTTATGAAATATCAAAGCTTATAATTATAGAAATATAACTATATGACTTTTTAAATATTATTACTTTTTTTGGTAATTAAGTAATCTATAAAAATAATTAAAAGTTATGTACAAGACTAGAGATTGTCCATGACACCAATCTCTTTTCTACACCAAAAAGGAAGACCCTGCGTGAACATGAGGACCCCTACAATTGTTCCTTACACAAAATCCCAATAAACGTCCTAGACAATTCTACCCACCAAGATGATCTTATGGCAAGGATCATCTTACCAGAAACACAAGCATATCATACAACAATTCTCAAGCAAAATTAAATTAGTCAAGTCTTCTTCTTCTACAATGCCGTGACTTCTAGCCCTCACCTCATCAGTGGGAGAAATCAAGCTTTGTTCTTCAATTTTACTGCACTATGTGAGATCTTCTTAGCGTAGAATACCTATGGTGGTGAAGTTGCGCCCTTTCCTTTGCAGTTATCTTCCTCTCTATCAAGTGCTTGTACAACTCTCACCCCACATTCCTTGGTAAACCCGAATGGACTTCCAGATTTGAAGAACCCGACAAAGGAGTCGTGGATCACCTACTGTTAAGACTTTAATCAGCACAATCTTAATGGGAAACATCTTTTAGGCTGCTAGGGCAGGTCCATTGCTGAAGGAGTGCCTCCTCTGTCGATTATCACCCTTGCTTCCAAGACTAATGCTTTAAGGCTGAAGCATTTCTTGAATCTGGTGTCTTCCTTGCTGTAAATACCGTAGAGGGATTGGATTCCCTATATTTTCCTGAACCTGAAAATCAAAACCTGCAAACATTACATTAGAAGAATAAAACACTCCAATATTACCTTCTCTTCACGTTTAAGCCCAGTTGTTCCATAAATTGAAATATTGCTCTAGTGCATATGTTCCCCACTTCCGAGACTTCATCTTTGAAGGTTTGGAGGTTTCTTTCAGTCCATAGGTTGATAGAAAGGATGATGATAAACACATTAATGTCACAGTTTCTGGAATTTGGTGTGTGGTTGAACCAATTAAGAATGGAATGAAAATTTGTCAAGCTAGGAAGGTATAAGTGGAAATGATAAAGACAGTGTAACCACACTGTTTTAGAGAAGGAACATTCAAAGAATAGGTGATGAATAGTCTCATCGTCCGAGGTACACAGAGAGCAGTGATTAAGGGTGTGAAGGTAAAGGAGTTTGTCTCTTGTTTGCAGTTTATTCAAAAAAGCCAACCATAGTATGAAGGAATGCCTAGGGCTATTCCCTTTATGCCATACTAGTTTATGCTAAGGCACTCTCTGAATTGGGCGTCTCATAGAAAAGTATGCAGAATCATTCGTATACTTTTTAGAAGAGCTTGGTAGCCATTCCAACCTATCATCTCGTGAACAATCTGGTTGATACTATAGAGGCTCCAAATTTCTGATCGTCCCGACTGTTGCCTCTTGTCAGCACCACTCATGATTTCTGATTACAAGGGACACTCTTGCATTCATAGGTAGCTTCGACCCATTGATCATTCTAGGTGTTGAGAAATCCTTCAAGATACTCTTCAGATGCTAAGGATCCTGCCATAAGAAAGTATAATTTCCATTTCATATCCTAAATCTGAAATGGTTCCCAATTTGATCCCTTATATATAAAATCTTTCTTCAACTCCATGAATTATAGTTGGTAGGTTGAACACTCCAGAAAATTTTCCTTTTCAGAATTATTGTGTACGCCCACCTAACCCACAATGCTTCACTATTATTAAACAAAATCCAAATTCTTTTCCCTATCAGCACATTATTCCAAGTAGACAAATGTTTAATACCTAATCCTCCCTCTCTTTTGGGTCTACAAAGGTCATTCCATTTTACCTTAGCATGAGCTTTTATCACCACCTTCTCAGACCACAAGAAATTCCTAAGTTTTGTCTCTATTTCCTTAATAATGGAAGAAGGGAGAATAAAATGACTAGACCAATATACCTAAAAGTTAAAGAGGACCAAAATAACTAATTGTAGTCTACCAGCATAAGAGAGATTTTTATGGGTCCATTTGTTAACTCTGGCATCAATTTTATCCAACAAGGGTAAACAATCCCTCCTAGACAACCGACCTGTTAAGAGAGGAACTCCCAGATATCTTATAGGAAGGTGACCTCTTTTAAGACACGAAATAACTTCCAATTGATAGGCTAACTGGTCCATATCAGGAGATAAAAAGAACTGACTTTTGGACAGGTTCATATCCATACCAAATCAGTTGGAAAAAGTGTGCAAGCAATTCAACAAAGTTTGGACCGAAGCTAAATCTACATGACAAAACAACAAAAGATCATCAGCAAACAAGAGATGGGTGAGTTTAAGAGCTTTACACCTCCAGTGGTAATTAAAGGAAGTACTATCATCAATACAAGCATTCGAACTCCTTGAGAAAACCTCCATATAGATACTAAAGAGAAAAGGAGATAAATGATCCCTTTGTCTTAATCCTAACTTTCCCCGAAAGAATTTTGAGGGAGATCCATTGATTAAGATAGAATATGAAGGAGAGGTTATACACTCTTTAATCCAATCAATGAACTTAAGAGGAAAATCTACAGCTACTAACGCATTCAAGAGAAAATCCCATTGAATCGAGTCATAGGCTTTTTGTAAATACACTTTAAAAGCACATCTCCTATGGTTATTAGAAAGATGGTAATTCATGAAAATCTCTTAAGGCCAACAAGATATTATCCCTTATTCGATGGTTCTTAATGAAAGCACTTTGATTAGGGCTGATAATGTGAGGGAGTAACTCTTTAATCCTATTTGCCAAAATTTTTGCAATTTTCTTATAGAACATGTTACAACACGAGATTGGCCTATAATCAACCATTGTGGAAGGAAGATCTTTTTTAGGAATAAGGGAAATAAAAGTCGAGTTTAGCTCTTTAAGAAGTCTCCCATGATGAAAAAAATCTCAGATAGCCTGAGTAATATCCCCCCAATAATATGTCAAGTATGCTTAAAGAAAAGCCCATTAAACCCATCCGGCCCAAGGGCCTTATTTAGATTGAAAGAGTTGAAAACATCCCTAATTTCTTGTGCTGAAACTTCAGCAATGAGGTTGTTTGTAAGATTCTTAGGAATTGGGTTGGAGAAAAGATTTTCCACAAACTCTTTAGAGGGAGGAAGGTCTTTTTTATTCCCAGTAGTGCTTTGAAAGAAACCTAGGAACTGATCTTTAATCTCTCCAAAATCAACTATCCTATTACCATTACCCACTATTAGAGAATGAATGTTATTCTATTCCTATTTGAAATAAAGAATTGTGAAAGAATTACTTTAGATGCTAATTAAACACAACTTAATAATTAACAAAATTTGAATTCAAATGTTTGGATAGGAATCAAACTCCTAATTATAGGTGTTTTATTTTATTTATAATTCTACAATTATGTTTAAATAGGAATTAACTTTTTAAATTTATTTAATTGTTTCCAAGTTAGATTATTCTAAGAATGTTATTTTCATTATATGACTTAGTTCCTAGGGTTTTATCCTTATAATAGGGTTTCTTATTGCTGTACCTTGAGATATTGTTAGTATTATCAATCGAAATACCTTGGAGAGGTTTTCTTCAATCTTTGATTAAAATATCTTTTGTTTTAGGTAATTAGCAACTTGTAACTTTATATAGCTTACTAGTAGCAATTGTTCGTAGAATTTTATCACTCTCATCCTATCCTTACTGTGAAATGGTGATCCATATCATTCTTTTGTATTTTGAATTTACTATTTTGAATTAAACATGTCTTAATGGAACAATCCAAAATCCTTATTCATAATCTCAATAATCCTATCGATGAGGGTCATCTCAATTTTTTATATCATATTTATTGTTTTTTAAGTCATTTGCTTATATTTCAATATTTTTGTTTCTTCTCACCATACATTTAATTTTCTTTTAGTGTTTTTGTTGTTCTTAATATTCATTAAAATAGATTATTCTTGAGTTTCGTTTCTTAATTTTACAAGTTAACAACAACGTTTGTGAAAAGAAGATCCTCAAAAGTCCTATTTAAAGCATATCTAAGGGGTTAGAATACAATGTCCTTTACAATTAAGGATCGTTATTTCTTTTCCAACAAGAACATAGAACTCCTTACTTTAAATTAATTATATTTTTTCGTTGTTCTTTCTTTTGATACTGTTATAAATCTTTATTGTCAAATTCTTCTTCTTCTTCTCGTTTTCTATATAGTATAATTAGATTTTATAAGCTTAATATTCTAATTTTGGATTTTCTATTATCTTGGCCTCTAATATGTCCGATTTGTTTCTTTTTTTAGAAAATAAATGATTAAATTAAAGCTTAAGGAGCTACAAAATGTGTTCGGGATTACAAATACTTAATGAAAGAGCAACATGCTAGCTAAACAAAGTTCCTAGTTGTTTTCTAATTAAACATGCAAGTAATTTCTGGAAAACCAATGTTAATCCATCTTCACCACTTGAAATGTATATTACTAACAAGACATCAATTTGCTTCTTTGGGAGTTTTTTTTTAAAAAAGGGTGAATGTTAAAAGCAGCCTTCTAGATAGATTAACGAGTTTGTAAAGAATCTTTAATCAAAGGTTTATGTTGTAAGGTAAAATGAATTTGAAACAAACGAGGGAATATTTTTACCACTAATATTTTCTTATAGGTTGATTATGACTCAAAATTGGAATACAAAGACAAAGAAAGAAGTAAGGAGGATAGAATATAAATAGACTACAATTTTATCATAAATGCAATATAAGGTCAATATGAGAATGTTATTAGGAATTTTGGTGAAGTGGGGGAGAGGCTAGAGAAACACAAAGCTACTATAGCTAGTTTACAACATAACTTATGTTTACCTACTAAAGTGGATGACTTTAAGGTTTATGACAAGGTTAAGAGTGTTGCTAACTACTTGCGGTGGTTAAACCTAAGGGAGGTAGAGGACAAAAAATTGGAAGAGGAGGTAGAATAGGAAGAAATGGTGGGGATGGATTTAGTTAAACTGGGTATAAAGAATAGTTGGATAATAACATAGGTATTATTGAGATGAAGATACCACCTTTTATAGGAAGGATAGATCTAAATGCCTATTTAGTGGAGATAGTCAAATTTTGATTATTATAACATTTTAAAAGAGAAAAAAGTAAAATTAACAATTACAAAATTTAGAGATTATATCATAGATTGATGGAATCAACAAAACTCTCACTAAGAAAAGGAACAGAAAGCCACCGATTAAAATTTGAAAGGAGATAAAAATAGTATTGAGAAAACATTTCATGTCAAATTCTTACTATTGGGATCTCTATCAAAGGTTATAAATTTTAACTTAAAGTTACAAGAGTGTGGAAAAGTATCACAAAGAGATGGAGGTTGTGATGGTTAGATCGAGTATAGAGGAGTCTCACAAGGAGGTAGAGGTTATCATGACTTACGCGAATATGGAGGAAGATATAATAACTCATTTTATTTGCGTGATAAATCTATAAATATTTAATATTATAGTGCTACACCATTCTGTGGAGTTAGAGGATAAGGTTCACATGACCATGAAGGTAGAAGGACAACTCGAAAAGAGGTCTATTAACTGTTTTATTATTTTTAGTGCAAGTTTTTTTTATCGTGAAGTAAACTATAGGATCAAAAGGATGACAAAGCTTTAAAACCTAGATATAAAGCAACTAAATTGAAAGTACAAGCACTAAGTGTAGAGAGAGGTAAGACCAATTCCTCCTTAAAAACTAGGAATCAAGATATTAAGTGCTTTATATGCTTGAGAAGAGGGAATATAGCTTTATAAGATCCAATAAGAGAATGATAATTTTGAGAGAGGATGGAGAGTATGTGTTCGAGATTGAAAAAGAGGCAAATGATGATATGTTTAGTTTAGGGAATGTCATGAGTGAACTAAAAGACCCAAAGAGGAAAAAATGATGGTCGTTAGGAGGCAATTGAGTATGTATATAGGAGAGGATTATGTAAATGAACAGCAAGTTAATATATTCTATACAAGGGCTTCCTTTAAGGATTGAATTTATAGTATGATTATAGATAGAGGGAGCGTTATATGTGGGTCTATAAAAAACAACCTCTCTACCTTGCAAGGGTAAGGCTGGGTACTATTAGATCTTCCTAGATACAATATTTTAGTAGAACTCTCACTGGATATTGTTGTTGTTGTTATCATAGATAGAGGAGTTGTACAAATGCAACTTATATAGAGTTAGTATAGAAGTTGAGACTGTCAACTACAAAAAGTACAATGTTTGAATGGGATTTAAAAGGTTAAGGGTAACCAAGCAAGTGTTAGTTTCTTTCTCATTTATAAGTATAAGGATCAGGTTCAATATGATGTGGTGCCTATGAAAGTTAGTCACATCTTTCAGGGCGTCTTTTCCAATTCAACAAGAGAATTGCACATGATGGATATAAAAATTCTTACTCCTATACCATGAATGGAAAATTAATTACTCTTACTCCATTATCCTAGAGCAATTCTATGAAGAAGAACCCAAGATTTGTGAGAGAGAGCAAGAGATTTTAAGGGGAAAGAAATGAGAGCCAATATATGGGGATAATTTAAACACTTTGGACAAACAAAAAATGAAAGAAACACAAAAAAAGATTGATTTTGGTAATGAGACTGGGGGATGTAAGAGATGCACTTTTGGCCAAGCCCCAAATAGTTTTTTCTTATTTACAAATGTTTTTTTTTGATGATGATATCAATGATTCTTTGTCTAGTGTTTTTATTTTTCTTTCACAAGAATTTAATGATCTCTTTTTTAGAGGATATTCTGAGTGGATTATAACCTATAAGATGGATAGAACACCAAATAAATTTCATTTCTAACTTAAATTCCAAACTATCTAACATATAGAACAAATCCAAAAGAGACAAAAATAAGATACAAAAATAAGTGAAAAAAACTTAGAGAAAGGCTATATGTGAGAGTTTAAGCCCTTGTGTCTTACCTATTTTTCTAATACTTAAAAAGATCAATCTTAGAGATTGTGTATAGATTTTCATACCACTAATAAAATCACCATAAAATATAGATATCCTATCGCTAAGTTAGAAGATATGCTTGATGAGTTATATGGTGCATATTTATTTTTTAAATTGATCTCAAATCTAGTTACTATCAAATTAGGATTAAAGAAAGTCATGAATATAAAAACTACTTTAAAAACTAAATATGGTTTGTATAAATGGTTAGTAAAGTCTTTTAGTTTGACTAATGCACTTAGCACTTTCATGAGATTAATGAACCATATTTTGTGAATTTTAAAGCAAGTTTGTTATGGTATATTTTGGTAATATTCTTATATAATATTAAGACCTTATATGACTAAGTTGAACATTTAAGAAATGTTTTACATATGTATAGGCAAGAGCAATTGTATGCTAACTTCAATAAATGTTCTTTTTGCACTAAACATGTTACATTTTTTAGTTATGTAGTGAGTGCAAAGGACATAAAAGTAGATAAGAAGAAAGTGAAAACTATTAAAGAGTGGCCAACACCAAAAATCATGAACGATATTAGAAGTTTATATGATTTGGCTAGTTTTTATAGGCCTTTTATTAAGGAATTTAGCATAATTATTGCACTTTTGACTGAGATAGTGAAGAAGAATGAAGGATTCAAGTGGAATGATGATGAAGAGAGAGCTTTCAACTTGTTAAAAGAGAAGTTAAGTTATGTTCCTTTATTAGCTTTACCTAATTTTGTCAACACATTTGAGATTGAGTGTTATGCTTTGGGTATAGGAATTAGGGTAATTTTGATGTAAGATAGGAAATCAATAGTAATACTTTAGTGAGAAGCTTAGTAAGGCAGCCTTAAACTACTCAACCTATGGTAAGGAGATGTATGTATAGGTGAGAACATTGGAGACTTGGGAACACTACATATGTCATAAGGAGTTTGTAATATATATGAATCATGAGTTAATGAAAATTTTCCTTATATGGTGAAATATAAGAAAAGTAAGAAAAATATAGTTGTTGATGCATTATCTGGGAGACATGCTTTATTAGGTACTTTGCATATTAAATTAATGGGTTTTGAGCATATTAAAGATTTATATGTTGATGATTATAATTTTGGTAATGTGTTTAGAGCATGTGAAAAATCTACATATGGAAAGTTCTATAGGTATAAAGGTTTGTTTAGAGAGAATCAATTATGTGTGTATTATAGTTCTTTAAGAGAGTTGCTTCTAAAAGAATCATATGAGAGAAGCTTAATGGGACATAGAGTCAAAAAGACCCATGAGGTATTGAATGAATATTTCTTTTAGTCACACATAAGGATAGATATAGAAAATGTGTGTCACAGATATGTTACATGTACGGAAGCTAAATATACAGTACAACCTTATAGATTATACACACCTTTACCTATACGGCTATACCCAATGAACAGTGGTTAGATCTTTCAATAAATTTTGTTTTGGGTTTACCTAGATCTAGAAAGGATAAAGATTTAATTTTTGTAGCAATAGATGGGTTTTATAAAATGATACATTTTTCTACATGTCATAAAAATGATGATGCATCTTATTTTTCTGAATTATTTTTTGAGATTATTATATGGAGTTCCTATAACCAATGTTTCAGATAGTGATATTTGTAACAGCCCAGATCACCCACTTGCAAATATTGCCTGCTTTGGGCCGCAGCCCGCATGGTTTTGCTTTGCCCCTTCTGACCCGGAGGGAAGGGATGAAAACGCATCTACAAGGGAGAGGTTTCCACACCCTTATAAGGAGTGCTTCGTTCTCATCTCCAGTTGATATAGGATGACAATAATCCTTCATCCTCCCCCCTTAGGGGGCTAGACGTCCTCGCTGGCATATCGCTTGGGGCTAGACCACCCACTTGCAGTTATTGTTCGCTTTGGGCCGCGGCCCACACAGTTTTGTTTTTCCCCTTCTGACCTAGAGGGAAGGGATGAAAACGCGTCTACAAGGGAGAGGTTTCCACACCCTTATAAGGAGTGCATCGTTCTCCTCTCTATCGTCTCACTTCCATCGTCTCACTTTCTATCGTCTTACTTCCATTGTCTCACTTTCTATCGTCTCATTTATATCGTCTCACTTTCTATCGTCTCACTTCCATTCGATATGCCAGCGAGGACGTCTGGCCCCCTAAGGGGGGAGGATGAAGGATTATTGCCATCCCATATCGATTGGAGAGGAGAACAAAGCACTCTTTATAAGGGTGTGGAAACCTCTCCCTTGTAGATGCGTTTTCATCCCTTCCCTCCGGGTCAGAAGGGGAAAAGCAAAACCGTGCTGGCTGCGGCCCAAAGCGGACAATATCTGCAAGTGGGTGGTCTGGGCTGTTACAATATTAATGTCTTAAGTTGCTTTTAGAAAACTTTGTAGGAAAAATTAGGAACTAAGTTTTTGTTTTCTACAACTTTTCATCCACAAATAGGTGGCTAAACCAAAGTAGTTAATGGGACTTTAGGTGTTTTACTATATGCTATTATTCACAAGAATCTTAAGACTTGGAAATAGTATTGTCTTTTGTTGAGTTTGGTTATAATAGGACTACCCATAGTGCTATGATTTATTCTCATTTTAAGATTGTTTATAGATTTAACTTATCATTGCTTTTACTTCTTATTCCTATTCCTTAAGGAGAAATATATAAGTTGGATGGAGAGAGCAAAGCAAGTTAGTGAAGAAACTACATAAGAAGACAACGTTAAACATTAAGAAAAAGGACCTAACAATAAATTAAGAAAGCTAATCAGGGAAGGAAAAAAAAGATATTTTAACCCTAAGATTGGATTTAGGTACATTTGAAAAAAAGAAAGATTTCTAAGCCAACAAATCCGAGTTGCGACTAAAAGGAGAAAGACCTTTTCAATTTATGGAAAGAGTGAATAACAATGCTTACAAGATCGACTTGTGAGGTAAATATGATGTTTATACAATCTCTAATACTGAAGATTTGTCCCTATTTAATTTTATAGATGAAGATGCTAATTTGAGGAAAAGTCCTTTGAGGAGAGGGAAAATAATGAGAATTAAGCATCAGCTCAAGCTATACCAACTTTGAGAAAAGATAGTCGCGAATTGTGATCTTGGTAGATTATACAAGGTTCAAATGAAGCATCTGAAGTTACTAAAGATTTATTAAAGAACATCGGAGGACCATTAACAAAGAATATAGAAAAGAAGGCCAAAAAAGCTTTTAATGATCTAATGGTAAATCTTTATTCAAGGAGTGAAATTTTTCTACTTCAAAATGTTGGATACAAGGCCATAATTCTGATTCACGTGAGAAAACAATCTAAGGAGTAATGTTAGATGATGTAACTGGTGTTGATGATATGGTAGTGTCTGATATTAGTCTTTTAATGAGTTTGCAAATTGGAGAAATAAAAATAAACTAACATCGAAATGGACTTATAGGACTCTAGTTCTTAGGTTTTAATGACTATAAAAAACTTTTTAAATATTGTGATTGACAACTTATTATCATTGATCAATCAAATCACCTTGTAGAGGTTCTCTTCAATCTTAATTAGAGTAAATATGATTTTAGGTTTTTTAATAACTTGTAATCTTATCTAGCTTATTAATGGTGATCAACCCTAAAAATTTTTCATTTACAAAAAGGAAAAAAATTAGAATCTTATCATTCTCATCCTATCTTTTCTATAAGTTTAGCGATTCATATCATCCTTTTGTGTTTCACATTCGTTGCACTTATATCAAACTTGTCTTGATAGAACAATCTTGATCCTTATTCACATTGGTGATGAATCTTACTAGTTCTATTAATGAGGGTCATATCAATAAGTAAATCACTTCATATAAAAATTAAATCCTCAACATATAATAACATAATCAACACATTACCGTTATGATTTTCACCAACATAAAGGCCATATTCGTGTGCATATTTTTGAATCTTTTTTATGCAAATAATTATCGACATTGTTGCACCATATCTTAGGAGTTTACTTTAATCTATACAAAACCTTTTTCAATCTCAACACTTTATCTTCTTGCTTTTTAACAATATAACCATTTGGTTGCTCTGC
>JANKOE010000001.1:2718154-2730737 GCA_026284465.1 Erythroxylum citrifolium | reverse complement strand
TTCAATTAACTCATTCACTTGAACTTTCATAAACCAAATATTGAAGTCATCAAAACTAAACAATTCTTTTCTCATAATTTTTTCTTAATTTCATCAAATTTTCTTAAATTCATAAATTTTCTCACCAATTTTTTTTCTCAATTAAATTCATTTTAATATTTCTAATTTTCACTGAAAGTTCGGGGTCCAACACTTGAAGTGGTGAGTTCACATATATGAAGTAACAAACCTTATAACCATATATAAAAGCATAATGGCATAACTCTTCAAATACTACTACTTTAAACATATAATAAACATAACACAACATAACACGTCTCTTTAAATGCATAATTAACAAAACTTAAATAAGTACTTAAAAGACTCCATAATTATTAAAACTTATGATAAGTTATTATTTTTATGCTAATTTTGGATATAAATCTCTTTAATGTGTTGAAATTTTTATTTAAAATTAATGAACTCATTTTTTAATTGTTTTCAGATGGTTTTCAACACATGGGAGATGAATTTGAATCAAAAAGATGCAAGGAAAGCAAAGACAATTCAAAGTCCCGGCTGGCAGAAATTTTTTTAACTAAGCATGGGCACGTGCAAAGGGAAAATTTATCTGTAGAATCTGATTTGAATACATATTCAATGTACTTAGGATTTTTATTATTTAGGGAATCAAGTTGTTATCTTTTAGGTGGGGATCTACTACCTGATTATGTGGGGAGTTTATCTGATAAAGATAACGATAAGGAGGAAGAGAGGACACTTCTAGTTACATCATCTTTACATTTTTCTGCTTCTGTTTTTTTTTGTTTTAAGTAGAGTTTTCGTATTTTTCTGGAAAAGTGAAGAAATGGAGACTATGTGTTCTTCTACTTTTCTATTGGATTTTACCTCTGTTATAAGTAGCTTAATCCTTCTTCTTGGTTGAAGGGAACCACGTTATCATTTAGTATGTGCGAGATTTTCTAAATAAAGTTGATTTCATTGATGAATTTTAAGTGTCTTTTGTATTGCTTTTTATGATTGAATTGATTGATTTAATTTACAGCTAGATTAGTAGGATTTGAGGTTCAGTTTTGCTTATCTAAAGTGGCAATTATGATTACCAACTGTAGTTAGGGATTGGAAATTCTAAGAAAGATACTTATCTAGATTAAATACATAACGTATGTGTATTGTCTTGCTCACTGGTTTTCTTAGTTCTTAAAGCTATTAATCAATTAAACTTAAGATCGTATCTAAGTTGTTGACTAATAAGAGTGTTTAGAATACATATTTCTATTCATTTAATTTTAAGAGAGAGCATCACTCAATGAGTATTTATTAATGGAGTTAATTTTATATTGATGATCCATATTAGTTTGATAATGTAGGTGACCTGAAACTAAGGTTCGTTATTAATTTTCCAGATCTGACTATTCTCATTTATTTCCAATTTTTGTCATTTTTAATTTCTAAAAATCATGTTAATTGAAACTCCCCCCTAATTTGTTTTAGTTTTTAACTTGTGAAACATTTACCGATAGATTCCTCGTGTGAATAATCTCAACTCTTCACTAACTACATATTGCATTATTAGAGTTAGTATTAATTTAGTTGTAGGCAACAACACTACCAAATTTTGGCACCGTTGCCGGAAACTTCTTGACGGTATATGTATGTTACATGAGTAGACAAGACGACTCAATTGCTATTTGATTCAGAGATAGAAAAGACAACCAAAAGGTTACGGAAGCAAACAAAACAGAGACAACAAGTACAGAAGACGAAAAGGATGGCTGCAAATCACACTCTTTGTGAACTAGCTGCCTCTTTGGATGTTCGACAACCCCATTGCATCAATTTTCCTAATTTGGGAGACAATAATACCTTTGAACTGAAGTTAAGGCTGATTCATTTATTACCTATTTTTCGAGATCTACCGAGAGAGGATCCTTACAAACATTTGAAGGAATTTGATATGGTTTGTATGGGTATGAAGCCTACGAATGTGACTAAGGAGAAAATCAAACTAAGAGCCTTCCTATTTTCTCTCAAAGATGATGCTCAAGATTGGTTGTATTATTTAGCTAGTGAAAATGTGCAAACATGGGTTGAAATGAAGAGACTCTTCTTTGAAAAATATTTTCTAGCATCAAGAGCTACCAATATTAGAAAAGAAATTTGTGACAATCGACAACACACGGGGGAGACACTATATGAATATTGGGAAAGATTCAAAAAGCTTTGTGATAGTTGTCCCTATCACCAAATAAATGATTAATTGTTGATTCAATACTTCTATAAAGGTCATTTGCTTACAGACAGGAGTATGATCGATGTTGTAAACAGTGGAGCTTTAGTTGACAAAACTCCGACAGTTGTAAGAGATTTGATAGCGAATATGGCTTCCAATACATAACAATTCGGGATACGTTCTGGCCATAGTTCAAAACAAGTAAATGAGGTGAATGTGACAACGTTGGAGAAGAGATTAGATGATCTTACATCTTTGGTGCAGCAACTTGCGGTTACCAAGAAAGGAGAAACAAGGGCATATGGAATATGTTCGATGTTAGGACACTCCACTGACGTATGTCCAATTTTACAGGAAGAAAGTGCATAACAAGTCAATGCCGTAGGGGAATTTGTTGGGCAAAATCAAAGGAAATATGACCCATTCTCCAGCACCTATAATCCAGGTTGGTGTGACCATAAATTTGCGTTATGGGAACTCTCAAGGACAGCAAGCTACTGCAAATTTCTAGCAATATAGGCAACCATATGTGTTGGACCCCGTTTTCAGAGCCCAATTCCTGAGTCATAAAGCGTGAGCGTAAGTTGAAGACATTGGCATAACTTTCATTAGAGATGTCAATTTAAGGTCATTCTAGGACAATTTCGAAGAGATCTTCTATACCTACAACTTTTGTGAAGACTTCGAAGAAAGATTTTTTCATTTAGAGGGTCAAAATCGCGAATTTCTGAAAGTGTACAGTGAATATCCACCAAACGGACATACACTGTGCCAAAACGGACATAAATGGGGATGGAGTGTTTTCTAAACTCGTAAAGGTCTGTTTAACGGACATGGGCGAGGCTAGAAGTCTTTCCAAACCCGAGAAGGTTTGTTTAATGTACTTAATGTCTGTTTAACGGATATGGACGAAGCTAAGGGTCTTTTCAAACCTAAGAAGGTCTGTTTAACGGACCTAGAGTCCATCCAACGGACATAGGTGAGACAAAATTCACTCAATAGCCTCCCCAAAGGTTTCTACATCTATTCTAATCTTACTTTCACTCTAAATTGTCCCAAATTCACTTCCTCTAATGCAACATCATTTTATTAGCATTCAACCACCAAGTTTACTTCATTAAACTCCCTAATCTCTACTCATTTGATTCATTACTTACAACTAATTCTCTTCATTTACAAAATCCTATCTTTCTTTTCCATAATCTCTCACTTATATGAAACAACAATTCATGGTCAAAGTTCATTAACTCAAGTTGATAACTTCTTTAAGTATACTTAATTTCAACTCAACATCATCCATACACAATTCATATTTCATTAACCTCAAAATAAAATAGTTTTACAAAGCTATAAGGGGCATTTCAAGCCACAATACATCAAGTCTCATAATCCAAAAATGAAAAATACACATAAACGAGTACAACTTGAAATGCTGCTAAAGCCTTGTGTTTTCCAAAAACTAGCTCAAAATACAAAAATATGCAAATTTTGAAGTGATGCCTTAACTCTCGATCACTTGATCTCTTGCTCATCACCTGGAGATGGGGACGGAATAGGTGTGAGCTTACAAGCTTGTGGGTAACAAGTTTATAACGAAGTAACGAGTAAAACCATTAAACATATTTATTGCCATAGTCAATTTTCATTGAATCCATGAGACACATAATTCCAAAATTCTCAACTTCTCAAACAATTCATAAACAATATAAACCATGCATTCATCAAACCTGTCAACACATCATAAACACATAAGCATTGAGAATGGTTTGGGTAGGTCCATGTGGGAGTTCTTGCGAATCTCCTATAATAACAGAATGGACTATCACAAAGTCACATAATGGTTTTGCTTAGTTTGTAAACATGAGGGAGTCCGTGAAGGTGCTCCATACCACTAGCGGGCAGGCAGGAGAAGTCTTTAACATGGTCAACGTGCACGTGACATACAGAATAGACCACCACTAACCCACATAAACATGTATTTCATGACTTGCAAAATATTGCCCAAAAAGGCACATTTCGGAAACAAAATTCCCATAAGCATGATATATTTTCAATTATCATTTCCATCTTCATTTCATAATTCGTCAACAAAATTCAAGTATCAAACTTGTAGAAATTCTTAAATCATATAAGAAGCAATAAATGCAATATTTATGAAGCAATTTAAAATCATTTTACTCTATTGATTTGAAGACACATTTATGGCTCATTAACTCAACTATAAACATGTAACTCACCTTAAATTCCTTGCTTAAAAACTTGCTTAAAAGTGACTCTTCTCTTGCTCCTCTTGCCTCTCTTGATTCCCTTTAACAATGACAAAAATCCCATTCAATAGGATTTCAAATTGAGAATCCCACAATGCATATTCACTAAAATTGATTCTAGAATACTTAAACTCATGCATTTCCTAAGCTTTATGAACCAAAACCCTTCCAAAAATCCAAAAGATTACAAAAATGAACTTACCTTGAATCTTCACCAAATAACGAAATTATTGGCTTAAATGGAAGCTCTTCTCTTCCTCTCTTTTTTTTTCTCTTATTGAACAACCTCAAAATCACTCTTAAAAACTAAAAAAAGATGAAACCCTAACTCCTTTCTCTCTTCATTTTTCGTTCCTCTCTTCTTCTCCACGACTTTCCCTCCTTTTCTTTTCTTTTCTTTATTCACGTTTTTTCCTTCTTAAAATGCAAGACCACATTTCTTCTTCCAACTATACCCTTAATGAGTGTAAAAAGTCCACTTTGCCCTTCCTTTAATGCCTTATGTCTTTTAAACTTAAGTGACTTGCCAAATTTGCCCTTGAACACTCTTACTACTTTAATTCTAACATTTCTATTCTAAATTCTAATTGTTACTTATGCTTGCTAAATTAATGACTAAATTCTAAGAAAATAAATAAATAAATAAAATAAAATAAAATATTTTTTTTGGGTCCAACAATATGTTCCTAGACAACATCAACAAATGGTAGCCAATTTCGAAGGTAAGTCTTATTTGGAAGATATAGTTAAATCTTTGGCCACTGACGGCATGGCATTTTAGCAAGATACTCCTAGCATTCAAAATCTTGAAAATCAATTAAGCCAATGACAACAACCATCAATGGGTTGAAGGCACAAAGTTCTGGAAAATTTTCAGCTCAAACATAAATTAATTCCAAACAAAGTGCCAAAGTTGTCATGTTGCGGAGTGGTAAGGAATTGAAAGGACCATCTCCAAAAATATCCAAGAGGGAAATCGAAGAAGAAGCAACAAAGGAAGCACCTAATCAGCCAGAAAAGACGCATTTAGATCTACGGAATTTTATTATACAACCCCCTTTTCCTAGTCAATTCACCAAGGCAAGGAAAGAGGAACAAGAGAAAGAGACATGGGAGACTTTCAACAAATTATAGGTAAATATTCCTTTACTTGATGCCATTAAACAAATCCCTCGTTATGCTAAATTTCTTAAGGAAGTTTGCACTTCAAAACGAAAATTGAAATTTGATGAGAAAGTGCAATTGGGAGAGAATGTTTTAGCCATACTGCAGAAGAAAAAGTTATCACCTAAATGTTAAGACCCAGGTATGTTCACTATTCCCTATAAAATTGGTGATTTGAGAATTGAAAAGGCTATGTTAGATTTGGGTGCATCAATAAATGTCATGCCTTATGATGTTTACAAGTCCTTAAACGTGGGGCCTCTAAAAGAAACTAATGTAGTGATTCAATTAATGGTTCGTTTAAAAGCTTATCCAAAGGGCATGTTAGAAGATATCTTAGTTCAGATGGGTGAAATGCTTTTCCCAGCTGATTTTTAAATTTTGCAGATGGGGAGTGATGATGTATCTTCTTCAACTCCAATTTTAATTGGAAGGTCATTTTTTAAAACCACTAGAACAAAAATTAATGTTCATGATGGATAATTGACTATGGAATTTGATGGTCAATTGATTAAATTCAATTTATACAATGCTATGAAATATCCGGATGATGAATAATCTATTGTTTATGTGGATTTTATTGACACTTGGGTGCAGAAAAATTCATCACTAAATGGAAGAGATGAACTTGAGACAATTTTGGAGATGAGAGATGCGTTACAGTGGCAGGCAATTACAGAGACGTTATTGCCCAACACGAACTTGAAGTTCTATTTGGCCATTTGGAGAAAACCAAGCAATTGCCTTACGTGGAGCTGTCTCGAAACAACTCCAAGCTACTGCCTTCATTGATTCGGCCACCCATGTTGGAGTTAAAGAGTTTGCCTAACTATCTAAAATACATAATTTTGGGTGAGCAAGATACATTACCTGTTATTATCTCAAATAAACTCACTCTTTTGTAGGGAAATCAATTGATTCAAGTGCTAAGACAACACAAGGAAGCCTTCGGATGGATAGTGGACAGTGGCTGATTTAAAAGGCATTAGTCCCAAGATTTGTATGCACCGAATCTTGAATCTTGATGGAAGATGAAGCCAAGGAGGTAAGGCAACCTCAACTTCGTTTGAATCCAAACCATGAAGGAAATAGTGAAAAAGGAAATCTTGAATCTTCTTGATGCTGGAATTATTTACTCCATTTCAGATGGTAATTGGGTAAGTCCGGTCTAGGTAATTCCAAAGAAAACTGGGGTAATTGTAATAGAAAATGGTGATGGTGAGTTGATACCCACTCGTATTCAAAACAGGTGGAAAGTTTGCATAGATTATAGAAAGCTGAATTCGGTTACTAGAAAATATCATTTTCCGCTTCCATTTATTGATCAAATCCTTGAAAGACTTATAAGTAAATCTCACTATTGCTTTTTAGATAATTATTCAAGGTATCACTAGATTTTGGTTGCACCAAAGGACCAAGAGAAAACAACCTTCATATGACCATTTGGCACCTTTTCCTACCAAAGAATGCCATTTGGGTTGTGTAATACACTAGTGACATTTCAAAGGTGTATGGTAAGTATTTTCTCTAATCTTATGGAAAATTGTGTGGAAGTTTTCATGGATGGTTTTATGGTTTATGGAGAATCTTTTGAAACATGCATTATCAACCTTGAGAAAGTGCTTAAACGTTGCATTGAGACTAATTTGGTTTTAAATTATGAAAAATGTCATTTTATGGTTGATCAAGGCATAATTTTGGGTTATATAGTCTCATCTAAGAGAATTGAGGTCGATAAGGCTAAGATAGATGTTATCAAATCTTTACCTTACCTCGCGACTGTGCGGGAAGTTTGATCATTTCTTAGTCATGTAGGATTTTATCGGCGACTTATCAAAGATGTTTCGAAGATTGCACAACCCATGTATAGACTACTCCAAAAAGATGTGAAATTTGATTTTGATGAGCCATGCAAGATTGCATTTAATAAACTAAAGGACTGACTCACTACAAATCCAATTATTCAGCCACCGAAATGGGACATTCCTTTCAAACTAATGTGTGATGCCTCAGATTATGCAGTTGGAGTAGTTTTGGACCAAAAAGTGGACAAAGTACCTCATGTCATTTACTATGCCTCCATGACAGTTAACGATGCTCAGAAGAATTATTCCACGACGGAAAAATAATTTTTGGCTGTAGTTTTTGGGTTGGAAAATTTTCGATCGTACCTATGTGGTACACAGGTGATCATTTATTCAGCCCATGCAGCTTTGAAATATTTGGTGACTAGGAAAGAAGCAAAACCAAGGTTGGTTCGGTGGATCTTACTTCTACAAGAATTTGAGTTGGAAATACGTGACAAGAAGGGAGCTGAAAATTTGGTGGTCGATCATCTCAGTCGTATCACTCCAACCAATACATCTGATGTTCTCCAAGATGAATTTCCAGATGAAAGTCTCTTTGCAATTCAACAGATAATTCCATGGTATGCTAACATAGTAAATTTTTTGGTGACTAAGTCCTTACATAGTGATTTATCTAGAGTTGAAAAGGATAAAATTAACAGAGAGACTAAATATTACATATGGGATGAACCTTATCTTTAGAAATTTTATGTTGATCAGATTATTTGAAGGTGTGTTACAGATGATGAAATTCCTTCAATATTAAGTTTTTGTTATTCATCTGTGTGTGGGGGACACTTTGGCCCGAAAAGAACAACTCATAAAATTCTTGAATGTGGACTATTTTGGCCTAAGCTATTTTATGATTCTGACATGTTTTGTAAGTCTTATGATCGTTGCCAAAGAATAGGTAGTCTGGGACGAAGAGATCAAATGTCGCTTATAAATATCCTGGTATGTGAAATTTTTAATATATGGGGAATTAACTTCTTGGGTCCTTTTCTTTCATCTTTTAGTAAGACTTATATCATTTTAGTAGGGGATTATGTGTCAAAGTGGATAGAAGGGAAAGCTACTCATACAGATGATGCTAAGGTTGTAGTTAATTTTGTCAAATCTAACATTTTGTCAGTTATGGAATACCTCGAGTTATGATTAGCGATAGAGGAACTCATTTCTATAATAAAGCTGTTGGAACGTGGATGAAAAAACATGGTGTCTCACATCGTATTTCAACTGCATACCATCTGCAGACGAGTGGGCAACCCGAAGTCCCCAATCGAGAGATAAAATCAATTTTGGAAAAAAGTGGTGAATCTGAACAAAAAAGATTGGAGCTTACATTTGGATGATGCCTTGTGGGCATATTGGACTGCTTACAAAACTCCAATAGGCATGTCGCCGTATAGGTTAGTATTCAGTAAACCTTATCATTTGCTTGTGGAATTGGTAGAGGCTAGTAAACCTTGTCATTTGCTTGTGGAATTGGTAGGGGCTGTAAAGTAGTTAAACATGGATTTGGTAGAGGCTAGTGACAATAGGAAGTTGCAATTGCAAGAATTAGAAGAGATTCGCAATGAGCTTATGAAAATGCAAAAATTTATAAGGAAAAAACTAAAGCTTTTCTTGATAAATTGATTTTTAGGAAGCAATTCTTAGTAGGACAAAAAGTTCTTCTTTATCATTCAAAGCTTAAGTTATTTCCAAGAAAATTACGATCTCGCTGGCTCGGACCATTTATTGTTACTAATGTATTTTGTCATAGTGCAGTAGAAATTCAAAATTTAGTCACTTCCAAAGTGTTTAAGATTAACGGACAACGTCTGAAACCATACTATAAGAACTCTCCAGCCGAGAATGTGGAAGAGATAAAGCTGGTAGCCCCAATCTATCTCTGATCAAGTAAGTTGGTGAACACGTCCAGCTAACGACTTAAAAGAAGCACATTTGGGGGCAACCCAAAAATTTTATACTCAATGTTAATTTTATTTTTCAGTATTTATCATTTTTTAAAATTTGTTTGATTTGTTTTGTTTCAGCTGTCAAATATATTACATTCCCTTTAGTATTTTCATTTGTTAATCTTTTCAATTCTAATTTTATTTTTAAAAAAACATTTTCCTTTCCCGCCGCCCACTATCATTTTACTGCCCATCCCATTTTTTCCTCCCCACTTTTATTTATTTCTTGCTCTTACCTTCATTCACTCACAATTTCACACACCCACTACTGAATTAGTAAACACCCACATCTTTCCAACGAAAAACCCAACCTTTTACCCTCTTTCTCCCCATAACCCACCCATTTCCCAGTCCAAAGTTTTGTTGGTTTTGTGTTTACATTTTCGTGTTTCAAGACTGCAAAAGCATAACAATTGGAACCATGCCATAAAAGAAGAGTGATTCACGTAGTTTAGCTTCACCAATCACGTCATTTCCCAACTTTCCATATGACACCACGGCTACAGCACCAACTCCATCAATCCCTCCAATGTCCGAAGCAACACCAGGCCCTTCAACGAGGAATCACACTTAGAAAGGTAAGCAAGTCAAGAACAGAAGCCAATGGAATTCAAGAAGTGGAGGTTTCAGTTCTTTTCGATTGCCAGAAGACAACCAAAGATTTCAACAACTAAGCCAACACAAAATCTACCCCTGTAAGTATGTTCTTATCGACACTCTTGAAGCTTTACAAGTTCGTAATTCTTTTGAGCAACTGATTGGACAAATTTGTTGGAATGTGTTTGTTAAAATTGACTGCCCTGTATATGTTGAATTAACAAAAGAATTTTAAAGAACATTTCAATTTAATTCTTATGAAGAATTCAACTTGTTTACTGAAGGAATTGTGGAATTTAGACAAATGGGTAAGGAATTTGCATTATTTGTTGCTGAATTTAACGTGGCCATGGGTTTTATATCAGCTGATGGTGTTACAAATGAACCATTTATAAGTTCTTGTTGTGATTATTATAGTGATTTTTATGCATCTAAATTGTGGACTCAATGGTTCGTTAACCCTCATCCATATAATGCCAATGCACTTAAGAGTTTGCATTTAAAAAATCTTATTTTCAAAATCATACATCGACTCTTAGCGTATAATTTTTCAGGATGTTGGGATTCTGCGGGTATACTTTCTAAGGCTGAATTTTATTTTTTGTGGTGTATGGATAGACAAATTCCTGTTAATTTGAATTTTTGGTTTTTGACACAATTTCAATCTGTGTTAAACAAAAAATCCAAACCATTAATATTAGGGTCCTACATTACTCAATTGGCCATTAATTTGGATTTATTAGACCCTGACAATACTGACATGATTGTGGCTTGTGCCATAGAACCTTTGGATATTGAATGTTTGTGCAGGATGAGAATCGTGGACATGAGTCATGGAAGGATATCCTTTGTTAATCCGGGCCCAGCTGTCGCTTCCAACCCATATCTAACCACAAGGAGTCGGGTTGTCACAGATACACCAAGTACTAGCCAACCTGCCTAAGCCAATTTGGACGTTCGTTTAATTGGACTTGAACGCCATATGCACCGAATGGAGGACAATTTGATGGCATATTGTGCACATCAAGGATTCCAACATCCTCAACCCCATGATTTCAGCGCTCAACTAATAGAGAAGCTTTCTTTTCTCTCTTCTTTTCTATTTTCTCTTCTTTTATCTTATGTCATTACATTGGGGATAATGTATGAATTAGGTGTGGGGGTGGGGTATGTTCCATATACCTGATAGTTAGGAATCTTTGTTGAAAATTTTTGAATGCTTATTGACTTATTTACAATTAATTAGCCAACTTTGACACTTTCTAGACTTCCATTTTTAATGACTTAACTAGTGCACATAACTTGAGTTAAATTTATTTTAGAACAATATATGTCACTTAGTTAAGAAATACAAGTGTATACACTTAGTAAAGTTTTGGTAATCATATGATTAAACATGGTGTATAATAGTGGTGAACTGCATTAACCTGTGAGTTTTTAGGCTTAAAAGATTGAAAAATCTATATCAATTTATATTTCTTTGATGTGTGATTATCTTCTAAGGTAAATTTTTCTTTAGAACTTGCTTGGATTCGACTTGAGACCACATTTATACATGCGTGCACAAAAATGATAAAGGTCATCTCTGTTTTAACCCTTTAGCTTAAAGAGCTAACCTAATTCAATATCCTTTGTTAAACTTTTTTAGTCGAACCCTTTTTCTTGATAAACCCTCAATAAACAACTAAAATCTCTCATATCTTCACCCATCATAAATGTAAGTAGGCATTCTAACCACATTTTATGTCAAACTTATTTGGAGAGATATAAAAAGCAAGGAAAATATAAAGATGAAAGGAAATTGAAAAGATTTAGATTTGAATTGTGTATTGTATTGCTGTCTTTAAATATCAGTACATTGATGAAAAAAAGAAAAAGAAAAATAATAATACAACAGTGAACAACAAGTTATGGAGTAATCTATCTCTACAGAATGACGTTGTTGACTCCTTTGTGATTGAATTTGTGTCTCCATAAATGGTTAGGTGCTTTGCTAATGTTTACAATTTTTGCCCTTGTCCATTTATCAATCCTCACCTTTACCTATAGCCCAATACAACCTTGAATAAAGTCCTTTTGATTTGTGCATGTTTGTATTTCAAGTGGTGAAAAGTTGGTGAAAAAGCAAACATATGGTAGAATATTTGTATTAGAAGAATTCGAGTTAAATACTGAACTAACAAACACTTGAGTGACTTAAGTGAAATCCAATCCGTGAGAGTTTGCTATAATTATGTGTTAGCTTTTGAAATACGATTTCTTTAAATTGACTTTGTTTATATTACTTGAATGATTAACTCTGGGGCATTTATTGGTTACAAAATTGTTTGACTCTTGAAGTGTACATTATTTACTGTAATGAGACTTCAAATAAAGAAAGTTGATTAGTTGGCCAATTGATTGCAAATATAGTTTGTTGAGGACGAGCAAAAGATTGGTGTGGGAGAATTTGATAAGTTGTTATTTTTGTGCTAACTTTGGATATAAATCTTTTTAATGTGTTGAAATTTTTAT
>JANKOE010000001.1:2694846-2706683 GCA_026284465.1 Erythroxylum citrifolium | reverse complement strand
CAGTAGGAAAAGGATGCATTTGTAGTACATCTGCTCGAATCTTGTCAAGTCGGTCATCAAGGCCATCCAAAAATATATATACTCTCTCCTCTTGAAGGAGATTATTATAACATTGAATATCAACAGCACACTCCATTGGATTTGGACGACGAAAATCAATCTCACGCCACAAACCTTGGAGATCATTATAATATTTTTCAAGAGAGCCTCCAGATTGTCGCAAACGGGTCACACGGCGTCGAAGATCATATACTTGCGAGGTATCACTACCATCAAAGTAAGTAGTAGCAATCGAATCCCACACCATCTTTGCTGTAGGGAAAGGAATAAAATTACTAATCAAGGATATGTCCATGGAGTTAATCAACCAGCCTTTGACAATAGCATTGTCTGTACGCCATTTCCGAAAGGTTGGATCAGTTTGGGAAGGTTGAGGGAGATCGCCATTAATAAATCCCAATTTGTCTTTTCCTGAGATGTACATCTCAACAACTTAGGACCACAGTGCATAGTTGGTGCCATCCAACTTAATGCCAATCTGAGCAACGAAAGTTTCTGTAGTTGGGGTCGTCTGTCTATTCAATATTTCAGACATTTTCATGGTCAGTTCAGTGAGGGTAGGGTTGGATTGTTGTCCCCCATAGGGATCTGAGGTTTCTGAATCTGACATGGTTGTGAAACGAAAGTGGAAAAAAATAGATGAGTATGTCAAGGATCGGTTGGCTCTAATACCATGATAATTCGTGTAGAAGAAAGAGCTTTCTCTAATTTTTTTTTCTTTACTGAGAGCAAGTACAGAAATATATATAGGTCCTATTCTATTTTCGGCTATACACAAAATACGACTATGATAAGAATTGACCCTTGAATTAAGGGATTTACATTAATCAAGAGATCAGTATCCTATAATCTCTCTAGTTTGACAGCTCACGCCAATAATCTTCTCCTGATTTATAAAATCAGAACTATATAAGGACAGTTCCTTCAGCAATAAGGGAGACGAGAATGTTTTGCTAAAGGCTTCAGAACAATTGATTGGATCAGACTTTTCCCGTGTCGAAGAGGTTTTGGTGTATGGCACAAGATGTATGAACTAAAGTTAACGTTAACGTGCTGAAGTTGCTAGAAAATAAAAAAGAAGTTGATGAGATGAGGTTAAGTTCATAACCTTGGACGTTACTGTCTCCATAATGGAGTTTGAACCCTACAACATGCAGCATTTATAGCCCAATCGTTACCACATCTTTACTTGACAAGATTTTTCATAAACAAGCACGGGCAGGCAGTAGCGAAGCTACTGCTTGGTGACCCTCAAAAATTTTTTTTTTTTAAGAAGAATAGAAGATATGCGTAAATTGGATACATTGCCCTCTGGATTGGATACATTGCTTCCCCTGAAACAAATTCCTGGCTTCGCCACTGCGGGCAGGTGTTACTGTTGGAAGTCAGCGACTTTGAATTAACAGTCTTTCCCGACTGTTGTCAGTTAATGTACGATTTCTGAACAAAACAGATTTCACTTTGCCGAGAGAAGCTAGTATTATGCGAGGAAAACTGTTTCACTATGAAGCAGGTTTCTGAATCATGCAGAGAAATCTCCGTGAAGTTGTTTTAACCTTTCCCTTGTGCGTTCTGTCGTTGGGTCAAGAAAATAAAGATTTTGGAGCAAATCCAGTTCTGTCTTCCTTAATTTTGTTCCTCAAAGCGATAATCAACTTGTGATAGCTTCATTTTGGAAGTACAATTAAACTTTTTTGTTCCTCAAAGCGATAATCAACTTCTGATAGCTTCATTTTGGAAGTACAATTAAACTTGCAGTTATCAGAATATCTAAGAATGTTGCCATGCTCCTTAAGTTCAGATTCTCAAAATCAGGACAACCACAACATAAATTGTAGACATCCAGGTTTCGATTGAAAATATAATACATTTAGTTACAAGAATACCTGAGCTGCGTGAATCTCCCAGTAGATTCTCAGACAACCTTTCCCTTGAAGATTTACAGGGTAATATTTAAAATGAAAGGCAAGATCAAGGTAGGAACTGAGGAGGAGAAGTACGAGCAAAATAGTTCTGTAAGAGTTTCGGCTCATTCCCTGCGTGGACTTGATTTAAAACTTTAACAACCAAACTTTAGAACTAGAGCTGTATCACCGGATGTACAAAAGACCCGTGCGGTGAGTGTGCTCTTGGGAGTGAGTGGCTGAGAGCTTGTTGCCTCTTTGCGTAGCTGAACCCCGTCATGTTAGACTCCGCTTGAAACCCTGCTACAGGAAAGTAGGAATCTGAAACTTGACGCATTTGCAGGTCCAAATTTGCCTTCTCGTTTCTTTTGTGTGCGACTCCGTCGACTCTTACAGCATCTTGGTTCTTACACCCCAATAAAATGCTGGGATGACGCTTTGGAGTTTTGGTTTTCACGTCCGTTGACACAGGAAATGCTTGTGCTGGACTTGTTGCAGATGTTGGAAGTCTAAGTTCTTCATAATCTGCAGCACTAGCAGTGACCACGCTCCAGTCAATACTAGCCTCACTTGGTGCATAGCAAGTTGTTGGGGTTACACAGCCTGGAGTTGCATCTGATCCTTGTCTTGCGAGGAACGGCCTGACTTTTCCGGTGAGACTCTCTATCTCAAACAAATCCGAGCTCTCATCACTGTCATTTTCATTGGAAACTCTAGTCGGTGTTGCAGAATATGCAAGTTGCTCAGCTCTTGGAGTTGCGTCCCAAGACAACATTGTTAGCCTCCTTTCAAGATTGAACGACTTGCTTCTCCAATCATGCACTGTTGAGCCAAATACCTCGATTGAATTTCGTGGAAGAAGGTCAAATTGATCTTGTTGTTGTAACTTAATTGGAAGATTTGCAGTAGCAGTAATCGAAGTTGGGAAACTGAAACATGTTTCTTTGTTTAGCCCATGTCCCAACTTGTTGAACTGCCGGTGGATCTCTTCCTTATTCCAGGATCTTGATCTTGGCTCATATTGGAAGCCAGGATTCTTTTTTGTGTTCTTTATTCCAATTTCTTTGACTTGGAGTAGACTAGAATCAGGAGTTTTCTTGAAACTGATTTCACCAACATGTTCATGGACATCAACGAAATCCTTATCAGGACAGGAACAACATCTGCAGCCAAGACCTGAAAGAAAAAATTTGCCTTTAACCTTGTTTGTCTTTCCTCCTGATGGATGCCTCATAACCGGCTTTAAAAGTGCACTTTGGCTGTTCCCACTGGATTCAGAACGAATACTAGGAGTTCCAGCAGGAACTTGAGGTTTGACAGGAACTGCACTATCAGGAACTTGAGGTTTGACAGGAACTGCACTATCTCTCTTAGTTTGGTATTTGCTCCCCGCAGCTTTGGTGATAGTTCTTGGACTAGCATCATTATCCATCACTCCTTTGAAGTACTTCTCAGCACTAAACACCCCAATCTCTTCCTGTTCTTCTTGTGCTGTTCCCATTAGATCATGATGTCCCTCTTGAAAAGTATCGTTTGGACTGCGTTTTATAGTTGCCTCTGCAAGTTTACGAGTAAAGGTTTCCACGGGGTTCACGTATGAAGAAAAGGAAACATCACGAAGGTTTTCACTGTTGTTTTCCGAAGACAACTTTTGAGGGAGACTCATCACTGTCGTTGAGTTAGGCACAGATATGAGGATAAAAAATCCCGGTACGAAGAACTAGACTAAAAGACGAGAAAGAAAGAGACCCAACGGGAAAGAACTTGGGACTAGAAACAATGGAGAGTAATGTACTGATAAAAGCTAAGAAAGGACAACTTTCTGTTTCAGACAACAGGAATTTCTTTTTGTATGAAGAACCTTGAGGCTACTAATTCTATGAAACTGAAAGAAAATAAATCAGAAAGTGACCAAAGGTTGTAGCTATCTCAGGAGAAGATATGAACGGAAGAGAAGAGGCTGAAACTAGAGACTGCTTGAGAGAACTAGTGGTTTATGTAGGCAGCAATGGAGTACACAATGTCAAAAGGTAGGACCATATGCTTGTAGACTAATCCACTTTTTCATCTGAAGAAAATAGATGCCATGTACAATCATTTTCAGTTAAAATGTACTGAAAATACAAAATTTTCTCTTCTTTTAACTATAAAGTAACATAGTTTATTTATTTGATACATGACACTTCGTTTGTGTTTGGAGATTTGAAAGACAAACCACTAAAGCCAAGCCAAAGGGTCGGGTTCGAGCAAGTGAATCACTTCATTTCATCAATATCCACCAAGTTATTTTAGTTAAAGGTTATTGTCTTTGATCATCACAACAGACACAGCTGATGACTAAACCATTTTGATATCTTTCCATTTCTTTCCAAATTCATGGAAATCCCACGATTCCCCGACACACAGGATCCCTTGTCCAGAAGATCTTAAACAAATGCTTCACTGTCTTTTCCCGGCGTAAGAATGGTGCCGCTACAAGTTTTTGACATACCTGCAAGATAAACATATCAAGATCTTTGTTCATATGTCCAGATCAGTGACAAGACTGAATACTTGAGGCCAGAGAGTCACCACGTAATACATTGTATACCGGAGTTTGTAGCCGACAAATGCCAAACCTTGTTAAAGATCTGCCCATCACAACTGTTGCCCATGTTACCTGAAAGCACTGTAGACCACAGAATAATTTACTTATTCAAGAGAATCGTTTATTAATGGGTGAAGACTAAAGTGTAATCCTACAGCGGACCGATTATACGGAAAAGAAAGCATGTCAAACTTGTTAGTTTATCCACTTGGTTGATTGCAATTTAATATATGATATTATTATTTAAATTAATAAATATATTCTTTATTTAAATTATATTTTATGTTTGATAGTAAAAATTAAATCTTTAAAATAATTAGTTAATTACTATACAACTAAAATTATGATAAGATCATACTTAGGAGATTTTATTTGTATTTATGTATTATTCTTAATTGTAATTTTATCAGAATGAGATATTGATGGAATAGCAAAATTATCACATAATGATCTCATAAATTAAAATATAAAGATATTTAAAAATTTGTAGATATTTATTAGAGAATAAGTTCATTGAATTGACCTAATTATGAGGATTCGAAATAGAACATTATTTATGTACGTATGTACATATTTTTTAACTACAACAAAGTTGACATTAGTCTACAAAAAAATCGTAGCTAAAGTTATATAAAATGTCACTTATAGTTTTTAGTTACGTTTTCATTTTGCCTCCCAAAACATCGCCAAATCTCCATAGTTGAAAGCTATAGGCGACGTTTTTAGAAATTATCGCTAATAGTTTTTGTACGATTACTTCGTAGCTAAATATTATTAGCTACGTTTCTAAATTTTTTTTAGAAATGTAGCTAAATATAATTAGCCACGTTTTCATAAACATAGCCAAAAGTTTTTAGTTACATTTCTAAAAACGTAGGCAAAAATTTTATAAAACGTAGCCAAATTTTTTTAGCTAGGTTTTAACCAAATGTTAGACAATTTTGGAATAATTTATTTATTATATTTTTAATCCATATCATTGTATATAATATATCGGTATATTTTTAATTGTAAATTTATTATACAAATAAATTGTACAAAAATAATTCAAAATATGAAGCATTGTATATAAAAAGTAAAATATCATTAAATTATACCAACAAAAGGAATATTCTTTGTATAAAAGATTTTAATTACAAATTTAACAATTCTTATAGACAAAATAATAAATAAAAAATCAGTTTACAAATTATAAATGCTCATATTAAAAAAAATTAGAACATAACTGGAATGACTACCTAAGACTGTCCATGTCGATAAACTTGTACTAATCCAAAAAGCTTAGTTAAAATATAGTAAAAATATTGTAAACATTAAAATAATAGGTTCTAATTAAAGCAAACATCATATAACTTTACTATTCACAACATAATTACTCAGTAGTTGCATCTTCATCAATTTTGTAATCCTAGAAAAACGTATTAAATTTAAATTATATTACAAACAGGAATTGAAAGAAAAAAAAGTATAAGAGATACAATTAATATCATTCACTTTCCTCTTGATTTCCATCATAATCTAGGCCAAGTAATTTTTTTGGATAACTTATAATGTTTTACTAATTTTGCTAGAGTTTCTTATAATTCAGTCTTTAAGCCCCTTGCTTTTCTCTTGAAGTTCTTATATGACTGCTTTATTTGATGAGGTTGAAACTTTTGGCTTAGGACTATAGCTAAGACTTTTGACAAAGCCAAAACGTATATTAAGTACGATATTACAAATATCTTTTATACTGAACTCATTCACCTCAGACATAGATTTCTTTACAAACTATTGCATCTTATTATAAAATTAAAAAATAAAACTAATATTCAATTCAAATATTATTACTTACTACTGTATTAATAAATGAACTAAAATATTAAACAAATTTTTATACTTACGTAGTTGTTTTCTGCTTCTTTTGACATCCACCTTTGCTTTTCTTATAGTGAGTGCCTTTGTATAGTGTGATCCTATCACACTCTTGTCCATGTAGTTCCTTCTTACTCTATTTTATGGAAAAAAAATACAAGGTACAATAAATAATTTAGTGTTTATTGATATAATTATAACTTGTAAACAAAGATCTTACGTATTTAATTCAGACAACTACAAATGATTTTGACCTTTGATTATGAGGTAATTTCATTTTTTGCTCTACTGATCTTTGCCTTCTCACAATTTTCCTAAATAAATAAAAAAGATTAGGTAGTTGTTAAATCATCTAACAAGATTAATAAAAGCAAATGTGAAGGTAAAGAAAACAAACCTAAACTTTCGGGTCAACCTAATAATCACATAAATTATTCCAATTTTTTTAAGACTGTCATTTGGGAACATGCCTGTGAGATCCCACATCGTTGGAGAGGAAAACGAAATATGCCTTATAAGAATATGGATACCTCTCCCTCAAAGGCGCGTCTTCCTAAGGGTGGGAAGAGCAAAATCGTGAGGGGCTTGGAGCCCAAAGCGGACAATATATATGGGAGGGTGGTATGGGCTGTTATAAATGGTATCAAAGCCGGTACCTGAACCATCTGGACCCTAAGGGAGGTGGATGATGAGATCCCACACCGACTAGAGAGGGGAACGAAGTAACAGCCCAGACCACCATTTCATAGATATTGTCCGCTTTGAGCTCCAAGTCCCTCACAGTTTTGCTCTTCCCACCCTTGGCGAGAGTCTTCCCAAATGTAGGAAGAGCAAAACCGTAAGGGGTTTGGCCCGATTGGCAACTCAAAGTGAACAATATCTATAGGCGCGTCTTCCAAGGGTAGGAAGAGCAAAACCGTGAGGGGTTTGGCCCGATTGGTAACCCAAAGCAGACAATGTCTGTTGGCGGGTGGTCTAGGTTGCTACAAATAGTATCAGAGTCGGTACCTAAACCGTTGTACCAGTAAGGTTGGGCCCTAAAGAGGGCTGAGCATTAAGGGAGGTGGAGAGTATGAGATCCCACATCGATTGGAGAAGAGAACAAAGTATGCCTTATAAGGATATGGATATCTCTCCCTCAAAGACGTGTCTTCCCAAGGGTGAGAAGAGCAAAACCGTGAGGGACTTGGAACTCAAAGCGAACAATATCTATGAGGGGGTGGTCTGAGCTGTTACAAATGGTATCAAAGCCGATACTTGAATTGTTATGCCAGCTAGGTTGGGCCCTAAGGGGGGTGGATGATGAGATCCCACATCGGCTGGAGAGGGGAATGAAGTATGCCTTATAAAGGTATGGATACCTCTCTAATATAGATGTGTCTTCCTAAGGGTGGGAAGAGCAAAACTATGAGAGGCTTGGAGCCTAAATCGGATAATATTTATAATACCGATGCAACTTAAAACAACGATTTTTAGTCCTTTGTTTCAATAATAAAGTCATGTAGTTTGAAACATTTAGGTTCTCAATATTAACAATATTCTATTTCAACTGTGAACAATAAGTAAAAGTATAATTAATCTTAAAATAATTGAGACAATATTGCATATAGTTATACATATTGAAAAATTATCGTAACTTTATCCAAGCATTTTCAAGAAAGTTGTTTTCCTTCAAATCTTCAACTTGTTTCACATAAGGTAATTATGTTCTCGTAATAACCCCTAACTCACTTGAAAATTTTGCAGATTGGATATTGTCTACAAAACGACCTTATTGAGTATCAATCCATATTGCAACATTTATTCGTTGCTATTCACAACCTTTAATTTTACCTCTACATCTTTTTCTAATACTAGTATTAGAAGTTGACAACAAATCAATAATGATAAAGACATATTAGAATATATAAATATATATTTGAGTATAAGTTTATTTGTGGGTGTTAAAAATTAATAAACCTACACTAGTTGCTTCATTGTTGTTTGAGGTAGAATGAAGTTGTGTAAGACTAACTTCATTGGTGTCTGAGGTAAAATGTTGTTGTTCGCTAAGAATTGAATGGATGGCACCAACTAATTGATCTGGTTGAAGTTGCAGATCCTTCCATTCTACAATTTCCATAGTTACCACTTTCTTCCTTTTGTTTCTACTTGGTATCATTATATTGGATATCTATTGAAAAAACATAAATTTTAGTAACATTACAATACGTTCAATCATCATTATCAACATACATTCAACCATTAACGTTAATCACATTAACATAAGTCAATCATCAAAATTACGTATATTAACAATATAATTCTTCTTAAGCAACTTTCAATAACTTCTTAAAATTATCTTTTGTAATTCTACCAAATGTATTAGGCAAACCTATATCATTCATAATCTTTATATAATTTGTCAAATCCTATAACATCTTTCCAATCCCATCATCACCATCGTTATTAATATCACTATCATCTACATCATTATTGTTACCACTATCATCATCTGTATTAACACTTCTAGCATTACTTGCTTCAGAATGCTTGCCATGATAAATACATGGAGTATAAAATTTATCTATGCCTCATATTAGCAAGTGATTATATACCATATCTTGACTTTAAATGTTAAAATTTAAGCAATCTACGCATGGACAACGAATTTCACATTGTAAACCCATTTGATCTTTTACAAATCTCAAGAAGCTCTTCACTCCTTCTAAGTATTGAGTGGACCATTTTTGATGAGACATCTAACTTTTGTTCATGTAGCTATACAATTAAAATTAAACTAAATGTAATTGAAGTTGTAAATAATATAATGATAAGTCAATTTAAGTTGAATAAGTATAGTACAATACAAAATTAAGCTATGCATATTAACTATACTTCATATAAGGATTATATGAATAACCCTAACTTATTTTTTAACTTCCTCCTCTAATTTGCTCAAATTGCCAAAATTTAGAATAGAAATATGTTAATCACTCAAGTTATACGCCCCGTTTGGTTGTTCGCTGATCAACCAAAAAATAGCTTATTGACCCAAATCAGCTGATTGACTTTATAAAAAGTTATTTGGGCTATTTGGTTATGAGCTGGTTGGGTTGGCTGATTCTACCCAACCAGCCGCAGGAGCGTTTTAACATAATCAGATGATAGTTTTTATTTTAATATGGATTTTGCCCTCTTTATACTTTATTCTTTGACTGTCTCATTTCTCGTTTTCGCTAGAGTCTTCTTCCTTTCCTTGGCTCTTTCCTTGCATCTCTCATATTTCTTGGTTCTCATGATAAAACTAGATCAGTTGAGATTTTTTAGCTTCTGAAAAATTTTTAATGAATTTTTTAGATCATTTAGATGTGTTTATTTTCCTTCTTATGGTTCTTAAAAATTCTAAATATATAAAAGTGTGGATTTCAATTTGCATGTGCTCAGTATTGACTATTGTTCTTATTTTTTGAGACGGGTCGAACTCCATAGTGTTATTGTCGTTCACTCCCATGGATCAACGAAGAACAGTAGACCAAATGGAGATTGGCAACCCAACAGAAAATCGCATTATTCATCCACGCAATAGAACCGACAACTTCCTCGATCTTTCTCTCCCAATTGACTGAACTCAGCAGAATTGTGATTGTTCTCCGCGAAACAAACACAAATTTGCGTGCTCCTCTCTTCGAATCTCCATGGTAGCCTTTAAACTTCATCAATTTGAATCCCCATTGATCTAATTTCTTGGTCATGAGTTCAATTAATTTGAAATTGTGAATTGATGCCTTCGGTTAATGGATTTCTTTATGGGTTAATTGAATTTCTATTGGGTTTTACCGATTGATGGGTATTGCGCTTAAAAATTTTGGAATATGTCATGTTGATTAAGTTAATGGTTGATTGTAATCGTAGTGATTATTGTTGTTGAAGCATGAAATTATTTAATGGATGTTCTGGGTGTTGCGTTGAGACTTTGAGAAAATTGGAAATTAGTATGATTTGAGTCAACGATATTGCTGATTTGTTGGGCAATTGTTTCTGCTGATTTGCGTTGAGAGTATTGCTGAAATTGATATTTGTTATTGATCTTTAGTTTTACAATTTAGTTTGTTTTCTCATACTAACTTCTTACGTTGCTATATTTGGGAATAGATGAGTATTATTCTGCAGGATTCTTCGTTGCTATTACCCATTTTTCTTATGAAGAAGTAGCTGGTAACAGAGAAACAATCCCTGTGACAATAGGACCTTCTGACTCTGACAATGCAATAGGCACCTTTAGCTTTGGAGAGATCTGTTTCTTTCTCTCTTTTCCATGGACACTTTCAGGGCAGTACTCCTTTTATTCTTATCTGTATTAATCCTATTTTTACACTAGGGACAATGTAGAGACTAGGTGTGGGGAGGGTCTAATATATTGGTTTATATTTATATAACTATTAATATTCATATTGTTATTTATGCACTTTAATATTTGCATTTGAGAATCTTTGAGCTTTAGATTGAAATTTCAAGTTTAAAGGAATAAGTGATGAAAGTGTTGAAAAATAGATTTTACAAGAGATTTCCAGCTTCCAGCAGCAACTTTTGAAAGAAATTCTACACCTAGACCTTTATTTGATCCAAATGCTATCAATTTGAAGTATTTTCTTCCTTGCCTTTGAAAGTTTTGGAAGTAAGTATGAATATACTTGTCTTTTGAGGTTAAAATTGCATGAAGAATTGAGGTAATAATAGCTAAGCAATTTTTTGTTAAGTTGAAATTGATTATAAATTTAGCAATTTGATTTGTTTAGAGAATTGTGCAAGTTTTTGACACCAATTTTTATCCAATCATTGTGAGATATTTGAGCCTAATTTATGAATATGACACATTACATCTTGTTCTTATTTTATTCTTTGATTGAGTGTTGTTAAAATTGGTTTTGAAAATCTAGAATTTGCTTCTTTATTCTTGTCAAGACCACATAATGAATTCTTACTTTAATATGATAAGGGCAATTAGCTTTTAACCATGTTATCTTTCTTAAAAAGCATACCATTTTCCTTCCCTTATATACGAGTTTTGGTTCTATCAATCACTAGTTTTATCCATTTGATCCAAGACCTTGGAATTGTTTTCCCCCCTTTTAGTTTCTGTATTATTTACATTTGTTCTTTGTTCCAATAAATTAAAATTGGATTGATAATATGGTATTGCCAGTCTTATTTACTGACCCAACTATATGGATTGGTTTGATTGTATCTATTGTTGCAGCATGATGCTGCTTGCCCTATAATTGCCAGACTAAAAAAGGAAAGGGATGAGGCAAGATCATTACTTGCATAGACTGAAAGACAGATATCCCAGCTAGGAGCAGCAGCCTCTATGGAAAGCCCATCATGCCTGGTCGTACTGAGGTAGCTATCTATGCTTCTGATTGATGGTTCTAGCTATCTATGCTATTGAT
>JANKOE010000001.1:2661963-2675970 GCA_026284465.1 Erythroxylum citrifolium | reverse complement strand
GTCTTTATTTATATTAATTATGGTTATTATTTATATGTAAAATATTTAAAAATTATTGTTATTTCATATTAATTGTCGTTATTATTTATTATTAAGATTTTTGAAAGCATAGTTGATGTAAACAGTAAACTAGTAAAGTATACAGTATAACTGTATAATATACCAATATGGACTATTTTGTAATTTTTAAAAATTTTAGGGACTATTTCATAAATTTCAAAAATTTCTCGAAACGGTACCCGGTACCTATCAGTATCGGTATAATTCCGTTCCAAAATTTAATCCGGTACCGAACCCGGTACGGTATTCACAACATTGGTTAAAAGTTAAAAGTAATGTTTTAAAATATTAAACCAATAAAACAAGAGGTCTAATAATTAAAAGGTTTAACTGAGATTACGACGTTATAAAATTGACTAATTTAATAAAATTAAAATTTTTACATATGATTGAAATAAATTATTATTACTATCAAAGAATTTGAAATTTAATTAAAATAAAGATTGCTAAATGAAAATTAATTGATTTATTTTAGTTTATAAGAATTTATTAATTTACAAAAATTAACCGATTAATTAATAAATTGTTATATTTTTAATAACAAGAGTTATTAAAATAATTCGAATTAAATAGTTGCAAACTAAATCAAAAAATTGGACTATTCAAGGGTTTTACGGTTTCACCAATTGAATACGTTGAATTTTTTAAATATTGGTTAAAAATTAAAAGTTAAAAGATAAATATTATCATTATTTTATTTTATTAAGTTGAGGAAAAGTTATTAAAAAATTTAAATATTCATTTCAATTATAAAATTTTAAATTGATAATTTAATGTTGAAAAGGAACATGAAAAGGGTTTCTATTATAGCTTTGAAGATAGATTAATTTTTTGTTCAACTGAGACACGAACTCATGATCACAAAGTAGCGGATAAATTAAAGACTAGTAATTAGTAAACACTTATATTCGAAGAAATTGAATATTGAAAATTTGCATAAGATTTGTTCAAATTCCTAGATCATGTTGTCTTTGAAAAATAGTAGTTGGTACGCTTGACCAAATCAAAGGCTTATTGGACAGATTAAGTCTTCCGACATGAAATCTAAATTAGAAGAGGGAATTTCTTAAACATGGAACAACTAAACACTTTGACTTGAAATTTAAGAATGAAAAAGTCAAATCCTCAACATGTGCGTATTCAGATTACAAATAGTAAAGTGGGGTGGGTTACAGTAAACAATGGATTTAGCTGCAGCCCACTACATTAACACAAAGTTGTATACAACATCAAGGAGAATCATAATTTACTCCACCAAAGCACTGTGAAATTCTCATGGTATTGGAGCCAAAAGGCTCATTGAATGGTAGAATCACATAAATTAGGCTCGAATTCTAGCCACCATGGCTAGTGGGGAACAGAATGAGAAGAAAAGTGATGGGAAAAACAGATAATCAATGATTCTCTAACCCTACTACTTGCACCCCTCGGACAATTCGAGAACATTGATCACACCTGTGCAACCTAAAGGTGATAACTGTGAAAAAATGGGGAAGAGCAATGCGAAATACACTATACGGGCTAAGAAAAAGCTCAAGTTTATTAACGAAACTTTAGCCAAACTAGCGGATGATTTCTGTAATACATAACGATACCTTAGTTACGTGTCTCGAGTCGAACATAAAAGAGCAAAAAATGAAGAATTGTGGAAATACCTGATTTTGGTATTCGTAACTTCAAACGAGCTTTTCAAAGTCGAAACGATCGCAAATCCACTGCCGTCTTCACGAGAGCTGCTCTCCGGGACGCGGGTAAGATCTTTCTACAATTTTTTCAAAACGTAAGCTCTCTTAACGGGTCAGAGAATTTTTACACTTACGATTGATTATATGAGCAACTGCAGGAGAGCTAAATTTTTATATATAGCTTCTATATCGGGCTTCCCCATCACAAGGCCGATATGGGTCCGGCCCACATTGATTGAGATCCATTTTCTGCACGAACTTTGACCCATTGATTTATATCATTTATTGAGCCATTTTATTATCTTTATCTGGATCAAATTACGTAACTTAATCGATAAGTTATTAAAAATTTGAAAAATGCAATTAATAGTTGTCCAACTTTATGAGAAAGGACAAAATAGTCCAACATTCTCCCCTTTGGATAAGTATTAATTGTAGTTTTGACTCAAGTTTAAAAATAGTTTAAAAACTTGGTTAAGCCATGCTACCGAATTAGTCGACTAAGTTTTAAAAACAAAACATTTAATTCAAAGATAACGAAAGTCCATCATTCCATCCTACAAGGTTTTCGATACCGAAAGTATCAAATGCATGTGTCATGTGCGACCCGGATCCAATACAATCATGTATACTTAATACCTCACTAACATGAATGAGAAAATGAAGTATGGCAAACTAGGATGATACCTTTATGATCTAAATTGTATCATCTTCATTTGTAGGTCTCGATTTCTCCAACTTTATGTTAAACTGCATATGCTAAACTGCATTAGAGAAATCATGTTTTCTCTTACCGAATGCTAAATAACATTAGAGAAAACTTGTTTCCTCTCACCAAATGCTAAATTGCATAAGAGAAAACCTTTATGTTCTTCGACTGAATACTAAATTGCATTAGATAACCTATATGAGATTAAAAACTTATATCCCCCTATGTCATATCAAACTTCATGGATATCCGTTTAAAACTGTATACGTCTAAATGATATAGTATAAAGTCAAACTGTATATATGCCTAATGTCCTTTGAATGCTTAAGATCGACACAAATCTTAAGCTTTTTATACGTATTATGACAATGTATGATAATACGTATTATGACAATGTACGATAACACGTATTACTGAGGATAAACGATGATCATCTTTATTGATGAACCATTATACTGTCATAATACATCAAAATGTATAAATGTACATAGAACAAACATAACGATCCCCAAACTAACAATGTCTAAGGACGTCAAAACACCCATACTATATACTTGTATCACAAACACAAGTGGACGAAGTCCTTTAGTTAAAGGATCTACTAACTTTTCCTCAGTCTTTAAATGCTCCAAATCTTAATGTCACCTTTCGTATCAACACCTTTATGACTAAATAATTGACCTTTAAATGCTAAGATCCTGTGATATTCTTTGTTGTTATTAAACAACATAACAACAAGATTATTACAGTACAACCAAATGGGTCTAGCCACTGAATTAACCGCAGATAACTCAGAAATCAAGTTTCTGAGCTAAACCGTCTGTGAAACAGCCCCATAGTATGCACTCTTCATGCATAGTCGAGGAAGTTACCTATGTCTACTTGACACACTTCCACGACATTGTACCATCTACAAACTTAAAACTGTAATCTTAAAAGGAATTTTGATCATCCAGACACATAACTAAAATCTGAATCTAAATTCCCGACGAGGTTTAACATGTTGACTTTTCTATATGTCAACATATAATCCTTAATTCCCCTTTAGTATCTCAAAACTCGCTAGATTGCATTCCAATGACCTACACCTGGATTAAACAAATATTGACCAAACAGTCAAACAGTTAATACAATGTCCTACCTAGTATATAGCCGAGCATACATCAAGCTATCAACCGTACTAGAATACAGAACATTCCTCATAACCTTTCTCTTTACTTTATTATTTGGATACTGTGCTAAAGATTATCTCTCACTATGAGAGATAGGTACTACGACATGTTTACTATTAACCGTATTAAACCTTTATAACACATACTCAATGTATGCATTCTATGAGAGGTCTGATAAGTGTTGAGATCTGTCCCGATAAATCTGAATACTTATGACAAAAGATGTTACGCCAAAGTCCCTCATGTCAAAGTTCTCGATCAAAAGTTGCTTAACCTCATATAACATGGTCAAGTGATTTGACGTGAGTAATGTATCATCCACATACAGTAATAGGAAGATAACTTTGCTCTCCCTAACCTCATAGTACAAGCATCCTTTTAATTTTATTTTCCATGAAGCCGAAAGAGAGCAAACCTTATCAAATGTGAGGTATCACTTTCGGAAGGTTTGATGTAAACCATATATTGATCTGGATATTATGCATACCATGCCAGTTCCGTTTGGATCCTGAAATCCTTCAAGTTGTACCATATAGACCACTTCATAAAGATATTTATTCAGGAAAGAGGTTTTTACAGCCATCTTATGTAACTCTATATCATCATGAGTTACAATTGCCTAAAATACTCAAAATGTATCCTACGAGGATACGAGAGAAAAGGTAACATAAAGTTAACCTTTCTCCTTGAGTGAGTCATTAGGCAACTGAGCGAGCCCATAAACTACTAAAATCTATCCTAAAATCCTTTAGGTCTAAAAACTTCATTTACAACTGATAGGTTTGTAGTTCCGATGCAAATCAACTAACTCCCAGACCTTAGTATGCTTCATGACTTGCATCTCGTCATTCATTGCATCCTATCACGCATCTGCATTGGGTCCAGAAATAGCTTCTGTAAAAGTAATTGGATTAGTAACATGTTTAATAGCATAGCTTTGTACACCTGATAGACTATATAATCAGATAGGATATCAGGTCGCCTCACTCTAGTGGATTTACCTAACTGTATCAGATCTTGTACCCCCAGGAACCTCTATATGTATAGGTATGAGTTTTTGTTCCTATATAGGCACGATATATAGACCTAGATCTACCAAATCTAACTCTATGAGTGGCGGGTGCATAATAACTGTAGTATCCACCATATTATCATCCAAAGGGTCAAAGAGCCCACCATCATCAAAGACATTGTATTTCAGAAACTTAGCTGTTTGTGATTCCACTACTTTGGTCCCTCCTTCAATACAGTAAAAGTTGTAGCTTTAAAGTGGTCAGGATATCTTACTAAATAGCAATGAGCGGAACAAACATGCAATCTTTCTTTATAAGGATTATACTATCTCAATAGGGTAGCCCCATACAAAAATGTATGCAAGGTTGAGTTTTCACACTTTTAGATAATCAGGTAGAATAGCCCTATTTTACATCGACTTTTTCAAGTCCTTTAGGGTGTTGTTATGCCTTTCAGCAACACACCATTTTTCTCAGAACTACTCGGCATAGTGAATTAAGTCACTATTCTAACTGTTTTCAAATATCTAGTAAATGAACCATTTAAAGTCCTGAAACACCATGTTTGCCATGATATTCTCCTCTACGATCAAATTTGACTATTTTGATGAATTTTCTCAATTGGTTCTCAACCTTCAATTTTTTTAAAGCAAGAAACATAACTGTAATGGGAATAATCATCAACAAATGTCATAATACATTTAGAATTGTACAATGCAACTGTATAAGGTCTACCGATATCTTTATATATCAGACTCAATAAGTCAAAATCATGAGTTGACCTCAATATCCTTATTAGTCAACTTACCCTGCAGTAGTTAACACATGTTCCCAGATCATCATAATCTAGAATTGAAAATGCTTTCCTTGATCAATCTCTCAACCCTAACTCTGGAAATGTGGCATAAACTTTTATGCCACACCATGTATGACTTCTCATTCATCAGGGTCCTTCATTTCATGAATTGTTTAGCAAGATACGAAGAAGCATATATCTAATTTGGGTTAAGATACATTCTGTACAAACCATATGATAAGAAAGTTGTACCATTATGTTTTGCATTAAACAACAACTGTACAATAGAAGCATTAAATACAAACCATTAACCCTCTTTGTCCAAAATTGATCAAAAGATCACATATAAAATATGTCGTGTAAAACCCAAATGAACCTTATTACAAGGTTCAATACATACATTCCCTATAAATATTACTTTTACTTCTTCATTGTTGTGAACCATCAGTTCCTCCTTCTCTTTATTTGGCCTTATCCTAGATATAAACCCTTGCATTGTGGAAGCACCTTAATTAGATGCTCCACTATCTAGTCACCAAGTACTTAATGCGACTACTGCAAATTAGATTCATAAATTGATAACCCAAGGAGTTACCTGATGGCTTAGTCTTTCCTTTTAAACCTCATACTACTAGTTTCTTTATGTCGTGCGGACCTTTACTAGCACTGGATTGACCAGCATTAGTATATGGAGAAGATATGAACTTTCTACTTTTGAACTTAGCGGGTTTCATCTTTGTCTTCCCTTTAGTTGCTTCGAGGACTGTAGGAGCAGCAAACTTGAGTTTCTCCTTCTCAGCAATACAATGGGTAATCAAAGCATTGAAGTCTCATTCCTCATCCAGTGAGTAATATGTCATCACCAGATTACTAAACTCTGGAGGAAGTGTATTCAGAGTCTGGTAAAATATGAAGACATAAGAAAGACAAATGTTTAGCATCTTCACTCTACTGTAAAGATGGATCATTCTTGATATGTACTGCATCATCCCCTTTCTCCCATATATCTCATGGAGAATAACTCATTCATCAAGGCACTTATCTCAACATTTGGTGAGCCTGTGTACTTCTGGGAGACATTATCAAGAAACTCCTTCGCTATGTCTATGTCTGGAAGTCCACTTAGCAGATGATCAGGTATGGATCTCTTAATGGTTATCAGATATAATCTGTTAGACCGATCCCAGGTTTTATAGGCTACTTTATAAACTCTCGAGCTCATGGATGTGGGTGGAGATGGCTTATCCGTACGTATGGCCATATCGACCTCAACTATCTCCATAGCAATCAATACGTCCTCCGTCCACTTCTTTATATTGAAACTGGTCAGGGTTTCAATGGTGACACTAATTTTGTTGACTAAAAAGGTGATTTTAAAATGATAATGTTTAAATCAGCACAAATGTAGGACAACAGTGATACTCTAAGCCATTAAATAGTATCTTTACTGAAAATTTGATCACACATATTATGAAACACCTTTAGGCTAAATATATAATATATGCAATTAGACCTCCAAATAAAAGCAATCAAAATACAAACTATCAACTCTTATAACACTACCATCTTTGGGCAAATAGATCACTTAAGCAACAACTTTCCTCCATCTAATGCCTTTATGAACATCTCAAAATGTTATGTAAGGCCAACATCTTTGGGCATAATGACCAAGTATAAAATCAGATTCATCTCCCAACATGCAAGCAGAACAATTCAAAATGCTGACTTGAAAAGCCACTGTGGTGACTACATCCTCATCAGCACTCAAAAAGTCCATAAATACAAGGAATACATCTTTATGTTATCCTCGCATTCTTTATAGGCATATAGTATGTGACAAAATAGCATCAATAAATGCAAAAATATGAATGCACGGTCTCATTGTCACACACTCGTGCTAAAGACATTCTTTAAAATATCATTTGAGACTTTCGTAAAAGAAAAAAACTCAGTAGAGTGACTATCATGCATCACTAGACACTGAACCGACCACCTAAGATACGAGAACTTCATGTATCTCCCTTATGGAAAGTTTGTTGCATGAAAATTCACTTAAAAATGGCTTCAGAATATCTCAATTCATTTTTCGAGTAACTATCATGCAATCCCAAATACTGAATATGAGACCCAAAACATGAAAACTTGAAGTATCTCCCTCATATGATATCTGAAGTATGAAAATTCACTCGAAATCAAATTCAGAATACCTTGATTCCTTTTTCTAGATTAAAACTTTAATTTATGACTAATGTAATAAATCCAATAATTTTTTTAAAAAAACTCACTTTATGAATTTCTCAGACCTAGAAATTGACCCAAAACACCTCGGGATACCCTTACGAAAAATCTAAAATTTTTGGGTGTTTTTTTAAATACTGCAGAAAAATATGTACGATTAACGTTAGCATGACGTTAGCGCACTGTAGCATGACATCATCTGCTAACACAAGCATCACGTCAGCTGCGAGTGGAGTTTGCGGCGCGTGAGTGGAGTTTGCTCGCTTATCTGATGGTGTTGTATGTTGCACGCACCAACATGTGCCACGATACAATCAACCCATATGCCGACCCGTGGCTGGCGCGTCAGTCGCCAGACGTATCGTCGCTTGGGATGGTACTATGCATCATTGGGTCTACCAAAAAATGTCAATTTTTAGCGAGTTTTTGGTCAATTTTTAGCTCTCTTGGCTCATTTTCACCTCGTTTCTCAAGGCTATACACATGTATACTACTTTCATGCAATAAAAAGCAAGAAAAACTGAGAATCATAAGTTAAATCTCTGAAAACCTTATGGAGAGAAAATAAAAAAATCTTCGTTTTTAACCACCCAATCACGTCACTGCTCTAATATCACGTGTAATATGTAACGGTATCTTAGTTACGTATCTCGGATCGAACATGAAAGGGCAAGAAATGAAGAAATGTGGAAATACCTTATGCTTACGATTGATTATATGAGCAACTGCAGGAGACCTTAACCTTTATATATAGCTTTTATATCGTGCTTCTCCATCACAAGGCCGATATGGGTCCGGTTCACAATGATTGGGTTTCATTTTCCACACGGACTTTAACCCATTGATCTAAATTATTTATTGGGCCACTTTATTATCTTTAATTGGATCAAATTACGTAATTTAATCGATAAGTTATTAAAAAGTTGAAAAATGCAATTAATAGTTATGCAACTTTATGAGAAAGGACAAAATTGTCCAACATCACCAAAAATGGAAGAGTGACATATGATGAATTCAATGCTAGTTGCTTGGATCTTGAATTCAATCAAACTAAACTTACATAGTAAATATGCAAGAATTATAAGAGGACCTTTGATAGAGACTTTCGATTAGGAATGGACCACACGTTTACCAACTCAAAGGTAATCTTGTCGTAGCTATACAGGAAGAGCAAGCTATTGAAACATATTTTGAAAAGTTGAATGTCATGTGGAACGAGTTGGTCTATTATGAACTAGTCCCTGAGTGCAAGTGCAATGTAGTAGCTGAGCTAGAGAAGAAGAACAGATCTATCAATTCCTCATGGGCCTTGATGATGTGGTATATAGGACCATTCAATCCAATATTTTAAATATGGAACCATTATCGAGCCTAAACCTAGTATACTTAACGATTATATAGGAGGAATGGCACCGAAGCATAGCATAAAGCAAGGAAGAAGGAGGGGACATTATAGGCTTTGTGGCACAGGCAGGTGTGGGAGTTCTCGTTGTTGCTACACTATCAAAATACGAGGGCACAGTTGTTGTCACTGCAGCAAAATTGGACATGAAGCGAAGGAGTGTTTTCAAATCATTAGATACCCGAATAGTAGGGTGATAGACCTCGAGTGACTGAAGAAGGAGTGGGTTACGACCGATGAGAGACTAGTGACGGTGGATATGGACAAGGAGCTCTAATAAATGCAACCTAGGCTGCTATGAGTAATGGACATCAAGCTACTGCCATAAATGAATCTGATCACAGTGACATACCCAGGCAAACTACAGACTGATGGGCAAAGCTGATTAATTTTTTAAATGCTCATAAATCAAAAGGAATTAAACATTTATCCGGTAAGAAAAATTTAAGTGAATGGTTAACTGACTTCGGAGCATCCCATCATATGACTGGAGATATTTACTTTTTGACTAATGTCCACAAAGTCACACCATACCCAGTAGGACTTCCCAACAAGAAGCAAACATTCATAATAAAGGAATTACAATTGGATGAAGAAGTTTATTTGTATTATGTGCTCTTTATGCCACATATAAATTGTACTTTATTTTTTTTTTGAAAAATAAATTGTACTTTATTGTTTGTAGCTAAATGTTAAAAGAATTGAATTGCACCGCCACTAATAGATTATTTGTGATACAGGATCGAGCTTTGAGGATTCTAGATTATTTGTGATACAGGACCGAACTTTGAGGATTCTGATTAGAGCTGGTGAAGAGCATGATGAGGTTTATCGTTTCTAAACGGTAGTAGCAATTTGAGAAAATAAAGCAGGAGGAATAAACTCACAAAAATTGTCATAAAAGATGTGGACATCTTTCTGAACATGTATTGTCTTATTTTTCTGATTCTGGTAATGTTAATGATTTGTTGGAACCTTGTGACACAAATCATAAGACGAAACAAACTCAGGATATTTTCCAAATAGTAAAGCTGATAACTATGTTTCTTTGATACACTATGATTTGTGGGGGACATATAGAGGGTTTGCATCTTATGGTGTAGTTTATTTTTTGAATATTGCTATATAGGTCTATTTGTTGCTTGAAAAAAGTGAAGCTCCACAAGTCATATTTTCTTGCCATGACAAAAATTTATGAAATAAATGAAAATTTTCATAATGACAATGAGACAGAATTTACTTAACTAAATTCATATTTTGAAAAATATGGTATATTGCATTAAACATCATACATAGACATCCCTCAAATAGGCAAGTAGAACGGAAACATTGACACATCCTAAATATAGCTAGGGCACTATGTTTTTAGGTAGGTTTGCCAATACAAATTTAGTGGGGTATGTGTTGACTGGTGGTTACTTGATAAATAGGACTCCCTCCCCTCTTCTTAATGGGAAAAGTTCACATGAGATTTTGTTTAAAAAGGCACCTCAACATGATTAGTTGCGAGTTTTTGATTCTCTTTGTTATGCACATTAAAATACTCCAAATCAAGATAAGTTTAGAGAAAGAAGTAGGAAATGTGTGTTTTTAGGGTACCCACTCGTGATAAAGACAAGTTTAGTGAAAGAAGTAGGAAATGTGTGTATTTGGGATACCTACATGGTAAGAAGGGTTGATGTAATATTTTTTCATATGTTAAACCTATGGAATAGAGTATGCGTAGTATAGAAATTTTGCCTAATGCACCCGATGCTGCCATATTTGACAATGATGTTGATGGAATCGTAAAGCAAGGAAGCATTCGAGACAGGGCAGTGTCGAAGATGATGGTGGCATAGAAGTAAGAGGGTGCCCAAGGAAGAGTGAAAGTGGTAAAAAAGTTAGAAGACAAAATGATGTCCTTGATAGAACAAGTCCAAGATGTCAGGAAAGGAAATAGGAGACAAGATATAGTGCTTAAGATAACCTCGATGTTGACCTAGGGAATAATGATCATAATGTATTTGCTACAAAGACTAGGAAAAAACTTGGTAGGGGACATCGAGAGTGCAAGCCATCGTCTTATTGAAGGAGTATGTGATGCATAAAATGCGCTATCTACAAGACCCCACTCATGCTTAATCCCAATCCAAACCACAGTCCTCAGGTACTAATTATCCCAAAGACAATTATGTGATGTGTGCTAATTTTTCTCCTAGATATCATACTTTCTTGGCAACAATTACAACAAAAATTGAACCTATTCTATTTTTCAAGACAGTGAAAGATAACAAATGGAGAAATGCTATGAAAAAGGGGATATAGGCTTTAGAAGACAATGGAACGTGGACTTTGAACCTTTTATGTTAGAATTTATAATGGGCCTACGGGCCCACACGAGAAAGAAAGTTAGACCACATACAAGTCTAAGTAAGGTTTTATCCTAAAACCAATTGGTGATAGGTGGAGCAGCCCATTAGACTTATATGTTGATCTTCTTTCCTCTTTTTTTTCAATGTGGGACAAACTCCCACTCTTATATTTCAACACTCCCCCTCACGTGTGGGTCTAACACGTGACATAATCTATCATTTCGAGGTGTTAACAACTAACATAAGAGCAACCCGCTCTGATACCATGTTAGAATTTATAATGATAGCAACGACATCAAAAGAAGCATGGTCTGTACTGCAGAAAGAATTTCAAGGAGATTCTAAAGTGATGGTGGTTCGACTTCAATCTCTCCTCAAAGAGTTTGAGATGCTTCAGATGAGGAATGATGAGACTGTATCTGAATTTCTGGCTAAAGCTACTGCTGCCGTCAGTCAAATGCACACATATGGCGCCAACATGACAGATCAAACAATCGTTGAAAAGGTTCCTCGTAGTCTCAGTTCTAAATTCGATCACATTGTCGCTGCTATAAAGGAATCCAAGGATTTGTCTGTGTTTTCTTTTGATGAACTTATAGCTTCTTTACAAGCCCATGAAATTAGAATCAATAGAAATATCGACAAAGTGGAAGACAAAGCTTTTCAAGTGCAGAATAACAATATCAGTAGACGAGGACATGATCGCGGAGGCTTTAGGGGTCGTTTTTCAGGGCGCAAACGATCAGCTGGACGTGGTAGAGGCCGTAATGATGACCAGCGACACCATATGAATAACATACAGTGTTATAACTACGGGAACTATGGACATATGCAAGCAGATTGTTGGCCCAAAGAGGAGCAAGCGAATTTCACAACTGGAGACGGGGGTGATGATGCAGATATAGCTGACGAAGAGAAACTGTTTATGGCTCACAGTATATCAAGTGAAGACAATCACAAACATATCTGGTTTGTCGACAGTGGATGTTCGAATCACATGACCGGTTTTAAACATTTTTTTTCTTCTCTTAATGAACAGATACGCAAAAAGTGCAGCTAGGGAATGGAAGCACTCTTCTTGTGAAAGGCAAAGGGACTGTAAGTTTTAAATTAAGTTCAGGCAAAACTAAATGTTTACGTAATGTCCAATATGTGCCTACTTTGGGTTTCAATCTTATCAGTGTTGGGCAGTTAATGTCATGTGGTTATTTGGTGTTGTTTGATAATGGGGAGTGTTATATTAAAGACAAACAAACAGAAAGAACTTTGGTAACTATCAAAAAGACTTCAAACCAAATGTTTCCTCTTGATGTCTCTCATATGGGGAATTTTGTGCTTACAGCAAGAGAGTACGATGAATCCATATTATGGCATGTTCGTTATGGAAACTTACATTTTAAGGGATTGCTGTTACTTCGAGATAAAAATATGGTTACAGGCTTACCAAAGATTGATGACTTTAAGTTATGTCAGGGATGTGTATATGGGAAGTAGACACGCAAAATCGTTTCCTGTAGGTAAAGCTTGGCGAGTCTCATTATGTTTAGAATTGCTTCAAGCTGACTTATGCGGCTCTATGCAAACAACATCTCTTGGAGGTAGTAAGTACTTTCTTTTAATAGCTGATGATTATATCATAATGTCTTGGGTGTATTTTCTTAACAACAAAGACCAGACTTTTGAAAAATTCAAGAGTTTCAAAGCCTTGGTAGAGATGCAAAGTGATTTTTGTATCAAAGTTCTACGCACTAATAAGGGCGGAGAATTTGTGTCTAACAAATTCAACTCTTTTTACGAAGAGCATGGCATACATAGAGAATTAATAACGCCATACACTCCAGAACAAAACGGTTTTGCAGAACAAAAGAATCGTACCATTGTTGAGATGGCTAGGAGTATGTTGCAAGGCAAGAATTTGCCAAACACTTTTTGGAAGCATTCCTGTGTATCTTCTCAACATATCTCCTACAAAAGCAATACAAAACCAAACTCCATTTGAAGTTTGGAATGGGTACAAACCCGTTGTAAGTCACCTGCGAATTTTTGGTTCTATTTGTTATGCTTTGATCAAGTCATAGGATAGAAGGAAATTGGATCTAAAGTCTCATCAATGTATATTTGTAGGATATAGCACTCAATCAAAAGCATACAAATTGTTGGATCCTATAAACAATAAAATTTTTGTTGGCCCCCGATTCTGGAGCCCAACTTTCGGAGACATGAACCTTGTGCTTAAAACCCTGAAGGTTCATTTGCTGCCACTTCACAAAGGTGGTGAGTGCACACTAATCAAACCTCAAAATTATAAGTTGACTTCTTCATAGAAAATTGTAACTCTAAGTCTCTAATTCACTTTGAAGAAAGAATCACCTCAATTGGTGGTCTGATGAGGGAGTTATGCCTAAAAGATCAGACCATGTTTAAACCCTAAATCGATTTGTACCTCTCTTGGCGCGAATGCCATAACTTATTCTACAAATGTCAAATTGCTTTCGTTTTTAGACCAATGGAAAGAAGACATCGAGATCTACAATTCAAATTAGAGACCTCAAAGCGAGATTCGGCCTCTAAACTGGTC
>JANKOE010000001.1:2644918-2661863 GCA_026284465.1 Erythroxylum citrifolium | reverse complement strand
TAAACTTGCTCTTCTTTCCCTTTTTCTGCGAATCCTTCGGGTTGTACAACATAAACCTCCTCATTAAGATAGCCATTTAGAAAGGCTGACTTTACATCAAATTGGTAAACATGCCATTGTTGTTGAGCTGCCAAAGCTAAGAATATTCGAACCGTCTCAAATCGAGCCACGGGAGAGAAAGTTTCTTCGAAATCAATCCCAGCTTGTTGTGCGTATCCTTTCACAACAAGTCGTGCTTTGTACTTTTGAATCTTGCCATCTATTCCAAGTTTTGTTTTAAACACCCACTTGAGTCCAATCGCCTTTTTGTCAGCAGGTAAGTCGCATAAAATCCAAGTTTGATTTTTGTTAATAGCCGTGATCTCCTCTTCCATTGCCTGCAACCATTTCTTCTCTTGACAAGCTTCTTCAAAATTAACGGGATCAGCGGCAATAAGTACAAAACCACACGTTTCATACAAGTTAGCTAATGACCTGTACTTTCTACGAACAAATGGTGTAGATAATTATTCTGCAGTAGAGGAGCCGCCTGATTCTATCTGTAACTGTGGAACAGATGGTGTAGATGAAGGTGTGTCTGGTGGTGTGTCCATCGTCACAGTTGGCTGTTGGAGATTGCTGCTATTTTCTCTATGTTGTTCGTCATCTTCAATAACTTGACTGGAAGTTGTCACAGTATTTTCCTGCCAAGTCAAACTCTCATCAAATACAACATCTCTTCTTATTAAAATTTTATTGTTTGTAGGATCTAATAATCTGTATGCTTTTGATTGAGTGCTATATCCTACAAATATACAAATTTCCTTTGCTGCTGTGACGTGATCAAAGCATAACAAATAGAACCGAAAATTTGCAAGTTACTTACAGAAGGTTTGTACCCATTCCAAGCTTCGAATGGAATTCGGTTTTGTACGACTTTTGTAGGAGATATGTTGAGAAGATAAACAGAAGTTGCTACTGCTTCTGCCCACAAGGTGTTTGGTAAATTCTTTCCCTGCAACATACTCCTATAGGCAATGGAAGAGGAGATCACGGCTATTAACAAGAATCAAACTTGGATTTTATGCGACTTACCTGCTGACAAAAAGGCGATTGGACTCAAGTGGGTATTTAAAACAAAACTTGGAATAGATGGTAAGATTCAGAAGTACAAAGCACGCCTTGTTGTGAAAGGCTACGCACAACAAGCTGGGATCGACTTTGAAGAAACTTTCTCTCCTGTGGCTCGATTTAAGACAGTTCGCATATTCTTAGCCTTGGCAGCTCAACAACAATGGCATGTTTATCAATTTGATGTAAAGTCAGCCTTTCTTAATGGTTATCTTAATGAGGAGGTTTATGTTGTACAACCCGAAGGATTCGTAGAAAAAGGGAGAGAAGAGCAAGTTTATAAGTTGAAGAAAGCCCTTTACGGGCTTAAACAGGCACCGCGAGCTTGGTATAGTCGTATTGATCAGCACTTCTTGACGAATGGTTTTGACAGGAGTGACAGGGAGCCTACCTTATATGTGAAAAAGGTAGACGATGGAGCTTTTATGATGGTTTGCTTATATGTAGATGACATGATTTATGCAGGATCAACAACAACCATTGTTGATGAGTTCAAGTATCAGATGATGAAGGAATTTGAGATGACGGACTTGGGTCCATTACGATACTTTCTTGGTCTTGAAATAAAGCAAGAAGCTGATGGTATCTTTTTGTCTCAAGAGCTCTATGCCAAAGAACTGCTTCGAAAGTTTGGTATGTTATATTGTACACCGGTTAGTACTCCTTTAAATGTTAACGATAAATTTGTTAGTAGAGATGGCGAAGGAGCAGCTAATCCTACATCGTATAGAAGTCTTGTTGGCGGGTTAATTTACTTAACACATACAAGGCCTGACATTGCCTTCTCAGTTAACACCATCTCCAGGTTCATGGAAAAGCCATCACAAGTACATTTTGGAGCTGCAAAACGGATTTTACGATATGTTGCTGGTACAGTAAGTTATGGAATTTGGTATTCTACCAACATTAATTTGCAATGTGATGGAAAATTATATGGCTACTCGGATTCTGATTTTGCAAGTTGTATTGATGATCGAAGAAGTGTGTCAGCTCATGTCTTTACTTTAGGGTCAGGAGCTATTGCATGGAGCTCCAAAAAGCAGCCTATAACAGCTCTTTTCAGCACTGAAGCAGAGTATGTAGCGGTGGCTTTTGCAGCATGTCAGGCTGTTTGGTTGAGAGGTATTCTGAATGACTTGCAACAACAACAAAAGGCAGCGACTGTTATTTTCTGCGACAACAAATCGACTATTTTCATGACTAAAAATCCAGCTTTACATAGTCGAACTAAACACATAGATACACGACTACATTTTATCAGAGATTTGGTGGCTGGGAGAGTTGTGGATGTTCAATACTGTAGCACCCATGATCAGTTGGCAGATATTTTGACAAAGTCATTGTCAAAGGAGAAATTTCTACTGTTTAGAACCATGCTTGGAGTATGTACTTTCGAATCAAGGGAGAGTGTTGAAGTGTGATTCTGAAACGTCAACAAGGCTGTTCGACTCCTTAGAAACTGTTACTTTCTACTTTATTGATCAATAAATGCTGCTGTATTTATTTTCCGTTTCTTTTCCTTTGTGTGTTTATGCCTCTTTAAAAAGGCTTCTCTTCGTTAATAAGATTGGGTGTGGTATTACAGCAGTTGTCTTTTCTTATTCGTTCATTTACTGTCTAATTATCAACATTGTGGTATCAGAGCCACCGTAAGTGAAATTTGCAGGTAGAGAATAGTAGAGTGCTCATGTCTAGCAGTGGCAACGGGGCTGCACAGCCTCTTATTCCAATTTTCACAGGGGAAAATTATGAGTTCTGGTCTATACGTCTAAAGACGCTACTCAAATCTCAGGATGTTTGGGACTATGTGGAGGATGGTTACACTGAACCTGATGCAGAGACAGTCCTCACAGCAGAGGCACAAACCAGACTTAAAGAAACAAGAAAGAGAGATGCAAAGACACTGGCGATTATTCAGCAAGCAGTTCATGACACTGTGTTCTCCAGAATTGCAGCAGCAACTACATCCAAAGAAGCATGGTCTGTATTGCAGAAAGAATTTCAAGGAGATTCTAAAGTGATGGTGGTTCGACTGCAATCTCTCCGCAGAGAGTTTGAGATGCTTCAGATGAGGAACGACGAGTCTGTATCTGAATTTCTCGCAAAAGCTACTACTGTCGTCAGTCAAATGCGCACATATGGCGCCAACATTACAGATCAAACAATTGTCGAAAAGGTACTTCGTAGTCTCAGTTCTAAATTCGATCACGTTGTCGCTGCTATAGAGGAGTCCAAGGATTTGTCTGTGTTTTCTTTTGATGAACTTATGGGTTCTTTACAAGCTCATGAAATTAGAATCAATAGAAATATCGACAAAGTGGACGACAAAGCTTTTCAAGTGCAAGATCAAGATAACAATATCAGAAGAAGAGGATGTGGCCGCGGAGGCTTTCGCAGAGGCTTTAGGGGTCGTTTTGTGGGGCGCGGACGATCATCTGGACGTGGTCGCGATCGTAATGATGATCAGCGACACCATATGAATAACATACAATGTTATAACTGCGGGAGCTATGGACATCTGCAAGCAGATTGTTGGTTCAGAGAGGAGCAAGCGAATTTCACAACTGGAGACGGGAATGATGATGGAGATATAGCCGACGAAGAGAAACTGTTTATGGCTCACAGTACATCACATGAAGACAATCACAAACATATCTGGTTTGTTGACAGTGGATGTTCGAACCATATGACCGGTTTTAAACATCTTTTTTCCAGTCTTAATGAAACAGATACGCAAAAGGTGCAGCTAGGGAATGGAAGCACTCTTCTTGTGAAAGGCCAAGGGACTGTAAGTTTTACATTAAGTTCAGGCCAAACTAAATGTTTACGTAATGTCCAATATGTGCCTACTTTGGGTTTCAATCTTATCAGTGTTGGGCAGTTAATGTCCTGTGGTTATTTGGTGTTGTTTGATAATGGAGAGTGCTGCATTAAAGATAAATAGACGGAAAGAACGTTGGTGACTATCAAAAAGACTTCGAACCAGATGTTTCCTCTTGATGTGTCTCAAATGGGGAATTTTGTGCTTACAGCAAGAGATGGTGATGAGTCCACGTTATGGCATCTCCGTTATGGACACTTACATCTTAAGGGATTGCAGTTACTGCGAGATAAAAATATGGTCACAGGCTTACCAAAGATCAATAAGTTCTGTCAGGGTTGTGTATATGGGAAGCAAACACGCAAATCATTTCCTGTAGGTAAAGCTTGGCGAGCCTCATCATGTTTAGAATTGCTTCATGCTGACTTATGCGGTCCTATGCAAACAACATCTCTTGGAGGTAGTAAATACTTTCTGTTAATAACTGATGATTATACCAGAATGTCTTGGGTGTATTTTTTGCACAACAAAGATCAGACTTTTGAAAAATTCAAGAGTTTCAAAGTCTTGGTGGAGAAGCAAAGTGATTGTTGTATCAAAGTTCTACGCACTGATAATGGCGGCGAATTTGTGTCTAACAAATTCAACTCGTTTTGCGAAGAGCATGGCATCCACGGAGAATTAACAACACCATACACTCCAGAACAAAACGGTGTTGCCGAACGAAAGAATCGTACTGTTGTTGAAATGGCTAGGAGTATGTTGCAGGGCAAGAATTTACCAAACACCTTGTGGGCAGAAGCAGTAGCCACTGCTGTTTATCTTCTCAACATATCTCCTACAAAAGTTGTACAAAACCGAACTCCATTCGAAGCTTGGAATGGGTACAAACCTTCTGTAAGTCACTTGCGAATTTTCGGTTCTATTTGTTATGCTTTGATCACGTCCCAGGAGCGCAGGAAATTGGATCCAAAGTCTCATCAATGTATATTTGTAGGATATAGCACTCAATCAAAAGCATACAGATTGTTAGATCCTACAAACAATAACATTTTAATAAGACGAGATGTTGTATTTGATGAGAGTTTGAGTTGGCAGGAAAATACTGTGACACCTTCCAGTCAAGTTATTGAAGATGACGAACAACAGAGAGAAAATAGTAACAATCTCCAACAGCCAACTGTGACGATGGACACACCACCAGACACACCTTCATCAATATCAATTCCACAGTCACAGACAGAATCAGGCAGCTCCTCTACTGCAGAAGAATTATCTACACCATGTGTTCGTAGAAAGTACAGATCATTAGCTGACTTGTATGAAACATGTGGCTTTGTACTTATTGCCGCTGATCCTGTTAATTTTGAAGAAGCGTGTCACGAGAAGAAATGGTTGCAGGCAATGGAAGAGGAGATCACGGTTATTAACAAGAATCAAACTTGGATTTTATGCGACTTACCTGCTGACAAAAAGACGATTGGACTCAAATGGGTGTTTAAAACAAAACTTGGAATAGATGGGAAGATTCAAAAGTACAAAGCACGACTTGTTGTAAAAGGATACGCACAACAAGCTGGGATTGATTTCGAAGAAACTTTTTCTCCTGTGGCTCGATTTGAGACGGTGCGAATATTCTTAGCTTTAGCAGCTCAACAACAATGGCATGTTTACCAATTTGATGTAAAGTCAGCCTTTCTTAATGGCTATCTTAATGAGGAGGTTTATGTTGTACAACCCGAAGGATTCGCAGAAAAAGGGAAAGAAGAGCAAGTTTATAAGTTGAAGAAAGCCCTTTACGGGCTTAAACAGGCACCGCGAGCATGGTATAGTCGTATTGATCAGCACTTCTTGAAGAATGGTTTTGAGAGGAGTGAAAGGGAGCCTACCTTATATGTGAAAAAGGAAGACGATGGAGCTTTTATGATGGTTTGCTTGTACGTGGATGACATGATTTATGCAGGATCAACAAAAACTATTGTTGATGAGTTCAAGTATCAGATGATGAAGGAATTTGAGATGACTGACTTGGGTTCTTTACGATACTTTCTTGGTCTTGAAGTAAAGCAAGAAGCTGATGGTATCTTTCTATCTCAGGAGCTCTATGCCAAAGAACTGCTTCGAAAGTTTGGTATGTGATATTGTCCTCCGATTAGTACTCCTTTAAATGTTAACCATAAATTTGTTAGTAGAGATGGCGAAGGAGCAGCTAATCCTACATCGTATAGAAGTCTTGTTGGTGGGTTAATTTACTTAATACATACAAGGCCCGACATTGCCTTCTCAGTTAACACCATCTCCAGGTTTATGGAGAAGCCATCACAAGTACATTTTGGAGCTGCAAAACAGATTTTACGATATGTTGCTGGTATAGTAAGTTATGGGATTTGGTATTCTACCGACATTAATGTACAATGTGATGGAAAATTATATGGCTACTCGGATTCTGATTTTTCAAGTTGTATTGATGATCGAAGAAGTGTGTCAGCTCATGTTTTCACTTTAGGGTTCGGAGCTATTGCATGGAGCTCCAAAAAGCAGCCTATAACAACTCTTTCCAGCACTGAAGCAGAGTATGTAGCGGTGGCTTTTGTAGCATGTTAGGCTGTTTGGTTGAGAGGTATTCTGAATGACTTACAACAACAACAAAAGGCAGCCACTGTTATTTTCTGCGACAATAAATTGACTATTTTCATGACTAAAAATCCAGTACATAGTCAAACTAAACACATAGATACACGAATACATTTTGTCAGAGATTTGGTGGCTGGAAGAGTTGTGAATGTCCAATACTGCAGCACTTATGATCAGTTAGCAGATATTTTGACAATGTCATTGTCAAAGGAGAAATTTCTTCTATTTAGAATCTTACTTGGAGTATGTAATTTCGAATCACGGCAGAGTGTTGAATTGTGATTCTGAAACAGTCAACAAGCTGTCCTACTCTTTAGGAACTGTTACTTTCTACTTTATTGGTCAATAATTGCTGCTATAATTATAGACATTAATGATTCCGTTTCTTTTCCCTTTATGTTTATGCCTATTTAAAAGGCTTCTCTTCTTTAATAAAATGTGTGGCATTACAGCAGTATTCGTCTCTGATTCTTTCATTTACTGTCTAATTATCAACATTTTCCTCTAAGGAATAAGGTAATAAGTAGTAAATATATTTATAAGATCAAGTACAATTCAGATGGGACATTTGAGCACTATAATGCTCATTTTGTGATTCTTAGAAACAGATAAGTGGAAGGTTTAGACTGCATTGAGGCTTTTGCCCTTTTAGTTAAGATAGTGATAGTGAGGACATTTTTAGGAATTGCAGTAGAAAAGAACTAAGAGTTTTATCAAATGGATCTCTATAATGCATTTTTGTACGATGATTTGAATGAGAAAGTTTATATGCAATTACCTATAGGATTCTCAACAATAGAATTGCATAAATTTGTTTATGGTTGCGACAAACCCCTTGATGTTAATTTTCCAAGCTAATAGTAGACCTGAAAAACCAACACAGTCCTACTCAGATTACTTATTATTTACCTACAACAAACATGATGTTTGCTTGAGAGTGTTGGTGACTTAATCATAGTTGGTAATAATTTGCAAGCCATTGAGAAGTTCAAAGAGTACTTGAACAAATGTTTCTACGTGAAAGATCTTGGTGCTCTTAGGTATTTCTTGGGTATTGAAGTACCCCATGAGCTAGAAGGAATTTTTCTCTGCCAATGCAAGTATGCACTTGACATTATTGCAGAAGTTGGACTACCAGAAGCAAAATTAAAATTTTTTCCCATATAGCAAAAAATTTGGTTTGCAATAGCTATAAGTGCATTCTTAGAAGATCTTTAGCAGTATCGGCAGTTGGTGAGTCGATTGATCTATATTACTATTACCGAACACGAACTCAGTTCTTGTGTTCATGTTTAATCTCAATTTATGCAGTGTCCTTGGTAAGAACATTGGGAGGTTGCATTGCGAGTGATACGATAATCATAATCAGGGATGGATCCACATTTTTCCACTGCCTCCAAAAAATTTCATGTAAAAAAATTATTATTTTAAGTTTTAATCTCATAAAAAAAATAAAATTTTGCTCCCATTAAAAATAAAATTTTGCGCCAACTTAAAAAAATTTCTAAATCCGTCTCTGACTATAATGAAGGAAATTCTAGACAAGACATTCTTTTAAGTGCAAATAGTGATCTGCGCTTGTATATGTAGTGTAATTCTAACTGCGCAAGTTGACTAATGACCCGATGCTCACTTACTGGCTATTTTTGTTTTACTAAGTTTTTCTGCTATTTATTGGAAGTACAAAAAGTAGCCGGTAGTATCCCAATCCTCCGTCGAAGTCGAGTACCGCTCAATGTCTACAACCAGCTACAAGTTGAAATGGCTTAAAGGTTTACTTAAATTTCTGGTATGCCACGTGACCGACCGATGCATTTTATTGTAATAGTCAAGCGACCCGTCACATGGCTGCAAATATGGTATTTGATGAACCAAAAACACATATTAACATCAACTGTCACCTTGTTCGTGATGAAATATAATTCGAAAACATTGTCACATCTTATGTTCGAGCCACGAATCTGTTGGCTGACATTTTGACCACGGCATTGGGATGACAACATTTTGAATACTTTCTTGAAATTTTGCAGGGGAACTTGCTTCTCTCACAGCTGGTTTAACTCGTTGTTATGATAAATTTATAGATGAGGTTTATGTTTTATACCTCTAGCAAATGTGGATCTTTGAATACTTCTAAATCATCTTAATCCTAAAACTTAATTTGGGGCCTATTTGAACTCCAATTGTAGTTATCTATATGTTGCGTTTATGCCGCTCTTCGTTCTAAAACCAACCTTACTCCAATTATTGGCTTCCGTTGATTGTCATTATTCTTATTTTGATGTTCAATCTTATATTCAGGAAGCCTTTGTGGTTAGTCTACCGGCCCCAAAGAATTCCCTATGCAATCATGTTATCTTGATTCTCTAGCCTCAACAAAGAAGATTACACAAATGTACATCTTCAGCCACAGACTTTGATGCCCATGCTTTGGAAATGTCCATAGTGGATTTTTGTACTAAATTTTGTTTCTTCATATTTTGGATTTCAGGTTCCGGAGAAGATTAGGCTTGGGCTAGAATTGAATGACAATGGATGCAACGAAGGAGCATTGCCCATATGTGTTTCATGGGAGAGCTATAAAATAAATATTATTTTTTCAAAAATATCACATGGTCATAGACGGAGATACATGGGGTTCAGTGGGGCACTGGGCTCCCCAAAATTTATAAAAATTAAATATTTTTAATTTTTAATATATATATATATATAGACATAGTTATTTAGAGTTCAGTAGTGTACTGGGCTCCCCAAGATTTAAAAACTTAAATATTTGGGCCCTCCTACCTTAAATTTCTGGCTCCGTCACTGCACATGGTTAAATTAATAAAATAATAATTAATTATATTAATTTAAATAAAATATAAAATGTTCAAATAAAATATATAAAGAAAATGTTGCAGAGCATCGACTTGGACAATTTAATTCTAGTAGTACATGAATTATATATTTAAAGACTTATCTCTACTTTGCCAGAGGGTACACTATATAATATTAACTTTATAATACGTATTTAACTTTTAGTGCTTATGAATAATGTCTTGATAGATAGTTACTGTTAACATATAACTCTATACTTTTGATTTATAATTTTAAACTCCATTAATCATGCTTTATATCACAACACATATAGTTAGCATATCCTATCAGATGCAAAAATTATATAATTTAATTAATATAATTTAATTAGGTATGCTCGATGAGTTAAACATAAATTAGACATAACAGATTAATTAAAATTTTATGAAAGCAAAATAGGAATCACAAAAGTCCTGTAGCTTTTTTGTTTTTTTTTTAAACGGAGGAACTCGCAACCGTTACCCTTTAGATGCGTATTTGGTAAACTTCCAGATTGACGCAATAGTCCGCAAATAATGTCAACCGATTACTCCGCACTGGACAAGCCCTGTATGACAGACTCAATCAAGAGAGCGTACGTAGGAGAATCGAACATAGGACCTTTTGGTCCCATGCTCCTCCACTCCATCAACTCAACCACCCCTTAAGGGGCTTTGTAGCTATTAAACAAGTACAAGTTGGACTATTTTCATGAATCATTTCTCCTTCATTTTGCCTTCACTGCCTTTAAGTCACCCACAAAATTGAGAAATTGAAAAAACATACGATTTGGTCAAAGGACATTTTCACATATTGGTGGTTTTAGATTTAAAGTGACTGAAGGACTGGAGCTAGATTATTGGCCTTGTGTATATTTAATTAGACTAATAATTAAGTTGCATGATTTTCATTGTTGGGGTAAATGAGTTCACTTAGAAAGAGGTATGGATATTTGGGTTTGAAGAATTTAACACGTCTTAATTTATTTCTTTTAAGCTTTAGTCACACGCTTGGGTGGCAAACCCTAGGTCAAGGAACGGACAAAAAGAGTTACAAACCGAGGGCTAGATTTTTGGGCATCATTGAATTTGGCGTCCCAAGTTGGCATTTGTGATTTGACTCGTTGAAACTTGACCATTAATTTCATGCTAGCTACTTTCACTAACCGACCACTGGACACATTTAGCAAATTCAACTAATGAACTACTAAAGCTTACCGTGAAGTGAGGGTTTCCCAAAAAGGGAATCCGAACTTCTATATAGTTTCATTGTTCAATTACCATAAACAAGAAAGTATCGAGATTCATGTGCTTACTTGACTTTCCCTATCCAAAACAATTATATCTATAATACAATTGGTAAAATCTCCTCATATGTTGATATATATGTATTAGCTCACAAGTTGTTTTGAATTTATATATGTATTCAAATTTTTAGAAGTTATGGTGTGATTGTAAGTTATTGTCAATGATATAGGCTTACTTACAAGAAACGTACCATAATGATCATTATGGCAATTGGCGAAATACCATAAAGAGCCCGTGCAATTGCTGTTAAATATTGGCTCAAAAAAAGTCAGAAATGGAAACTTGCAAAGTCAGACATTGAAGCTGCGTTCGGTGATCAACAATGGTGACTTAGTTTTTTCTGGTGATCAACAATGATGGCTTAGTTTTTTCTGGTGATCAACAATGGTGGCTCAACAATGGTGGCTTTGTTCACACCCATTGAATTCTCTATAAAAGAGAAGCAAACGAAGGAAGAGATGAGAGAGCACAAGGAGAGCTTTAGGTTTCTGGTGTGAGAAGAGAAAGAGTAGTGTGTGAGTTTTGGTTTAATTTTGGGTCTCTTGGGAAACATTATTGTATGCTCTCATTGTTATAGTGAAATACTCAGTCGTCTCCAAACTGGACGTAGGCATTGCCGAACCACGGAATCAGTATAAAAATTTTGGTATTCTTTTGTTGTTGTTTTATTTTCACTCCGAATTTATTCACGTTTCCGCACAACAATTGCAATGTTGTGGACACATTTAGGGTTGCATTTCATAGATTAAAACTTTGATATAACCTAAATTTAGATTCCCATGATCTATCTGGAAAAGAGTTGGACGCACATACTCTGATATATACATATATAGTCCTTGAGCTCCCTTAACCTCAACTGCATATGCTGCTTTTGTGTCTTTCAGATGACGGATGAAGCTAGATCTCCCTCTTTTACATATTTTCACAGAGTAAGGACCATTACATCCCATGATGTTAAATTAAGTTATAAGCTTGAAAAATAGAAAAAGGCAAAGAACTGTTAGACTGTAGTGGTCCTAGAGCATCCCCAAGTCAAAGAGTTTGATATGACATGGAAAGTCAATATGTTTACTCCGGATACTGCGATAATTAGACACAACTCTGAAATATAGGTGGGATACCCTCAAAAGGTTCAACACATAATCTAACCATACATGTCTCATTAGAGGCAGGTGGTCCCGTTTAGTTATTAGTCTTATCATACAATTGCTCGGTATAGTGTCATTATATTCTTTTGTTAGTATATAATGAAATATTAATCTGACAGGTTCAGTGGAATAGAAGCTAAGGGAATGGAATAGAAACCGGGATTTCAGATTCTGAGATTACTAAGTCTATATCTAATGTAAACTAATGTTGCTGTAATTCCATGATTGAATATATTTTTGAGCTTTAGCCTTGGGACTTGGCGCCGGTCCGGTTACCAACTACTGATTCAAACAAGGCCAGAAATAAAAAATTTCTTTCCTGGAAGCTTGCATTGTCGTAATTTGCAGTGTATAGAGCAAGAACTGGGTCGTGGGTTTCATGGTGGTAGATGGGAGATCTAAATATTTAAAAGTTTACTATCCCTATGAACTGTTGATTTGGTGGTTTTTGAGATTCCTCCACTTGGATTAACCTAACGTCTTGTTAGCTTAGAATCCATTTCTTGACTTTGTGTTTCTTGGTAATTGTTATAGTAATTAAGATTTGTTTGCCATTAACTTGCTTATGTACTGTGAGCCAAAGCTATCCTCGCAAAACACACACTCTGGCTTTAAAAGTCACCAGAAAAGGCGGCTGATCCTTCGGGGGCAAACCCCTCCAGAGGAAGCATATATTGTGTCAAACCTAAGTGAAGTTAATAATGTACAAGTTGGTTGGTCTCTTTAAATTCACGTCTTGGAAGTTCTTGCTAGGGTTTGCTTGTTTCTCTAGGGTTTGTGACTTTGTTTCAGAGTCCTTGAGCTCTTGGCTTTTCAGACTTGCTTTATCTGATAACGATCAAAGTCTTAATTTCATCTACAAGCTGTGATAGCCAGCTGTGAAGGATTAAAAAAATGGATGAGAAAAGTGAGGTAGAAAAAATAGACGAAGTGATGTTACCAGGCTTTAGGTTTCATCCAACAGATGAAGAGCTTGTAGGTTTTTACCTGAAGAGAAAGATCCAACAGAGAACTCTCTCGATTGAGCTTATCAAGCAGCTAGACATCTATAAATATGACCCCTGGGATCTTCCAAGTAAGATAACTCCACCCTTAAGCATGTACTTGTATGAATATCTGTTTATTTCTTCAAGTTTTCATCAAATATCTACTTGAATCTTACGAGTTTGTGTTATTCTTCTCTAATCTTTTGCTCCAAAAGAAATGGCTACTACAGGTGAAAAAGAGTGGTATTTCTACTGCCCTAGGGACAGAAAATACAGGAACAGTGCAAGGCCTAATAGAGTTACAGGTGCAGGATTTTGGAAAGCTACAGGAACAGACAGGCCTATCTACTCTTCAGAAGGAAACAAGTGTATAGGATTGAAGAAATCGCTTGTTTTTTACAAAGGTAGGGCTGCCAAAGGGATCAAAACAGACTGGATGATGCATGAGTTTCGTTTGCCTTCCCTGACTGACTCTGGGCCTCCAAAGAGATTCATTGACAAAACTATTCCTGCCAATGTAAAGTATATATTGAATCCTCTTTATCTACTTGAACATATCTTAATATATATAGCTCAAATGTTGACAGAAGGTAGGTAGCATGACACAAAAGGGCTGGTTCATGAAACTTTCAAGATATCATCTTTTAATACGAAGTTCTTCTTATCAATCTGACTGCATTTTATCATTTTCTTTGTCTATCTACTTAGTGTTATTGACTTATTTCTGATACTTTTCATCCTTTGCTTAATAATAGAGTAAAGATGATTCATTTCATAATCACTTTTCTAAACTCAACCATCTTGTGCTTGGCATATCTTGATGCCTCACAAGATCTATGAGACAGATTTTCTATCTTGTTAAACATATTTTTCATGGATGTGCAGGAATCGTGGGCAATATGTAGGATATTTAAGAAAACCAGCTCCACAACACTCAGAGTTACCTCTCACTCTTGGGTCTCCACATTACCTGAACCCGTTTCATCTAATCATATACCCTCCAAGTGCTGTCAAGCCACTCATTTAAACTCACAGAGTATGATAATGACAACAGAAAATAGTTCAGGAATGCACTTGAACTATAACAATGATCATATTGAACAAACTTCTACCGTCAACCCACTTGATTTTTCCTACCACAAGCCTATAAATCCATTCCCATTCAAACCCTCTCAGCTTCCCATTTCAAACTGCGACCTAACCAGCAATTTCCTGCTTTCTCCTCTAGAAACTTTTGCCCCTGCAAAATGTACTGTCGATTTTTCGTCCATCTTGTTAAACATGTCTTCTTCGATGCTTGGAGATTACGGCAAGGTCGGTGAAAGTATAGGTTTAGATGACTCACAAGAACATTGCAATAATGGCTCATTGGATATCTTACCACAAGAAATGCAACTAAGCAGGAGTAATGGAGACGAAACTGTGTCGTTGAAGAGTTCAAATATGGCACACATGGACAGTGAATGGGAGATTGCTCGTAATATTGATTTTCCTTTTAGCTCACAGATGAATATGACCAATATTGGTGCTTGGAAGCCGAACTTGGTATGGGATTCTTTGCCATTTCCAACTGATGTATCAGCGAGCTTTTCCACAGCTAAGTGTTACACTTGAGGACATTATCGTACTGCCCAAAAGCAAGAAAGTGCTTAATCTCTTAGCTCAAGTTTTATACGGCAGCTGTAAGCTAGTATGTTAGAAAACACATTGACATACAGATTCGTGCCTTTTTCTTGGTAGGGTCTTATTTTAATAACAAGAGAAGTATCTTCTTTTCTTTCCTTTTTCCCCCCCCCTCTTGTGAGAACATACAAATGCAAAGAACAGTTATGTTTTCAGCTTTATTAAAAGAACAAAACAAGTCCTTGACTGGAATCATATGTTGAGATTTGAGAAGGAGGAAGGAAGTAAGTGTTGTCAGCTGCCTTTCTTTGACCTTTTTGTGCATCAAGCAAACAATTAAAACATAACATTTGATACATTGCTTGTAGTATCCCCACTAAAATAGCCACGTGTTGGATCAAGTTAACAATAGCCACATTTTTTAGGTTAAAACCTAGATTAATAGATGATAAATGGTTCCAAAAATTGAGTTTAGCGAATACAAAATATAGTATAGATTTTTATTAATTATTAAGTAGTGTTGCAATCAATTTACTTGTTTATTTAATTATATTTTGTACAAGTAGTTTTACTAAATTGTGACATGTGGCATACTTTTATTGAAAGTGTTTATAAGATTTTGTGTTTTTATAAGATTTAATGTTTTAGGTAACAAATATGTTAAACTAAAGGTACTTATTGGGTTAATCACTTGATGGTTCTTTTGGAAGTCAAAAAAGAATATTATTGTAAGGCATGAACAAGAATATTTACAAGGCTTTAAGTATAATAGAATTGTTAAGTTGCTCTTAATACCAACTAGGCTAGGATACAACAACCTAGGCAAAATTACAAAAATACAACCATCATTCAACTAATTACATCTCGGAAACTGAACTTGTTAATAGATATTCCAATTAGTTTTTATTTCTTGAGATAGTGAAAGATTAGATCCCCCGACCATCACCACTAACCTTACCTAATTAGTGCTCTTCAATTAGCATCATCAAGTGAATTAAATCGACCTCTAAACCTTCTCAAGTTCCTTTCTTTCCACAAGCTATTGATGATGGATTCATAATTCATAATAAACGTAAGAGAAGATGGGAGGAAAGGATGAAATCAACTACAACACATAATAAGTATCTCATTTTCTTATGATGAAGAAAAGGGTATATCATATAATGATGAATAGATACAAACTTGAAAAATTAATCACCTACAAGACCATTGTTGTATTTGATTCCACAAGTAATCTATCGACGAAATTATCGACTTTATTAAGAAGTATTGCTCGACCAAACAAGTCAACAACATAAGCATAACATTGGAATCGAACTCTTTCAAGAAAAATTAAGTCACAGACTTTATAATTCCATAGATTATCATCTAGGCCCATATAGCAAGTGTATAGGAAATACCTTCATTGTATTCCAAAGACTGCTGAATTAGTGTTTGAATCAACGTCATATGTTACCTCTGGTACATTCACAAATTTCCTTAAATCGCTTCCTCAAAATTAATTTGCACAATGCCTAACCACTTTCAAAATCATAGTAACCCAATTGCAAGCAAGGCCTCTAAAATGCCCATCCTACTAGTTCCCTCGAGACTGACTTGATCATCATCTAATGAATTATAGTTTTCATGTATATTTTCCTTCCTTAACAGAACCATTACCATCTCACATGACACAACAATTCTCAATGACTTAAGAGATTAAATATTAGAAAATGTTTTTTTCCCATTCTGTATATAACAATCATATATATATAGAACTTTTTCTTTAAGTTAATCATATACAAAACTTACAAATCAAAAACTAATTATGCTACTTTACAGTTTTAACATCGTGACCTAAATGACAATTCCTAAGCCAAAAACTATTAAATTTAACCATATGGAATCTTGAATACCATTCTTATATTGTTCATCAATACCAAGGATTAGCAATGGTTGGTGATGAGGAGAATGAGAGACACAAAGGAGTATGCTTCACCATACTACTGAGTAGTAATTCAAAGTTTGATCAAGTTTTGTGGTTTATTTTTGTTATTTTCTCTAGTCAATATTGTTGCTATAGTAATTAGCTAACAGTGGGTTATTTCACCAATATTTTTTGCTTTGTTTATTTTAATATAAGTTTAGGTAACGTATTGGTTTTATAAGAAGTGATGTTTATTCTTAGTATATCTCATAATTTGCTTAGTATTGGGCAATTAATGTAACATCCCGGTACCAGCGGGAAGGGCAAAATAGTAAATATGGGTTAACAGTGAGAGCTTAGTAATGCTATTTCATGGTCATTCATTATGTGACATATTTATATTGTGAAAAATGATATTGTTGCACATGAACTTACTGTACATGCATACATTGACATTCCCGGTCTATTTGGTTATAACTGTAACTGGTTGAGAATTTCGAGAATTATGGGTTATTGATCTTGAAAAATTATTTGGAGAGTGTCAATAATGATTTTATAATTTTGGAGAATTT
>JANKOE010000001.1:2605788-2634726 GCA_026284465.1 Erythroxylum citrifolium | reverse complement strand
TTATGTTATTACATGTGAAATTCTAAATATCATAAATAAAAATTGCTTGGCATGCCTGTTAATTTACAACTTGGTAAACTTGGTATTATAGCGTGTATTCCTTAGGCTATGCTTGATTGAACGTAAATTTTTTAATGGAATGGAATTTGAATGGATGTAATATTAGAAAATTGTTGTTTGGAAATAATGGAAGAGTTCATAATGTAATATAGTGAGATGTTGTTTGGATGGAGAATTCATAATGTAATATAGTGTAAAGTTGTTTATCATTTTACATTTCATCCTAAACCTCCCAAATCGGAGGTTTTTCATTTTTACTATTTAGGATGAAATGAGATATAATATGAAACCTTCCTCTTCCATTCCACTCCACTTCAGTCCATTATAAGCCTTCATCTCAAATGATAGAATAATATTACATTCCATTCCATTCTATTAATAAAACCTCAACTAAACATACTCTTAGTTTACAACTTAACATTACATGGTATACTCTTTATAAGGGGAACGACCTTAATACTAGAAAGATAAGGATTCTAATATTTTTAATTGACATTGTTGATATTCAAACCTATATTAATGAATATTGGATTTTGTTGACGTTTAAAGCTTTGTCCGCTCAAATTTGTGATTGTTTAGAAATGATACACCACAGCCTCTTGCTCTCCGTTTCTCAAAATTTAAGGTATGCTGGTTGCAAGAGGAGTAAGACAGATGTTCTACCGCAGATTCAAAAGCCAGTACTCCAACAAGACGTGCAACCAGGCACGAATTAACTTCAGTAGACCACCATTTTAATCATTGCTAAATAAGATCAGCAGCATCAGAGAACCTCATTGTACATGGTAGTTTCGGTGAAAGACATTAAATTAGTAACTAAACCAATATAATGTTATGAAAACTAAAGTCTTATGGTAGAAGAGAACAAAATTGTAGCACAATCAAATATCAGAGAAATAAAAAAAAAGATTAATAGAAAATCTTATCTCCAACTTCCAACAATCAAAAGAAAAATACAGATTCAAAATGTAACACATAAAGTCCTCTCCACGATTCACTAGTCTTTTGTTTCTCAAGTCCACCCTCGTCAAAGTATTTTTTCCATCTCAACTCTTGGATGCCTGCTTTTCCTTTGCCTTTTGAATCTTCAAGACCTTTTTCACAATCTTTTGCTCTTCAACCAAAAAGGCACGAATAATCCTATAAAAAGAAGAAATATTAAACAGGCATTAAACATACTCTATCTAAGGGGTCCAAAGTGAGTATAGAATCCTTGCAAATACTATTAACACACCTTTCTCTTACTGCACCACCAGATAATACTCCACCGTATGCACGGTTCACAGTCCTTCGATTTCTTGACAACCTTGACCTCTTATATTCAGCAGGTCTCAAATGGGGAATCTGTAGGCAGACAAACAACACGATAATTCAAAACCAGAAAATGATTACAGGTTCTAAAATGAATGCATAGATTACACAGTTCGCTAAATTGCACTCCAAAGGTATATCAGACAACCGTTGCATATTAGGACAAGAAAAAAGGAATCCAACTTAAACATATTCTTCAAATGGTTAACAGTTTCCTGAATACCTATTTTCATCAGATGATATGTTTGAGGACAATAGATGCAGAATCAGATATAATTTTCAATTCAGAACACAAAATCAAAGGAGAAGCATCGATTACTGGAAGAGAGGAAATCAAAAGTGCAAGAAATAGGAACAAGCAAAACCCCAATTCAAAAAAGTCAACAGAGTAATAGACATGTCTAGATCAATTGTGCAGATTGAAGGATTAAAAACTGTGCCTTGTGAAATATGTAATTTGAGAAGTACAATCTATTCTTTCTTATCATAGTTTATTTAACCATAACGATTACTTAATGGTTAATTCTTTAGAACGAGAAGTTGGCATTGCTTGAAACTGTATCGTCCAGAATCAATCGGGCAAATCAATTGTAGACCGTAAAGCACAAATAATTGGAAAAGAAACACTCGAATTTGATTATGCTCTTATCTCCATTTGTGGAGCCCAATTACTTTGGTCAATCCTTTCTCAAACCTCAATGCTGACTTTTGTACAAATCAGAGACATCAAAGCTACTCATCTACCCAGGTTCACAAAAGTATGGGGAAAGCAACAGATACATCTAGTCAAACAAAACAAGGAAAATGAAACATACTCCTTGAATCCTCTTGCCAGTAACAGGACACTTAGGACCACTTGCTCTCTTTTTAGTAGTCTGATACACCAGCTTACCTCCTAATACAAACAACCCAACAAATTCCATCAGAAACACCACAAGCTCACATCACAAAATCACAAATATAGACTTAAAACAAGCCAATAACACGCATTTTCAAGATCAGAAAAGTTCCACCAATATCGACTTGCAAGAATCAAACTTTTGAAAATGGCTTATCAAAACGTAGGGGCAGAGAATTTGGGAGCTGACCTGGGGTTTTGACTACCCTGTGCTGGTTCGACTTGGTGGCATAGCTATGCCGCTTGCGATACGTAAGACGCTGAACCATTGTCCAACTCTCTCTCTATCGCTCTCGCTCTCTCTCTAGGGTTTATGAGAGTGAAGACATGGTTGCTGAGAACGATAGGTTATAAATGGCGGAGACCTAATTGATACCCTAGATCCTACGGTCTGAATTGGCTTTAAACAACGGCTGAGATCATAAAAATTGATGGTTTGGATTTCAATTCGGGTTGGAGCCTTATAATCTCTCCTGGATTATGGAAATACAATCCAAATACAAGCCCAAAAGTTCATATTCATATAATATGCAAGGAAATTAAATGCTTCTCAAGATTTTAAGGGCTTGTTTATATTTATATTTTATTTTCAAATCAAGTAAAAAAATATTTTTTGAGTTTTAATTTTAATTTTTGGTTTTGTTTTCTTTATATTTTCAAAAATTATGAATATTATAAAAAAAATGTTTTTGGTTTCATTTCTTTTTAGCACAAGGGAAAAAGAAACTACATGAAAAAGCTAATTAATGCAATGTTTGCGATACAAAAGCCCGTGTTGATCACGGAGCAGGAGAACTCTGACTAGCGTCGGAGGCTCTTGGAGAAAATGGAGGCCGGGATTGGCCGACACGGCAAGGGCAGCCAGACAATCTACGCTTTGGTTGCCTTCTCTATAGACATGCTGAAACTTCACCTCCCAAGTGTGTCGCAGAAGACCCTGGATACCTGTCATCAAAGAAGTGTAGTTAGTTTTAGGAAGGCGGGACGATGATAGAATATTTATCACCTCTAAAGAGTCGACTTCAAAGACAATCCGTCGATAACCAAGAGCCCAAGCCAGCCGTAACCCCGAATAGACGCCCCAAAGTTCGGCCTTTAACGACGAGCCCCGCCCTATGTTATGGAAAAAACCACCACACCACTGTCCATGACAATCTCTAATCAAACCCCCAGCGGAAGCAAGATGGTGACCCAGATTGGTTGCACCGTCGATATTTATCTTAACCCAGCCTGGCATCAGTTTGGTCCACCCAATAAGTTGTCCCACGCGACATCCTGTTGCACCAAAAACCCGTTGTTCCATAGTACTGGCCCTAATAATCCAGGTAGTATAATCAAGAACTATGTGGGAACCATTAGTGGGCCAAGTAAAATCCTCATAAAAAATCTGACGATTCCGCCATTGCCACAGGAACCAGCAGGTGACCCCGTACAAAGTTGCCCATGGGATATGCTGCATATGTGTGTGCGTTCGGAGATTTGATGTCATCTAGGACTCCACGTCCGTCTGAAAGAAAGCAAAATTGACCAGCACGGGGGGGAACCTACACCAGAAATTGTGGACATGCAGACAGTCGCGAAAGGCATGTAAAACGGTCTCCTCTTGGCCAAAGAAAGGACAGTTACTGGCGAGGGTGAGATGGCGAGCAACGAGATGATGGTTAGTCAACAGCTTTTGCTTGAACATGAGCCACAGGAAAGCTCTAATGCATTGGGGACCAGCCCAATGCCAGATTAGCGTCCAAGAAGTGCTAGGCGAAGGCCGGCGATAAGATCATAAGCGGACGCCGTCGTGAAGCGCCCATGAGCAGTAAGCCCCCAAGTAAGGACGTCGTCCGCGGGACTCCGCGCAAAGGAAGGAAGAGCCTCAATATCACGACAGACTGTAATGGGGAGATACGGTTGAAACAGGGACTAGTGCCAGGTGCCCTCATCAGTCAGATAGTTAGACACTGTGGCAGATAAAGCACTGTCTGGTATCGAAGAGCTCACTGTAGAAATTAAAGGCCCCCAGCCCGTTAACTAGTTATCCAACCAGAAGAAAATGCGGCTCCTAGTGCCCAATTTTCAGTGAAACCCTTGTCGAACAATAAGCCAGGAAGCGGCTATACCTCGCCAAGTAGCAGAAGCCCCTGCCCGATCAAGAGAGAAAGGAAGAAGGTCCAAATTCAGTCGATATTTAGCTTTTAAAAGTCCGACCCATAAAGCGGTGGGCTGAGTAATCAAGGCCCAACCAAGTTTTGCTAATTGGGCATCATTAGAAGCTCGGAGACGCTTAAACCCTAAACCCCCGGCGTGTTTTGGCTTACAGACTTCATCCCAGTTAACCAAATGCACGTGTCGAGTCGCAGTATCGGTTCCCCAAATAAAGGAGCGCATTAGACGCTCCAAGTCGTCACAGAGGCTACGTGGGAGATGCACGGTTTGCATGGCATATATGGGAAGAGCGGTAAAGACAGATTGAGCCAAAGTAACTCGGCCTGCTAAGGATAACGTCTTGGCCTTCCAGCCCGCAAGTTTCCGTTGGGCAGTATCCAAGATATGTTGGTACGTGCGTCTAGTGGTATGCTCATGGAGCAAAGGGACACCCAAATACTTGCCAAGATTGCGCGTGGAGGGAACGTGTAAGAAGTGGCTAAGGCTGCGCGCCGTAGTCTGAGGGACATTCTTGGAGAAGTATATCCTAGTTTTGTCGATGTTAACTTTTTGTCTTTTTATAATCTGATTTACTAATTAAATATATATTATTTAATTTTTAATTAAATATCTTTAAAATATATATATTTCAATAATAATTTAAATATATTTGAAATAAATATTAATTTATAAATACAAAGTTAATTTTTAAATTATTTATTTTAATAAAATAAAATAATTTTATCCATAATTTGTTAAGAAATATTATATAAAAGATTAAAATAAATTTATTAATTAAAAATAATTTATCTTTAAATTTTATTAATATATAATTATTATAAATGATAAAAGTATAACTATGTTTTTATTTGAAAGAAAAATAAAAAATGAAAACAAAAACTGAAAATTAAAAACAATAATAGAAATGGAACCAAATGGCTAAGTTTAAATCTTAGTATCATGGATGGAAGAAAAATAATAAATTTTAAATTACCGGAGGATTATTTAACAAATCAAATTTTCAAAGAAATTAAATATATCAAAAAATATTTATCATATATTAAATTATTATAATATAGAATAAAAATACTACTTATTTTGGTGATCAGTGTCGAAATCAAAAACCTCATTCTGAAATGATTTATGCAACTATAGCCGTTTTGCAGGAAACCAGATCCTCTGTTCAGTTTTACTCTGTCTTATTCTGTCTTATAAAATCTCAACCATTTATTTTGCAGGATCCACGCGAATCCCATGCGAACCCTACATAAATAAATGGATAAGATTTATTGGACACAATAAGACACCATAATGTTAGACAGAGAATCTGGACTCGTTCTGCAGAGCCAAGAATTTCTAAACCTGATGGGTCGCTAATGTTCCTGTTGTGGAGACGAGAGCATATAGGATTTTACTAAAACTTACCATACGCTTGCATGGTTTGAAACTTTAACGTGTGGAATTTCCGCATTTTGTCTGAATAGCTTTTGTTAACCTTTTGAGTCTCTTCCATGAGATGTTCAATATGTTCTGCAATCTTGAGAGGCTTAAGCTTTGACACTACCTTTGGCGTCTCCAATTCCTCGGTCTCTGGTTCTTCTAAAATCGTTGGAAGACCACCTTTTGCCGCACTTCTCAGTTCCAATTTAAGCTGTTCGATTACGTCCTTATGCTCTTTCGAGAAATCTGCACTGTCGTGCACATCAGAGAAGGGGTTGGGTTTCAAGCTACGTTTTTTGCTGTCGTCAACATTCCAAGTTTCAAGTTCTGCTTTGTCATGACCTGTAACTTCCTGTTCATGATGATGTTCAACCTTAGCTAAATCCTTGCCAGATAACACCTCGTCGTACGATAAACTTGAGTTCTGTTTCTGAGGTTGTACGATAATATAATCTTCATCAGAATCGGTAAGACTGGCTATCAGAAATTCATTTTTAGAAATTGATGTTTAATACATAATTAAATAAACATTGCATCAAATACTAAATGGATATGATTAAAAAAGCATCATCATTAATAACAAGTATTGTGAATATCCACATGGAAGAAATCAAATTAAATTTAAACCTACACAATCTTAATGACCTACTGTTGGCTCCTTACCATATGAAGGCACTTCACAACTAGCGGAGACGGACCTTAGGTGGAAGATTAGCTGGATTACATGTATGAAGGAAGCATGGGAAAGCTCCAAGGTGACTTAGCAAGTTAGATCAAGCATGGTGTGAGCTTTGGTAAAGTTTCAAACCATATACGAGCTGACACGACTAAGGCTAAGTTCTTGATAGACTAAGGACTTAGTAAACGCTCAAATAGACGGACCATAGCTAATGGACTTGACATTGGTAAGCATTGGATCGAACCAGTGTGCTATGATTGGCTTTGGCTTGGATGACTCATCATCAATGGATAGAGATCGTGGGGAGATCTTGGATGATGCGACGAATAAGACTACAGAGGATAAACATCAGTTCTAAAGGATAAAGACCATGCGGGAGGATCATCTAAAGATAGTGGACATTTTCGTGGATAGAGATAGATCATGTGTAATATTTAATCTTGTTAATTGGGATGTAGATAGACTTTATCAGATAGAGTCCTAATTAGATGAGGATGTTATCTTAAAGGATAAATACGTAATTTAATAGGATAAAATGTGATCTTGGGTAATATAGTTCTGTTAGGATTCTAACTTGGCCCTCAAGCCTTGATGCCTATATATAACTCATTTGAGCCTTGCTCCTCACATATAGAGATTGAGAGACACTATGAGATTGAGAGAGCATCATTTTATACTTTGAGGGAAGTAATAAAAATTGACATTATTGTCATATCTCTTTCTTGCATTATTGTTGCCTTTGAATATTCTATTACTTCCGTAATTTCTTGCGAGTGTGAAAGTTAAACACTGCAAGGGCCGTGAGACATTCGAGAATAAGGTTGTTGATCGACGATCACGTGGGGAAGGCTGAGTCTTGGTTAAATGGACCTAAGTAATATTATCGTGCAAAGGAGTAGGCACGACTTACAGGTAAGCTCAATGCTTAAGAAGACCTTTATAACGTCTACCATAAATAGAAAACACAAATTAATAAACCTGCCAATTTACTCAAGTTGTAAGGCTATGATAGTTTTTATCATCTCAAAGCGAGCAACATCAGAGAATGTCTCTTTATAATCCACTCCTTTCTGTTATGAATATCCTTTTGCTACAAGGAGAGCTTTATGCTTTTCTACAGTGCCATTTGCATGGTATTTTGTCTTAAAAACCCATTTTGCTCCGACTGCTTTCTTTCCTTCAGGAAGATCCACAAGTTCATATGTTTTGTTTCTCTGAATTGTTGCAAGTTTTTCCTTCATTGCATTACTCCATTCTTCTTTTTGTATTGCTTCCTCAAATGTAGTTGGATCAACAACAAACATAGCTTTTTTAGTTGCATATATTTCTCTCAATGATCTAAATTGTCTTGTAGGCGTCTCATTAGATGATGTTGAATCAGGTGATGTTGGGGAAGACAAAGTAGGAGAGTTTGGTGAAGCTTGTTGTTGTTGAGTTGTGGTTGTTGGTGCCTCATCTTCCTCAAGCTGAACACCTTCTTCATTTTCATGCCAAATCTAACCTACTTCTTCATCAAAGACAACATTCCTACAAATGATTACTTTATCATTAATAGGATTATACAACTTGTATGCTTTGGAATTAGAGCAACAGCCAAAAAAAGTACATTTGAAAGACTTCTCATAAGTTTGCTGCATTTTTGTGAATCAATTAAGGCATAGGCATTGCAACCAAAATTCCTCAAATGGCTTACCGAGGGCTTCCTACCTAATTAAGCTTCATATGGAGTTCGATCCATCACAGCTCTTATTGGTGATAAATTCAGTAGATATACTACTGTAGGAACAACCTCTTCCCAAAATTAATTATAAAGATTCTTAGCTTATAGCATGCTCCTTGCCATCTGTACGGTTCTGGCATTTTGCTACACCATTTTGTTTTGGTGTGTATGGTGCTGTTAACTCCCTTTGTATATCATACTCTTCACAAAACATATTAAAATCATGTTACAAAAATTCACTACCTCTATCAGTACGTAAAATCTTTAACTAATTTCTACTTTGCTCTCAACAAGTGCCTCGAACTTCTTGAACGTCTTAAGCATTTCAGACTTGTCTTGTAAGAAGTAAACCCAACTCATACAACTAAAATCATCTTTGAACAGCAAGAAATATTGACTACCACCAAAGGATTCAATTTTCATAAGATCACACAAGTCAGCATGTACAAGATCTAAGCAACAAGATGAAATCCAAGACTTCCCTATAGGAAATGATCTTTTACTTTGTTTTCCATAAATGCAAACTTCACATAAACTCAAGGATTCAATCTTAGGTAGCCCATGCACCATTTCCTTTTGAAAGTACAATTTTAACCCCTTTTTCATGCAAATGCCCATATCTTAAATGCCATAATCTTGACTCATCTATATCTTTTACTATAAGTGCATAATTTGTAATTCTAAACTGATCAAGTGAAAACAATTTGTTATGTGTCATAGATGCCTTGGCTACTACTTGACCTGAATTTTTGTGTCTAATCACACATTTAGCATCATCGAACAGAACAGAAAATCCAGCATCAAGCAACTATCCTATCAAGCAACTATCTTACACTTAAAAGGTTCTGCAATCGACTAGGGACAAAGAAAACATTATAAAGAAGTTTTACATTACCATGACTGCAACTGAGTTCCACAATTCCTTTTCCCTCAACTTGTACTTTCTTATCATCTCTAATTCTCACTATAACTTTGTATGACTCATCAAGTTCTTTAAAGAGTGATCGTTCTCCTGTCATATGACTAGAATAACCACTATCACAGAACCAAATGTTGTTAGAGATCTGCACATCATTAGTCTTTGCCATAAACAACCTCAGCTCCTCCTCTTCTGGTTCTTGTTTAGCATAGTTTGCTTGCTTCTCATTTTCCCAACAGTTTGCTACAATATGACCAAAGTGTTTGCAATTATAACATTGGATGGATTGCCTTTGTCCTTGTCCACAACCATTTTGGCCTCGATATCCTCCTCTACCACGGCCTCCATACCCAAATGCTGGTAATGTTTCTGCTTAAAAAAAGGCCTCTCCTTTCACCTAAAAAGTTTTTTCTTCACCCCGCTCTACTAATCTATTTATTCTTGCCTCATGTGCTTGCAAAGAACCCATTAGTTGATTAAATGATAAAACAGATAAATCCTTATATTCCTTTAGTGCAGCCACTACATGATCAAACTTTGGAGTTAAACTCCTTAATACTCTAGCCACAACTATGTTATCAAGACATTGTTCATCAAAATTTCTCATTTGATTAACAATATTTGAGACTCTAAATAGAAAATCTTGCACAAATTCCCCATGTTTCATTTGTAAATTCTTAAATTCCTGTCTAAGAGTTTGAAGTTTAATGGCTAGTACCTTTGGATCACCTTGATATTCTATTTTCAATACATGTCAAGCTGCATTTATTGTATTCGTTGCTGCAATTCGAGAGAAAATACTCTCATCTACTACTTGTTGTATTAAAAATAGTGCCTTGGAGTCCTTCTTTCTGTTCTCTCACAGCTTATCCTCATCATCAGTTTTTGGGTATCCACTTTCAACCAGCTCCCAAAGATCTTGCAATTTGAACAGGGTCTTCATCTTAATAATCTAGAACAGATAATTTTCCCCTTTACAAATAGGGATCTATTGTTGAGTGACACTTATTGCGTTGTTGTTGGTGGGCATTTGACTGACTCTGATACCACAATGCTAAAACACAAGGTAAATCAACCCAAAGAATGAGAAAGAAATATGTAGAATCGGAAACAATTAATGGACTAAAATTGCAAGTAATAAATTCTCCCTGTACACCTCTTTATTGAGTCAACTAGCCTTTAAATAGGCATTTATAACAGTGATAGAAAAAAAATCACTATTTTTCCTCAATTATATAGGAGAGATATTAGGAACAAACTTGAGCAAAAAGTTAGCAACAATAGAATCTTCAAAATTTTGAACAAAAAAATTGAATTTTGAATCAGTCTTTAATAGTGCCCTTAACTTACATGGCCATGTATTTCAATCGTGTAAACAACACACCATTGTAGAGTGACACACACTCATATTCTACACTTACATGACCGTGTGGATCAACCGTATAAGTCTCTAGAACCGTATGAAGAAGGATGTGAAGAGCGAAGATATATATGGTTGTGTACACGCTTATATTCATGACATACATGACAGTGTGTGGCAATCGTGTATCTTTCTGTGACTATTTACATCTGCGAGTAAGATGGTACCAAAGAGATAAAGTCACTTACATGATCGTATATGTGACCGTGTATGATGCAGAAAAATTTATTTCATGATATAAAAGAAAAAAATACTTAGGTTTTGCATGAGAGTGCAAGTATAATGTCCAAAATTGAAGAAAAATTGAGAGAGGACAAGTAGTTTAGTATTCTCATCCCTTTTTATTATTTTTTGGATTTGTTTAAGAGTCTGTTGATTGTTACATCAACTTTTGTTTCAATTCTGAAATTTTGTGAGACAATTTGTTGTTGTGGAATGAGAGATCAAACTTTGTGAATCCATATTTGAGTTTAGTGGATTTATTTATCTGTTTGGCTCATAAATTTCCTCTAAATTAGAGAGTTTTTCACGTAAATCTTAGCGTTCGTTTAATTAAGTTTCTTAATCTTATATTGATTCGCCAGTTAAAGTTGAAGAATATTTTAGTTACTAATATTTGGTTGATCTTTTAAAGAGTCACCAACACTTGCATCTAATATTTTAGGTTATAAGTCATTTTGTGAACATTGAAATCAATAAATAACCTAGTTTGATCACCACAACGCTTGTTAGTTGGTGAGATCTATACATATAGAACTACCAAGTACAAGTTTTAGATTTCTCATTGTCTAAAATTAGGAAATGAAAAATTCGAAAACCTTCAAGACATCTGTTGTACATATAAGCTTGGCCTCATCAGGTTTGATTTCAACTTCAACTTATCTTAGATTTCACCTTGACACTTGTGTGATTCCTCACCTTATTTTAGTTGCTTCATTGGTATATATGATTTTGTGGACTGACTGCATTTAAGGTTCTAATCTTCAAGGACTTCTTATCATAACAATTAAAGATAAAATAAAGTTATATGCTTCGATTGAAAAAGAAAGAGAGATGTAGACAGGAGGATGAATTATATTGCTCTATATCTTGAAAAGAGTCTTATCCCTATGTTAAGACATGTTTAACATAACTTTAAGGATTGTTCTCGTGTAAAATTCTCAAAACACAAAATCCAAGCAACATCAATCTATTAATATGGATAAAATTGCCACACCCTAATCAAACTTGGACAATTGGGACGTGGACAAAATAGCTTCGTCTTCATATACCAATAATGTCAAAAGAAAAGGTTTTCTAAGCCACACGATATGGCGATTAGAAAGTAAGTCCATCATTTCATATCCAAAGCAATCTACATTAACTCGTAGGAAATGATTAAGTCCATCATTTCATATCCAAAGCAATCTACATTAACTCACAGGAAATGCTTAAGTTAATTTCATCCATTGACTTAAACTATAATTATTCTCCATAAACATGATGTCTGTCTTGTTAGATTCACTTTAGCTTCATCCAGCATAAAGGGGATTGATCACCTCTATCTTGAACATGAAACCAGTGGAGACAAAAGATGCCTTCAGCTCATACCAGTTGGTAGGCTCTCGTACTTAAACAAACAATTGCCATTCCAAACATAAGTGATGAAGTTGAGGATTGGACTCTCTCAGTTTCAGCAAAACAAAAGTTCAATCCCAGTCCAGAGATTTCCCAAGTACTAGACCCTTATACTTGTGAAACTTGAGAAGTGATTCGTGAATCAGAAGACTATTAGAGAAGTGAATAGCCTCAGCTAGATCATCGGTTAGTTTACTTAGCTCGGTACCAGCCTAGGGAAGTTTCAAGTAGATCCCAAAAAAGGCCAGAAGACAAGGGCTTTTGCTTTTTTGATTCATAGAATTCGCTCTTGGACAGGCAACTCTATTTCTTCTTCTTAAACACTTTTCAGGATTAAAATCTCAATGAGTACTGATATACTCCTCCTCCATTATCGCCTAACCAGATTAGCTAGTCTCTTGAGTTTTGGTTATTTCGTCCCCTATGGCTCTGAACTGACAGCAGAATAAAAGTTGAAGAAAACGCAGATTGTGCAACATGTGGCAGATTCGCAAAGCCTGAAATTGATATACTGAGAAAGGATTTTTTCACTTAAATTAATACTAGTTCGCAATAAAATACTAATAAAGCTAAACAGTACAGACACCAAATAAGGAAAGAGCGTGCACTGTCCTTTCGGGTCAGTGCATATGTCACCTAACATAAATTAAGCAAAAAGATCTGCTTGCCTTTCAAGGCTCATCGGATCACAAGATAACATAAAAAATTGCTATGGAATGCCACGAAACTCTGAAGTTTAATGCCTTTCTGTCTAATGATCAACAGTCACACTTCCATAATAAGTAAGAATAAGAGCAAATCCCATTGTTACTTTCCAAGCCAAGATCTAATAGCAAAACCCATTGTTGTTACTTTCCAACCCAAGATCGATGCACCAAACTCCATTGGAACCCATCCATCTCTTGCAGGGAAACGCTTATGTTGTGTGTAAATGTTTACACATGTATTATGAACTGAATTGTTTAATGACATGATTACAGCTGACATGTGTCAGAACAAATTGCACACTCAAAACGATAAGCCTCCGCTACAGACAAACAAGGAGGCTGTTTCGTTTCTTTTCTCCTATACTGTCTTTCCTCTACCTAAAGGAAAGGGTTGGGGTTCTCGTTAGATATCATTCACTTAATTTTATCCACACATGTGTATAAGATTTAAGAAAATAGGTAATAACTGAGAAAATGAACTCTCTTCCAAGTTAAAAGAAAACATATTTTAATCAAACACTAACCAATAAGGGAACTGTTCAAGCTGATTAACTAAAATTATCTACTTGGAACCATGCATGACATTAAGATAGCGATCTTTCCCACTTTTTAATACTACATTTCTGGACGATGTAATGAAAATGAAGAAGAAGATGACAGCACATGTGTGATAGAAAGGATACCAAAATGGAATCTTTTAATGAGAAAATTAAGCGCAGTTAACAGATAACATAGTAAATATTTATGTAAGTATCTGCCCCCTCTTCTCCACCTCCATTTTTAACCAGTAAATCACTAACAACTAGTCAGTAGTTAACACTGCAATAACAAAGAAGTAAATTAACAATGAAAAAAGAATAGATTTTTCCATGTCTACTACCTTCTATTTCTGCTCTCAACAGTAAAGTCTCAATCTTTCCCTCACGTTGAAGGTGAAGACCCATCAGTAGCATCATCGGCTTTTGTCCTAATCTGGAACCTGTCAAAGCTGTCGTAGCTACTGCTCTTGACATTGTTGTCATTGTCCTTGTTCTCGCTGGAAACTTTGGTCTGTAACCCAATTCCATTGCCTCCATTGATATCAAACTTGGTGGTGCTGTTGAAATCATAGCTCTGACCCTTTTCTATCTTATGCTTGTTGTTGTGCATCCACACCTTGAAAACATTCCTTTTGACACCAACTTCATTGCAAAAATCTTCAACCATTCTCTCATCATTTCCTCTCAGCATCTTCCACCCTAACTTTTCTGCGAAAGTTTGCATCTTTTGCTTCTGTTCTTTGGTAAACTTGGTTCTTGCTCGCTTTTTGCCATGTGGGTTCATCACCGTTGGATGGGAACTGGTGTGATAGTTGTGATTCTCATCCAACGGTGCGGACAAAGCCAACAGCATGTGGGGAGCAGAAGGGAAGATGGAGTTTTGCGGGGTTGGTGAAGCTGGTGAAGATGGGCTCGGGCTTGGACCGGAGCTTATTGGACTTGGACTGGACGTCCAGTGAAGCAACGCTCTTGGGAGGTGGCCGGCGTACGGCTCCCGGCGGTGAAAGTTGCGGTGGCAGCCACAGGCAGCGCATTTGAGGGAGGTGGATTCACGAGGTGAGGTGTGAGTAGGCATGAACTCACCACAACCATCTAGAGCTAGACCCCCAAGAGAAGCAGCATGGTTCTTGAGACATTCCTTGTAAGAAACAACCATTTGGTGGTGGTGGTGCGAAGGCAGTGAGGACGGTGGTGTTGGTTGGTGATGGGAGGTCTTTAAAGAAGAAGCGTTGGTGAGAGATAAGGCTTTGTAGAGATGGTTCGGTAGTGGGGCTTCTGTATCAGTATCAGATTCATGAGGAGGGGATTTGGTAGGAGCTAAGTCCATGGCTTAACCATACGATAGGAGGGTTTTGGGAGACAAGTAGAGAGAGCTAGGCTATATGTAACCCTTCCCTTAATGAAACATAGCATTAATCTAAGAACAGGAATATTGATAGACATACAGAGGAGGCTTCATCTTTTATGGCGACGACGGTGAAACTAAATACAAACCATTAGATAAAGGTATGGAGGGACACAACTGTGGAAAGGTGCCACCTCAAATCCCAACAAACTTTTGGCTTACTTGCTTGCTTGTGTAATGAAAGCTCACATGCGAATTAATATGGTCAGTCTTGGTGTGTGATTTCATCCCCTTTACCCCTGAGTTTAGTTTTGGGCAAAATCTTGGTAAAATGGCATCACGTCTGACTTCTGAAAGTGTGTGATATATATAACTTGATAACAAACAAATATCAGCAATCATAATAATAATATCAAGTAAATTTTAAGGGCAAATCCTATAAAAAGAGCTCATGTGATATACTTGATTATTTATTTTAGTCTTTGTATTTTTAATTCGTTCACTTTAGCCCCGTGTTTTTTATTCTCATTCAAGATACCTCAATTGGGTATTTTCAGACAAATTTGCCTTTAGAATCAAGAGATTAAAAAATATATATTTCAATAATCTAAAGGTAAATTTATCTAAAAATACCCAATTGGGATATCTTGAATGAGAATAAAAAATACAAGGGCTAAGGTGAACGAATTAAAAACACAGATGTTAAGATGAATAATCAAGCATATAACAGGGGCTGTTTTATGTGATTTGCCGACGTGATACCATTTTAGGTCATAAAAACCAAAATAATTATGAGATATGAAGTTAAAGTAATTTATTCCTTAATTTTAAAGAAAGTGAGGAAAAAAAAGAAAAAGAAGAAAAACTATGCTTTTGGTGTCGGGATGTTTGTTTAGGCTGGACATGATTACCTATGTTATTTATGTTGTTCCAACTCTGTTTCAGTCTATTTTATCTATACATTTATATAAAACCTATATAAATATGCTGATGAGATAAATCGGACATAGTTAAAAAAGCATAAATTATGATTTCATTTGTGTGTTCTTGCCGGATAGAAATCATTGTTAGTATTAGAAAGTGTCTAACTCACCCCAAAAGCTATCTCAAGAGGGGAAGGTTTGCACACTATTATAAATTCTTGAATGTCTTCATAGTTGTCCGATGTGGGATTCCTGACACACCCTCCTCAGTTTAAAGCAGGACTAGACATCTGATAGACATATTGAGCAAAGGAACATAACCGGACATCGCCTCAAACCATCGAGACAAACTGGCTTTGATACCATGTTAGAAAGTGCCTAACTTATCCCCAAAAGTTAACACAAGAAGGAGATATTTGCACACTATTATAAACTCTTGAATGCTTTTGTAATTGTCCGACGTGGGATTCCTAACAGGTAAAGAAAAATGAAGTGGAGCAGAGTCCTGGAGAAGCACGTGCATCTTAAACAGTAGAATAACATGGTACCCCAAAAACCAAAAGACACAAGAACAGATCATAAACCCTGCAAATGTGATTTCCACGACAAGCCATGTTCCACCCCTCTCTCTGCATCTTTCTTATGCTTTCCTTACAAGAAACCACTGCTTTCATCTGCCACGAATTCACCAAATCCATCTTCCTAGGTTCTCAAATCTTTTGTAATGACTAACACCTTGAAACTTGTATAATGTTTTTTCTATTTTTTATAATAATAATAGTAATAACTAAAAGAGGTTTAGTTTTACTTCTTTTTTTATTATAGTTTTTATTATTCTTTTTTACTTTTTAGAAATAAAATTATGTTTGTTTGTTTGTGTCAAAATTATATTTATATTTTCAAATTTAATAAAAATATTTGTTTGAATTAATTTTTTTGTTTCTTTTCTATTTTAAAAATAATAAAAATCATAAAAATAGTTTTTATTTTATATTTCAATTTTTTCGTAATCGGATCAACTATCAACTAAATATTGATTATTTAATTTTAATATATTAATTACTAATAAAAATTATAAATAATTTTATTTTACTTAATAATTTTATTTATTTTTGTAACTAAATTTAATAAATATAATTAAATTTAAAATATCTTCAAAATATACATAATTTAAGTAAAAATTTATTTAATAATTAAAATATATTTAAATAAAAAGTTAATTTTAAATAATCAATTTAATGAAAATTTTTATTAATAATGAAATTTTATATAAGAGATTAAAATAAATTTATTTAATTAAAAATATTTTAAGTTTTAATTAATTTGTAATTATTATTAGTAGTAAAAATTAGGTAGGGTTTTAATGTGTACGAGAATTTAATAGCTAGATTTTTCAACCAAAACATTTATAATCTGGGGCTGATTTGTTTGCTTTGGGAGAATCTAATCTAATGACAAAGCTGCTTTGTATGATTGTGAATGGACATTTCTGCGCCGACCACGCTTCTCAGTTGTTAACTTAATCAAACAGGAAAGTTTCACGCTTCCTTCCTTATTATTATTTTTTTTGGTCTTATATCAGGGTATCCGTCAGCAGATTCAGTGACTAATCCCTTAGCTGACTTATAGGCACCTTACAGGATGGGACAGCTAACCCAAGAATTTAAGGCTGCTCCATACTCAAAGTCAATGATCGAACCCTCTGACCTTTTGGTTAAGGATGGATGAGTCTCTTACACTCAACCACACCCTTCGAATTCACACTTCCTTCCTTATTTAATAGTTTGAAAGAATCTGATCATCACATATGTGAATTAGAGAAGACAATCGTGGACAAAGTATTTGGATTAGGAGCAATCCTTAATCATCACTTCTTCTCCATTAACACATGCTTTAATTAATTAAACCCCTTCCATATGTGATGAAGGAAGCAAAGCTCATCTTCCACTGGCCCCATGATCAAAAATAGAAGCCTTCATCCATTCAAAATGCTGCTAGAACTAGTACCAAGTTTGTAAAAGGAGACAACTAATGTGACATTCAGTTTGACATTAAGGTGAAGTTTGGCAATTCTTTGGTGCTAAGTGAAGAAATCAATCATCAACTTGGCATTATGTGGGGTTTAGTTGAAGTCAAATATTGTAGGCTAATTGAAATCCCAGTGGTTGCTTGGGGACACATTAATTAGAGATTAGGAAAACTAAATATCAGTATCAACATCAAGGTGTGCCTATTGCATATACTAATTTTTCAAGATCTAACAGGTAGTTGAACGATACTGGAACCGGAAAATGTAACAGGAGTACATGACCTGACATGAATGCAAACAGGTGGTGTTGGTGTTGGAGATGGGATGTGTTTGTCGTTGTGTGATTCGAGATTTTAGGTTAATCCTCTTCCAATCATGGCTTATTAGAATCCAAGAGAGCAAAAGGGTCTTCCCAGAATATGATTAGGATTTAATAGATCTGATTATATATAAAAAGAAACACCTTTATGACATGACAAGTGGTGATTAGATTCGAGCCTCCCTCACCACTCTTCCTAATACAAGTTGGCGAAAGATCAGGAAATGGTCTATGGGCTAATCTCTAAAGGGGTTTGGTCAAAAAAACTCTTAAATGGAATGGGAACAATGTCCTGACAATCATGTCATCATCAACAAAGCATGCGTAGTGTGAACAAAAATGGCGCAGAAAAAGCAGCTCTGACCCCTCTTTGTTTCAGGAAAACTGATGAAAAAGTCCAATCCCTTTGTTCCTCATCAATTACGACTTAGGCGTTCAATGCCGTGATTATGACTCTTGCATCTGTAGCTTCTACTTGCCTTCAGCTTTCTGGCGTTCTTGCTCTCTCCAATTAGATCTCAGTAAGCGTGTTTATGGTTATGGGGGGGTTGATTGCTCTCATCAGTCAAAATTATTCATGTGACATGTTATTGTCATTTTAAACATGGATGACCAACTTGTAATTATTTTGACAATTTGTTGTACTTTTATTATAGAACTTATGCACGTGATATTCAAATTGTTATGAAATAATTATGTAATATATTGTTAGAAAGTGCCTAACTCACCCCCAAAAGTTAGCTTAAGAAAAGGAGGTCTGATACCATGTTAGAAAGTGCCAAACTCACCCCCAAAAGTTAACTTAAGAGGAGGAAGTTTGCATACTATTATAAATTCTTCAATGCCCTCGTAATTGTCCGATGTGAGATTCCTGACATATATACTCAAATTTTGTAAATATTATTTATACAAAATAGTTAAAAATATAGGAAGCATATGAATACTCAAAACATTTGATTAAAACTATGGAAATGGAAATAACAAAAATACATTCTACTTAAAACATATTAATGTTTTCAAAACTATAACAGAAGTTAAACCGATAAGACAAGAACTTTACGTTTAAAAGGTTCAATTATTATTAGACCGTGCTAATATCTCAATGTTACCGGGATGTTTCGTGAAGGACAACATGACACAAAGATGATATGCATGGAAATTTTGGAGACACCAAAGCTGATTGCCATATAGTTATTATTATTATTAGGCTTGAGCAATGATTGAGGTTTTTCTAAGGGAAGCAATGCCTAAATTGAGCATAAACGTAAAAAGGAAAAAGCAAAGCCAAGGGCATTGCTTGCCTTGAGAGAATCAGATTCCGACCTCAAGTGACCATATGTAGACAAAAGGATAATGTACTCTCCAGACTCAGCATGGGCGGAACTTATTATCTGGATAAGCATCAATCAACAAGAGTTTGTGGTCATTAATTTGTTCAACTGCTACTAAGAAGGAGATAAGATTATATGGTACGAAATATCTTCAGCACAAAAAAAAAAGGGTCGAGAGGATAAGAAGGTGCATGTACTTTGTTACGAGAGGATATGCACCGGAGAAGTTGTCACATTACATGACATTAATGTTTTAAAATTAGGGTAGAAGTTAAATAAGTAAGATAAAATATTTAAAATTTAAAAAATTTAACGATATTAAATCGTAATAAAATTAGTTAAAAATTAAATAATTTAAAATATAATTAAAAGAGATTGTCTTTATTTATTGAATAATTTAAAGTTTAATCGAAAAATGTTATTAAATAAAAATTAATTAATTAATTTTAGTTTATAATAAATTATTAATTTACAAAAATTGATCGATTAATTAATAAACTGATTAGTTTTTAATAACAGGATTTATTAAAATAAATCCAATCAAAAAGTCAAAAATTGAACTGAAAAATTGACCAACTCAAAATTTTTATAATTGGAACGGCCGAACCGACTAAATTTTTTAATCATTGCATGATACATCAACAGAGTATCAAATCGAACCGAATCGAATCTCAGTAATATGCAAGACTTTCAATTTTTTTTCATAAATTAGCTACCTTGTATTTTGGGTATAAAACTCTAAATAAAAGAATTAACAATTTACTTATATCTTTTCTGTTAATTTAATATCCTATAATTTATAAGTTACTATATACATTCAAACAAAATTATTCAGAATAACAACTACAATTTTTTTGTTACTAAGTAGAAAAAATTAAGATATTATATCAAATTCTATATTTACTCTTAAATAAAATTATTTCAATTTGCAAATTGAGCAATTTCCTCAAACGGAGAGATGTATCCGCTTGACCCGTCTGTGGGGTTTCCTAGAATTAAAAAAAAAACCTCAAAAGGAACTAGAAGGAGAAGAAAAGAGAAATTCATATGTGACTGAGGAGCAGCAGGGCTCTGAAATGGACTCTAAACAGGTAATTCAGTATTGGACTGTGGATTCCTGTGCATGTACTTGATTTGGTCTTTGCATTTTTTCTGTTTTGGACTTCAAAGTTGCACAGCCTGATCTCTTTGGATCCTGCCTTCTTTATCTTCTTGTTATCCAAATGTCATATTACACAATGCCTGGTTCACTGTGGTCCATAAAAAGTACTTCTTCTACAAAATGCTTTGGTACTTTTTAAATTAAGATGCTTGCTAGAGTTATTGGTCCATACTCTACAAACATTTTGCATTATATATATTTTTAAAGATTAATGAATAAGATTACAATTTCTTTTTTAATTATGAGCTTGGTTTCAACATTCAAAGAGCCTTAAAAAGTAAAATCCCATCCTAAAATTTTCATAATTATTGTGTTTTTTATGTCTTTAATAAAGGTATTTTAAATATGCATATTCTTTTAATGTCTATATTAACAATTTTGTTTTTTGGTTATTTTTATTTTTATTTTGATAAATGTTTTTTGGTAACTGTTAAAAAAATTTAACGTTGCTTGATTTTACTTCTATCTTTTTTATTGTGGTTTTTATTTTTAGTTTTTTGTTAAAAATTTGTTTGATTTTTAATATTAATATAGTTATGTTTTTATTATTGATAATAATTAAATATTATAAAAATTTAAGAATAATTTAATTTTATAAATTAAGTAAGTAAATAATTTTATTTTAATCTCTTACACAATATTTATTAATAAAATTAAAATAAATTATATTAATTATAATTATAATTGTAATTAATAATTAATAATTAATATCAAATAATTAAATAATATATATTTAATTGATGATATATTAGATTATAAAAAAGGAAAATAAAAAATAAAAAGCAGTTTTTATGATTTTTATAATTTATGAAAAGCCGAATGAAACAAAAATTAAAAACAAATACCAAAATTTTAAATAAATAAAGTCTTTCTGAATTTAAAAATAAAAACAAAAATCAAAAAGTAAAGTAAAATTTGAAAATTCTCAGTCCGAAACTCCGGATATGATGACAAAAATTCCTCAGCTGCATGTCTAAACTTCCTGACAGGAAATTGTGAAAGAGCAAGTATTCTACTAACCACCAAAGTGGCAAGGCATTCAACGCTTAGCATAGGTAATGAGAAACAAAGGGTTTGTCCCACAGACTTTGATCTACCTAATTGATAAGCCAGTGCCTGCTACAAAATTCTGAAAGGTGACAGATTAACAATGATTCAGCACAAATTGTAAGGACATCACCTGGGTTTTAATAGCAGTTTGGACACAAACATAGTCCCGTACGTACGTAAAACCTTAATACAACAATTCTCAGTTCGTTTGTTTTCCAATTATTGGAAAGGTAGGCAACAAAAGGAAGAAGATTGATGCCCTACAGTTAGACTACAGGCAACAGAAGGAAGAAGATTGATACTCTACAGTTAGACTACAAACCAATATCGCTCAATGAAAGCAGGCTACCAGGGCATAACATGTTGAAACTGAATTCTCGAAAGGAAGTTCCCAGGTGAGGGAAAAAGAATTCCTGTTCTGATTTTGGAAACCAATATCATCTTCTATACCAAGCTCTAGGATGGTTGGTTATTGTTACTTATACTCGTCAGAGTCAGAGATGATGATGTCTAGCTTTCAAAGACTGTCTTCAATAGTTTTACTTTACAATCGCTCTACAATGAAAGCTAGTGAAAGAAAAGGAAAACAAAAGAAAAATCAATCAACCCACCATTTCTAGACTCCTGCTTGAGATGTAACTACATTTCAACACAGCCACCATCCAGTTTCAGGGCTTCCAGGAAGCTTTTTGTTTCTTCTTTATCTCAACTGACTTGTTCTCCCTGTTACTTTTTGCTGATGGGAAAACAGTTCAGGTGTGTTGTGACTTGTTGTGAATAGGATCTGATCCTCTTCTTACTCGTCTTTTGCTTGATTGATTCGGGTCGAATGACTTGATTGAATTTGATGCTTGCTTCTCTGGTTTCATTCTCTGCATGGTAACATCTTCAAGAATACGCCGATTGTGCAACACTGTCCCTTCAGCTTTGACAGGTTGTCTCAGGACCAGTTGTATGCTTGTCAAGCAATAAGCTTTGTCAGGTTGAAGTGCTAAAGACCCAATACAGATAATAAGGAAGAGTAATCTTCGAGCACTAGTCAAAGACATTGTTTCTAGTCTGAAACAAACAAGAAGAGCAGGATTTGCCTTCTTTTTGTTTAGGGTGGTAAAAAAGATTAAACAGGTATAGGAATGTGATCCTCACTGTTCTCAGGTTCTATTCCTGTAGACGAAAGTCTTGTATTTATCACCTGTTAGATTTGGGGTAGTCTTTTAAAGAAGAAAAGCAGATCAGAGGGTCCCAAAAGTACTCTTAGAAGAGTTTTAGATTCACCCCCAAATCATAAGACTGAAATCTCTACAACATATTATTAAGGCTGTTGATGAAGAATCTGACAAGGATGAATAAAGGAGTTGGAAGAAAACACCCTTGGGAAGCCAAGTATCTTTTTTCGTTTGTTCCCAACCATCTCTAGTATTGGTTACTGCTTTTGTCCATTGAAACAGTTCCACTGAAGCCTTGGCAGACATAAGATTCTTCTGCTTGCTAACCAATGGTTTATCTTCTTTAGCTAATAATTTACTAGGTGAGACTGTCCTCTTAAACTCAGCTTTAGCTTATATGGTTGCCTAGAAGATTTACCTTTTGAACCTACTTTATCATCATCTTTCTAGGGAATAAACAGGTTTACAGTTTGCAGCTATAAGTGCATGTTCAAGGTTAGAAGATGTTCTTTTTTTTTTTTCCCCTTGTGGGGTTAGAGGTGGAAGCTGCAATTCCTTTGTGATTAAGAAAAGGTGAGTTTTGTTTCTTTGTGTAAGTAGGAGTGGCTGTTTACAAGAAGACTGCTACAGAGAGACCATGTCATATAATAAATCTAATCCAAGAGAATCAAGAAGGAAGGTAAAGGATTGTGGAATATAATAGCCCTCCAAAAGAAACAAACCCTTGCTTTATGCCATTTCTAAGATTTGCCCTCCACTTTAGAATTCCAAGCTCTATTCTCTATGCAACAAAAGAACAGTACTTGGTTTCTTGTGCTTAATATGTTTCTTTATGCTTTTCTTTGCTCTTCTTTGGGTTGCCAACTTCTTAAATCCCTGATTCAGAGAAGACTCACCTTCAGTCCAATCTCTTAATTGTAAAATTATTGCATTTATTTATTGAAGAGTGTCTTTTCCTTTCTTTCTTTTTTTTCCCCCTTACTGCTGATGTTCTTGTTATCTTAATATATTTTACATGCAACTAAGAACATTCTAAAGCATATGTTCTTTTACTTTATCAAAAATGGATTTGATTCATTTTATGGTGGCTTGAGACTGGTCATGGGCCAAGTAAATGTTAACCCCTAACTTGAATGTGTTGTTAATGTTCTTATTCTCTGTTTCTATCTTCCAATTAAAGTGAAAAGGTTGATTGAGCTGTTGCTTTCCTATCTTATTCTCCCTATCTAGCTTTTAAATTTTAAATCCTTCCACAAAACCTATGGTGGGTCTCACACACATACATCTTCTTATGCATAATATTAAGCAAAACAATTTGGATAAGCTACCTTCTTCTTGCTGCTGTTGCTACTGCTATTCCTTTCTCTTTTGAGCAAACTTCAGAATATAATTATATCATCATCATACATATTACGCTTCAGGTATGTGATTGAGACTGTAATTTGTGGCTCTTCAGGAGTTATGAAGCGATGTAATACTTTGAACATATCATCCCTGACATGTTAGCTATTGATCGCTTCTTCTCAAAGCTAGAAATTGAAATGCAAATAGTGTTGGATGTCACTTTCATAACGTAGTTGGCTTCATTGACCGGTCAAACAGCTGAAACGGCCATAGAACATTCCATTTCTTTTGCTAGCCGCTTTTTAGAGTAGGGAGGCTTGGAAGGCAAGTTTTATATTTTATATCCCATCTGTCCTGTACTTTGTCTAATCTTTCTATTTGGTTTGCATACTTTGAACTAATGTCTAGAATGAATTAGCAAAAGGGTATCAATTTCAGTCTTCTCCTACAGGTTACTTGCCATCATGACAGTTCTCTTTCCACATACATCTCTCTGCATAACACTACCAGGTCCACATTCGTGGGTAGGTCATATACAATCCAATCTATCTTACTCGAGGATAGAACTCAGCCCTTCTGGAGGGGTAGTAAATTCATGATATCCTAATGGAGAATTACTGCAAAATTTGCCAACCAGTCAGCAGCCCAGTTGCCTTCTCGATAGATGTGGACAAATTTGACTTCCCAAGGTCTGCTAAGTAACTGTTTGATATTGGTAACCAAGGTCCAGTTGCCATGAGCAGAAGGATTCCTCTAAATATTCAGCTTGATTGCGCATGTACCATCTCAATATTCAGCTTGGTTTTTTTAAATCTTATTTTTGTCATATATTCTACTCAACATATTCCTAAGCTAACTAATATTATCTTTTATGGATCAAATTATGGCTATTCAAGAGATGTGTCACTTCTTAAAAGATGAAATTTTATGGTATATTATGTTTGGTGAGATTCCAAAATCCACTGAGAAAGATAATAAAGCTAAAGAAAATCTATTGACTAATTGTAAAGAAGTAGGATGACAGGAACCATCAAATCTTAAGTTGGTTTTGTATAACTTTTTTTAATGTTATCAAACTGGACTTTCATTGATTTGATAATTACAAACGAGAAATAGGATTTTTAGAATCTTGATATTTGATCTCTAATGATATTCATCAATGTCAATTTTAACATTGACTTTATCATAAACAATAGCGACCAAGATAGACTATTCATTTCTATATCTCTAAACTACAAGTTTTATATAACTAATTAGCTATTTATGATCCAACATGACCTAATGTTGAAGCTGCTAAAGTATATGTTGATTTTCCATGATAAAAATGTGTTTGGTATTTACTTATGATCTTTAGAGATATGTTTGAGTCCATTTAAAGTTCTTTACTTCATTGGAGTGATGGACAATTTTGTCCTTTCCCATAAAATTGGACAATTTTTATTTGCAATTTTCGGTTTTTAAATATCTTATTGGTTAAGTTACGTAATTTGATCTGGATAAAAATATTAAAGTGACCCAATAAATGATTTAAATCAATAGGTCGAAGTCTGAATGGAAAATGGATCTCGATCAGTGTAGACCAGACTCATATCGAGCCTGTGATGAGGAAGCTCGATATAAAATATATAAAGGTTAAGGTCTCCTACAGTTGCTTATATTAATCTTAAGCAAAGGATTTTCTGACCTGTTAAGAGAACTTACGTTTTGAAAAAAAAAGTATAAAGACCTTACCCGTATCTCAGAGAGTAGTTATGGTGAAGACAGCCGTGGATTCATGCTTGTTTGGGCTTCGGAAAGCTCGTTTGAAATTATGAAGACCGAAATCAAGTATTTTCAGCATTTATTCGTTTCTTACCCTTTCACATTCGATCCGAGATACATAATTAAAGTACCATTATGTATTACATGGAGCCCCTTGCCTAAACTTGAAATTGTAATCAAGGCATCACTTTCTAAAGAGACTTACATAGATATTATTCAAACTAACAAGAATCGTCTTTGATTGATGTCATTCTTGTTACTTATGTATCTTCTCAAGTTACTTATAGAGATAAGAAATTATCAACTTTTATTGAGAATGTTTCTCAATTATTTTAAAAGAACTACTACAATTACTACATAAATTATGGTCATATTATTCCTAATTATCAATTATTACAATATAAGAAACCTTTAAAGTAGTATGACTCAACCTTCTCATATCTCTGTTGTGGTTACTACTGAGGATTCTTTTGAAAGCACTTCTCCTAAGTTTTCTATGAAAGACATTAGTGACATTCTCCAAAAATTACAATAAGATATTGGTAAATCCACCTTGTAAGATTTATCTATCACATAAGGTAACCCTTTCTCAGGGTTTTTTGATTGTACAGATTACAATCATTTGACTTTTGATTCATTTTTTTTGGAATTTTAAGAAACTTTAAATTACCAAAGAAACATCGAGAACAATGTACAAAGAATAGCAAAACTTAGACAAGTAAGACAAAAGAGAAAGTAGCCCTCAAAGCCACTGTCACATATGCGCCAACATCACATGAACGCCAAGAGGAAACAAATCACGGATTACAACCTCAAGCTACAGCTAAATACGCCAACGCCTTCTCATAGCCAAACAAAGCAGATCTTGCTTCCCATGCCCAATTATGACCTCTCTGACCAAGTTAATAATGCAGTCTGGTAACTTATATTTGTTCTGTTCCATTTGCTTGTAAATGCACCTATTTCGCTCCTACCAGATGTGGTATAGAACCATCTGAAAAGAAGTCCTAAGTGTGACACAATCCTACCTTCTGTCTGCATGAATAACCTCATCTAGAACCTCATTCCAGTTATAGGTAAAGTTTAGGATGCCTATCATAGATAAGATTCGATTCCACACTGCTTTGGTATACTCGCATTCAAAAAACAAGTGATTTCTGCTTTCATTGACTAACTTGCACAGCACACAAATGGGGTCATAAGTACTGAACTACCTGTCCTTTGTTCTCAATCTGTTTTTAATAGTCAGCCACAAGAAAAAAGCTACTTTGGGGCATAATACCTGTTTCCAAACGAGCGCAGCCCATGGGACCTCTTCCATCAACCCTCTCCCAATGGCTCGGGCTGAAAAGGTAGTGAATTTACCGGTTTGAGTAGCTGTCCATATCATTTTGTCCTGAGTATTACGAAGGAAGATACTGTGCATATAACTAGTAAGCTGATAGCTAAACCTGTATCTATGCAAACGGTCACTCTCCCGAACGACCCATACCAGAGTGGCATCCTTAGGAATGCGGGTACGAACTCCGATTAAATCATCTCGAAGCCAGAGAGGACTCCTCATATGCTAATTGTCAAATCAGAAATATGTTCCCTCGCCATCCCCAATTCGACTCCTAATCAAAGGGTAGATCAAGTCACGCAATTTCAACAAGCCTTTGAAAATCCATGAGTAGTCATACCTCATTTGGAGTTGCCAAAAGCTTTGGTTGGTAAGGTAGTAGGTCTGCACCCATTTGACCCACATAGCATCTTTATCTTCAAATAAGCGCCAAATTCTCTTCATAAGCAGGCTTTTTTGCGTCTCAGAAAATGAAATAATGCCCCATTGTAGTGCACCATTTTGGACAATAATCGGGATAGGCCCTCCATTGCAAGAGTGAATAAATAAGGGAAAAGAGGATCCCCTTGCCTTATTCCTCTGTGGATCGTAAAAGGCTTTGTAGGGATTCCATTAATTAGGACGCTCAAAGAGGGCGTTTGGATGCACTGAGAGATCCAGTGGTAGAATCGGGGAGGTAAACCAATACACTGCATGTAGTCTCTCAAATAGTCCCATCCAATGGTATCAAAAGCTTTATAAAGATCGATTTTCATAGCACAACTGTGAATCTTCTTGCCTGATTGATACTCTCCCATCAGTTCCTGAAGCAGCAGAATATTATCACCGATACTCCTCAATGGTAAGAAGGCTCCTTGCTCCTTACTGACCACCTCAGTCAAAACGCCTTTCAGACGCTCCGCTAAAAGAGAAGCTATAATTTTATAAACTGTGTTGCAGCATGAAATCCGTCTATAGTCCGTGATCCTGTCAGGCCTCTCCTTTTTAGGAATTAAACAGATATAAGTGTGGTTGATCTCCTGTAACAATTTACCAAAAGAGAAGAACTCAAGTACAGCTTCAGTAAGTAACTGTCCTGTGATAGGCCACGTTTGTTGGAAGAACCCAGCCGAAAACCCGTAAGGTCCCGGAGCTTTAGAGTTGTTAAGGCGAAACAAGGCCTCCTTTATTTGCATAGCAGTAAATGAGGCATTTAACATCTCGAGAGTGTCCTGGTTAGGAGTAAAGTCCAGCACATGTCGAACCCCAAACTCATTCCTGCTCCGTTCTGCTAGACAACCCATGAGTTGAGCAAAGAAGGACCTAACATGGGTAGACACTACCTCTTGCCCCCTCCAGAAATTTCCATCTATATCTGACAACCCAGTGATAGTATTCTTGATACGGCGAGCAAGGATCACCGCATGAAAGAACTTAGAGTTTCGATCTGTAGCGCCCCCTCATTGTAGGGCACACGACGGGAAACCCGGAGGTCGCTCCGACGATGTGTCCCACGATAAAGGTGCACCACCAGAACATTTCTACTAATAATCCTCATGGCATCGCAATAAATTAAAACCACAACATCATAAACCAGAAATATTAAAATCATAATATCAATCTGATACAGGCGTCCAAAAGCAGAATAGACAAGTCTATCAGTTCCCTAAACAAAACCAAAAAGGAAACTGATACAAGCATCTATCCTAAGTCATCCTCAAAATCAACCCAGCTGACCGAC
>JANKOE010000001.1:2592597-2605688 GCA_026284465.1 Erythroxylum citrifolium | reverse complement strand
TTTTATTCTCATTCAAGATACCCCAATTGGGTATTTTCGAACAAATTTGCCCTTAGATTATTGAAATACATTTTTTTTAATATCTTGATTCTAAGGGCAAATTTGTCCAAAAATACCCAATTGGGGTATCTTGAATGAGAATAAAAAACATAGGGGCTAAGGTGAACAAATTAAAAATACAAGAGCTAAGATGAATAATCAAATATATCACAGGGGCTCTTTTATAGGATTTGCCGTTTCATATGCCACTCATTTTATTCTTGTCCTACATATGATTCATTATACCAGAGTTCAATTTTCTCGACATTCATCTATTATTTTAAAAGCTTATTCTGATAATGATCAGGATGGTGATCCTATTAATCAATGCATTATTTATTTATTTTTTCTTGGAGATTCATCAATCTCTTAATATAATAAGAAGCATATCTTGCTCAAATACTAAGGCTGAATATTGAGTTATGATTGATACTATTTATGAGCTTATTTGGTTGTGTTAGTTAATCCAAGATATGAGTATCATATGCCTTCTCTATTGTGATAATCTTAATGTTATACAGATTACTCATAATGACATCTTCCATGAGCTGACTAAACACATTGAGAATAATTGTCACTTTATAAGACATCACCAATGTTCAGTAATCTTGATTTTAAAGGGGACTGTTGAAAATATTCTAGATTACTACATTAATGGAGAATATTCTCTATTAACTGTTACAAACTACAAATCAACTTGATTTGTAACCCCATATTACAAGACATGATACAAATTCTCTCTTTATTTTCTTCAACTTACAGAAAGGAGACAGTCTATGGGGAAAGTGGTGGTAACACATAAAATGGTGATTAGGATCTTACTAGTGTAAGTATTGGAGAACATGTATAGAAGCATATTTTCAAAGTGAAGACATTTTAGAACTAGTAATTAGTTCTGATATATTGATTCCAATTGAATTATGTAGGACATGGAAGATTCAATGTGGAAAAACTTTGTTTACTTTAAGAATAATTGGAAAAGAGTTGATTGATCATGTTCTCCAAATAATTATGGAAATCTTTTAGAGTTTATTATCCAATAAGAACACAATTATATTACATTCACATATATGAAAATCTTTTTATTCTTAACATATTATCTTTCAAAACATGCATGCATAATACATTATGTGAAAGAAACTATGTACTTATAAAAAGTTATCATATTTATTGAAAAAAATCATATTTATTATAATTATTCTCCACCTATATATATTATGAAAAGGTGAAACTGATTTTAAATTTATAAAATATTATATTACAAAAATTAAAATATGTAAAAAGAGGGAAAATTTAGATTTATTTTTTATAATTGTTTCTTTCGTAATATTTGTATTTTAGATGATTATTGATGGTTTTATAATTTATTAATTATGTATTTTAGAAAGTTGGTTATATTAATTTAATTTTTATTAGGAGAGGTACTATTGAAAAAGATGATAAGAAATTTGAAGTAATACAATTACAACTTGTTAAATGTACATATTATTCAATAAATATGAAAATGTAAGAGCTTTTAATTCGAACTTTATTAGCTTTACTTAAAATTAAAATTTAGATTTAAGTATGAATACAAACATGTAAATAACTAACTTGTTTAATACTTAATTATAATTTTATAATAAATTAAAATTTTTATAATTATTTATATGAAAGTGTTTTAATTTTCTTCACAAAGTATAATTATTTAATATAATTTAATCTCCTTTCTTAATCATTATAAAATATAAATTATTAAAATAAAAAGTGTATAGAGTCCCGTGTTTAGTGCTTATTATCAATGACAGCTACTCGCAATGCCTTCTCAATCTTAGAGGGTAGAGCTTCGTTGTCCAAGAGAGTTTTAGTAAGTTTCAGGGAGGACAGCTGTGGATAGAAAAGGAAAATAAGGGAATTGGTAATTTATGGTGCTGATGTTATAAGATCCTTTTATACCAGCACAAACTTAACTATGGAAGTCCAGTGGCACCTTCACCTCCTCTAGCTCACCTTGTCAATGGAACTGTATAAAACCAAGATTATCAGACATTAAAATCGCAGGCAACTGAATTGAGCATACGAAAATGTGTCAAATGATGAAGTAGCAGCAAAATAAAATGGTCAGTGAAAATACGTAAAGCAGTATGTCAAATCTAGATGGAGACAGATAATTCCACACCAGATACAACAACCTTGCAGCTTTTAATGATGGGCATCAATATCATAAACACATGAGCAGAACTGAAAAGACAAAAGACAACACGCATTAATTGCTCAGCCATGTGGGGTGTTCTAGTTTCTAACTTTTGTCATTTTATCATTCCCTAATGTCTGATGAGTGATGACGACTTGGAGCAGCAATTGAGACAGGATTTCATGTTTGCTTCGATCAAACAGGTTCCTGGTGTGGAGTTGTGGTAGGTCCTGGAGCAATTGTGAACTGCAAACCCCTATGCTGCCCAGATTGTAGCACAAAAGCTACTTGTGTGGCGGCTAATGCTGCAGCCTCCTGTTGTATCAAATTATGGCACAGATTTTAGTATGAATCCAAATAAATCTTCTGAGCAAAAGATATAGAAGAAGAATAACCTGTCTTTGCCTTCTACGCTGCAAGATGCTAATGGCCCAAGCCATGATGTAGCAGGGCAAAAGGAAGCCAGCTGCTCTTAGCAAGAAAAGCTGCCAGAGATAAAATAGCTTAGTCTGCTGGTCAACAGTACAGCACTCCCAACTTGAAATTGAAGAAATGTTGGAATGATTGTTAATCACTTACAGAGAAGAATGTAGACGTATCATCATCTGAATCAGCATCTGAAACTGTCAATGCATGCCGCAATAGCAGAAGGGCCATTAACTGCAAAAAGATGGAGACCGTAGGTATTCCTTCCAACAAATACAGCTTTAGCATTTGGCGTATTTTAAAACTATATAAATAATGGCAACTTTATTCATCAAAGAAACACGAAAAAAAAAAGTCCTCTAGAAATAACTGATCAATGTGATACTGCATAATTCTGAGGGGCTTAAAATTTAAGAGCTTACAATCAGTGCAGCTGAACGGCAAAAAGCAGCACCACTGGCATTTGATGCAGCATACTCTTCATACTCATTTTCCAGAAAATGTCTTTCTGCCTCCGCAATGGCTAAAAGACGAGGATCACGCAGATCAACAGGGGTTCCAGAGATTGTCCAGCCTCCGCTACAAAAGGAATCATGAAGAGAACATTACACAAAAGTCTGGAAAATGCAAAGATTGTCACCTGTTAGTAAACCTCATAGATCTCATGTATAACAGACATGTTGGTAGCATATTGGATATTCTTGATGTGTATAACATGTTCAAAGCAACCTAGAACTATAGACATCTCCTTAAACAAGAGGAAAATTAGTATGAGATATGAATAACTTTTGAACAGACCAGAGAGCTGTATCCTACCCAAGGTCAATAACAGTATCTTCCAATGGTGGTGGACGTGATGGAGCAGTATAACCAGGTTGATAAGGCTGCAAACCAAATGAAAAATGATAGATAAGGAAAACTGAAATCTCAAGAACAGGAACTTAAAGAAGCATATGAAGAAAGATAGTATAAACAAACTAACAATGAGTTTATAGATACGTTTATTCCATAATGGGACCACACAAGCTTCTTACTCAAAGTACCTACTTGCAGGTAACCGCAAAGCTTTTACAATTTGCAGGAAAGAAAGCTAGTAACCAACTTTTTCTTTCTTATTACAAACTATATATCTAAGCATGCTGAGTATCAGAAATTTGTGGAGACATTTTTCCCGTGGATATAATTGATCACTTGCACCGTTTTTGTGGTAAATAAATGAGTGATTATAGTAATCCAATACCAACTTGTAAATATCTTTATGGAATAAGGTGTCAGAAATATCAGTAAATGACCCTTTTTTCAGTTTCGATTTACCACACAGTGAAAATCTTTTGAGCACGCCTCAAGGTTAAGATGTGTAATTCGTACATAGAAAGCCCTTTACCAGAAAAACCAGAAGTAGCGCATCATTCAGGACCAGTATATAACAACCGTGATACTTGAATTCATACCTGATGGCAGATCTCACAAGTTGTATCTCCTTTTTCATTGCACCAATGCTGAACACATTTCCTATGAGCATACTGCATAAAGGATACCACAACCATTAATGACAAAAAATGAGAAAAAAACATCAATTTTTATTTCATGCAGATGAACCTAGTGAAAGCAAAAGGACCACAGGCTAAAAAAGAATCCAATAACAAAGACTAATTTCTTCACAAGAATATAAATTACAAACTTAGTTCCCAAGTGAATGAGTATAACTACAACTGCATAATACCTTTTCTACAAGATTAAATACAAAATGGCCGCTAAATGCAATTCAAAACCGGCGCGGCAATCAAAAGGATCACCGGAATTGTGCAGTAACCCATCGTCAATAAGCATAATTAATCCTAAATCTTGTAAATTTAAACATAGAAACAACACCTTTTGGTTTTAACTTTTAAGTGATATAGGAACAGTCAGATTCCCTATTTTTTCCTTAAGAAAAGAGACCAAAAAAATATATTGAACAGGATCCACAAAACAAGGAAACCAGCATTTACCTCCAAATTTTAATACTTGAAATAAGATATCATATCAATCATACCTTGAGGCTACCGCTGCAAGCACAAGGAGTCTCCAAGTTGCAAACCGAATCCTCCTCCTGGCAAATGCGACACTCCGCCTCTAAAATCAGAGGCACCTCCTCATCCTCCGGCTCCAACGCGAAGCCGTTCCTCTCCTCATTTGCCCTCGAGCACGATGCTCCGGCAGCCCCTTCCCTGACGATCCGATCAGCCTCAGACGATGATGTAACCAGCCGGTCAACGTACAACACCGAGTGATCACTCATTGTCTCCCCCAACTCTTAATTTCCCCAAAACCCAGCAGCACCAGAAAGTTTCCCCTTTTCAGGAGAAGCAAAACAAACCAATAAATAGCAGAAATGACCAAGAAAAGGAACAAGCTTTAGGATTTGAGATTGCCCAGAAACGACAGAAACAACAAAAACAAACAAACAAAGGGATTATCTGACCTGGGAAAATCGCAACAATCGTGGAAAGTTCGTGCCTTTGGAGGTTTGGAGGAAACAGGACAACGAGGAAAGGAGAAGACAGAAACTCAAAACACTCCTCTCTTTTTTAGGACTTGTCCGTATCTCTAACACTAATTAAGAACAGTCGCTATTTATAGCAACTGTTTTATCGCTTCAGATTTAACGGCCGTTAACTGTGAGATTTAATGCTTTTTTTTCCCCTAATCTAATCAATTGTAAGAATCGTGAGCCGATTAATTTTTTATTCAACTCTTAATCTTTTAGTTCAATTTATTTTAACAATTTTTATTATTAAAATTAATCAATTTATTAATTAAAATTGGTTAATTTTTTAAAATTAAAATTAATTAATTAATTTTTATTTAATAGTATATTTTTAAATTAAATTTTAAATTTTTCGATAAATAAAAATAAGTACGGTATCTTTTAAAAATTTTCAAATTTATTTAATCTTTAATTAATTTTATAAAATTTAATATCAATTTAATCTTTTAAACTTTAAACTTCTTCGCAGCCAAATAACATCAATGTGGACTTTTCTATTACCCTCATATATAGCAATATTAAAAATATGAATAAAAATAATTAGGATAATGGTTGTATTTATGGTTAAAAGAGTTAAAATAAAGAATATATACTAACTTCTTATATTGATTTATGAATTTCAACAAATATTTTTATTTAAAAATTTTGTGAGAATCCTTTGTATTTATAAAAATTTTAAATAAATCATTTTTTATTTTTCTTTTTTGGATATTATTAAAGTGACTGATGATATCATATTTTTGTAATAAGTATCACTTTATAAATAAAATATAAAACTTAACTACTCATAATTCATCTAATATTTAAATTCTGTAGAAACTATCTTATTATTTTACAGTGTTTTTTATTTTTAAATTCAGTAAAAAATATTTATTTAATTTTCATAACTTATAAAAACCTTTAATTTTGTTTTCTATTTTCATTTTATTTATTTTAATTTTATAATTTACTAAGAATAACCCTACAAGTTTGAAATTAAATTTTATTTTAAAAATAAAATATAAAATCTTGATAATTATTTAGTAAACATATTTAAAGTTAAAATATCTAAAAATGCAAAAAATAAACAATAGATTTAATGATTAAAACAAGTAGTAAGAATAAATATTAGTTCTTAAATAAAATTTTATCATTAAATTATTTATTTTAATAAAATATAATAAAATTTTCACTAATATTATTAGTAAATATTGTATAAATTTTAAAATAAAATTATTTAGTTAGTTAGTCGGAAAATAATAAAAACATGACACGTGACAATTATAAAAAATAAGATGTGATTAACCATAAACGTAACGTTGAATATTTTTTAAACAAATTAAACGTCACTTTTTAAAGTTCGGATTAATATTGTAAAATTGAGATTTTTTAATTTATTCTTTATTTTTATTTTTTAAAAAAAAAAAAGAAGTAAACGAATTTTAACTTTTTTGTTTTAGTAAATTACCTAAATCTCTTATTTTTAGACCACGGTAGATGTGTCCTAAACAAGTTAAGTTGACCCGAATATTAATTAAACAATTAAATAATGTATATTTATATGGATAGTTGGGTTTCTTTTTCCTTTTTCATATTTTATGTCGTTTGACCGCCATCTCCATTTATTAACTTCATATATGCGTACACACTACCATTAATTCTAAGTTCAAGGGTCAAACAACTACAATCAATTACAACTACCATAAATAGTTAATTAATTACTGCAAGTTTGAAAGATGCAAACATTAAATTGGTTTGTAATGATAGAAAATTGTTTGGTAGACATTTATTATAGCCGGATTGCTGTCAAAATCTGCCATGCAAATGGTCATGCTGTCATCATGAATCACATGAACTTTCCAGGTTCAACACTCATGAGTGTTATATTTATATGTATAGCATCCATGTCATCCACAACCAACATTTCTTAGGTTTCAATGTCACAGGACACATGTTTCATTGTTGTTGCTACCTTGTGAAATTGACGTAAATGGCTCGTGTTTATGGCAATTCTTCAGTTTCTGATTGTAGCAATGAAATGGATGAATTGCCATGAACAGCGATCCCTTTACAGGGTTGATTTGTTCTTTACATTTCAGATCAGTTTTGGAGTACAGGAGATGGATTGTGTCATTACATCATGTCACTATCATAACTCTTTCCAGGTTCAGCTGCTCAGCTATCAAGTTCGTAAGTTTTAGGCTTGCTAATGTAAGAAATTAATTGTATAGTAGCATCTGAGTTGTCATCTTCTTGTTCAGCTCTCTTTTCCTTGTTTTGGTCACAGGTTCAAACTTCAAACAAGATCATAACTCTTTGGACGATAATCATAAAACATGAATGAAATATTTCTTGGTAGTGACAACTACTACTCTTTTTAAGTACTTTCATTTCCCTGAGATAGAGATTCTTTGTTTCTTTCTATGATTGTGATTTGTGAACTTCATATGCTTTGCATGTGCAGCCATTGAAAGTAGAGAGTTGTAGTCTTTCTATGATGTCCGGCAGTGCGCATTGAATGTACATTAAAGCTTAATAATGGTAGAATTTTAACATAACCTTGGATATCTTGAGAACAGAGTACTGATTTTATAGCTAAAACTATCTACAAAGTTCACAGAACCAGAGGTCACAGTGGCCTAAGGTTGTTTAGGATCCGCCAAAGGGAATCCAAGCCTTTCCTTGTATGCATGGACAGTACTAAATTCATCTGCAGCTTCATGAATCTCACAGCATCTGCAAGTATTTCCCATATGTTGATTGAATACTCTCCTGAACTTGTTCCCATTTCAAGTACAATATAAGCATAACTCTTTTCCCAATTCCTGAACCACAGTCGAGCAGTATGTACACAAATTTCTATAGTCTTCTCACTCTCTCTCGAGAAGCAAAAGTGAAAAGAAAGCATACCTATGCTATAATGGATTAGGGCATGAAGATGGAAAGTTGAGAATAAAAAAATGAATTATTCATTATCATACAGCAAGTAATACAACCCCAAGTGTAATTCTTTGACATTCTACATTGCAGCATTAATAATGAGAAAGCATCTTGAATTTTCAGGTTATGAACTCCCGCTAGATACATAATAGGAAGCTAAATATTTCTACTCTAGGTCATTCAGTGTATACCTATTGAAGCCAGCTCGGTTGAATCCAATTGTCCTAACCAACAGGGTAGGCTTGAAACGGTGTTTGGACACTTGGGACAGTATACATAGAAAGCATTTAGAAGGTAGATGACGGCATTAGTAATTCCATGACCTCTCCCCGCACATCAAAGCCAATAACATGTAATCAATCGCTCCAATGCTTCTATGAACTTCTTCCAACACGAGTAACTATGTACCTTCCTTTCTCAAGATCGTAAACTGTCTTCAAATTCGGCTTCCTACATTTTGATATAGACCAGGCTACAAACATCAACAATATCGAAATGGCAATTAGTGAAAACAGTGTGGGGGAGTCATCACTGATTACAGTTGCAATCCAGTCAACATGCTGCGAGTTCAAATTTGCAGTACTTTGCAAGATGAAAGCACCCAAAGCCCATTCGAGAGGGATGTTTCCAACCTGACTTGCATATGAAATCCTGTCAAAGGATCAGCAGCCATTAGAGCTGACATGCGTGCACAAGAAAGGTTAGGGGAGGTGGGTGATGGGGTGTGGAGGGTAAGAGAGGAAGCCAATGGGAATTGATCTACAGTTTCATATTGTTCTAAGTAAGGCAATAAAAATGTCTGAAACTTTATGCATCAGAAGCAAAACTTCAGAAAACAGTGGGATAGACATGTACCTCTCATCATCCAACGCAACTCCAAGACTGTCATGAAGTAAGGCCACAATGTATGCTGAAGAGAAGCAGTAACGCACCAGATCTTCATCACTATGAGACTGGTGCTTCATTTTCAGCTTTGACCAATTGTCACCACAGAATTGTTGTCCCGCCACCATAAGACTGGACAGAAATCCCCGTGGATCCAATCCAAAGAACTAACGGATGAAAGTTAAACAGTTAGAAATAAGGAATCAAATAAAAATGAGATAAGTTGAATCTAAATACTAGCTAATAGAAACAGAGAACCTTGGCAACCATTTTTAACGATCTTAATATGAAAGACAATAAGAATAAATCAAACTGCAATCTATTTCAAAGGAACAATTATGAAACCTTTGATGTATGATAGAAGTTTTCTGTTGCCAGGAACTTCCCCACAAGCTTGGGTATAAATGTTGATCCTATATAGCAGTGCTGGTATTGACATTTATCTGCATTGGGGACGACAAATCCATAATAAAATACAGCCTCTTAAATGAAATGAACCGAACTCTACATAATAGCAAAGCTCCCATTCTGTTAACCAAAGAAAGGTTCTGACCTTTTCCCTTTTGCAACAACATCAATGCAGCAGATCTGCACTCGGAGAAGTTGCCCTTTGAATGAAATAGAGATGGAAGTTTTTTTTTTTCAGTGGAAGGACCCGGTGCGAGCTTCCTAGCCACTGTTGCATGTGAGTAATCCTTAGGAGTACAAGGGTCTATAATTGTTTGCTTCTCAAGAGATGATGTGGCTGCAATAAATGAAATCAAACATGAGGATCCAACAAAAATAAAACGACATGGCCAGGTAACACTTCACAGAGAAAGCAACAACAAAAATAGCAATCAACAGATAATCATGCTTTCCTTTAAACTATTTCACATTTCCTAGCAGCTTACAGATTCGGAAATTCCACAACTGCAACATTCGCTCTAATTGCTATTAATAATCCAAGCGGAAAGCATTAAGTCAAAATAGAAAACCGTTATACTTACTCAATCCATAGTTATCAGCTGCAAGTGATTCCTTGAATGCTTCAAATGCCACATTCTGGAAAACATAGCAAATAGTTAAGATTTACAATGTCACAACTTGAATATCCCAAAGAAATCAATCATAAAGTCACAAAAGAAAACCATAAAAGTTAAATACTACACAAAATACGAAGCATTTGGCAAAAGAACCATAAATATGAATGTAAATCGATGAGCATGACAATGAAAGAAACATTTTTATATTTAGTTAGCAGCATAATACTCTTTCTTTGGTTTTAGGTATTTCCCTTTTTCATTTAGATATTAATATTGCTATCTTTCATTTGTATAACATTCAGTATTCCACCTCAGTGCAATACAATGTCAGAGAATGACATCTGTTTTCTCATTATCAAATCATTAGAAGTCAAAGTACCCTGGTCACTATCGACTCTAGTACAATCTCAACTTCAGTCCCATAAACTGCACATAGTCATACAAAACACGCAAACTTGAATTAGTGATTCCAGGAATGATTACCCCCTATGGTCCAAAGACATCGAAGTGTTTCATAATAACACAAATCTCATGTTGAACATCCCAAAACTAAGTACAGCCACATCAAAGTAATTGCACTTTGAAGATCAGAACATTGCTAAAACTGGAAGTCTTTCATGAATGCATTATTTATTAAATCCATTTTCTTAAATTGGAAAGCGTGACCAAAAGTGGGAAAAGGTAGCCTTCAAGTATCACAACCATTGCAGCTTGACATTACCTGACCAAAATGGAGAAAACTGTGGCTGTAGATGCTGTATGTAACATTTCCAAATGTAACAGTCCGTGAGAACTCAGGAGGCACCGGTTCATCAGGAACAAAAGTTACCTGAAACGTAAAATGCATAAAAATCCTGATTGATAATCACAGATTTCGATTCAGAAGAATACAGCCAGGGAACATGATAACATGTTGAAGGCTAATAGCATATTCTATGTTGTTTAAAATGGTTCCTTTCTTAGATCACAAAACAGCTAGAATTCAGCATCTCAGTAACTGAAAACATGTTGAAGAATTAGATTATGCTGATAGATTCTATCATCACCAACCACAATAACAGAAATTCACAAAATCTTTGTTCCCTTGTATTCTCATTTTACATACAAGTCATCCTGAGCGAAGATCTATCATAGACAGCAGTAGCTATTAAATAAATCAAAAATTGCATACTTTCACTTAAAGTGCAATTGACGAGAAGTCACAGATAAGATAAGACACAGTGCAGAAAAACCTGAGCAGAAGCTCCGCCAAGCTCAATAATCCCGGATGTTTGCCGAGGATCACCTCCAAGAGTACCCAAGGCAAAATTTGCAACAACCCAAGCATATACCCCTTCATCAGAGCCTAACAAAGTCAAGAGGAAGCATGATCAGGCCTCTTAAGACAAAGAAACGGAAGTACATTGGACAAGAAATCAGAGAAATTAGTAGAATCATTCCTATGTGTACTGAAGAAGGAATCGATAATAAGACTAGAACCGTGTTAGAGGCAATTCAATTAAAAATCATGCATTCAAATGCAAGATCAACTTTAGCGAGAGACAACACAAGGGTGTAATCATCATATGAACATCTAGAGTTTTAATCAAAGTTCATATCTTTTAAATACAATCCCCGACTCTCATTACATGCCCCACTATACCCATTATGCAACAACCAAAACAACACAAAATAAAGAACACAACTTTGTTATTTACCAGTAATAACAGAGGCCCATTTGTCATCAAACTTAAAACCAGACGTCCTCAAAACCCGTCTACATGCCTCCAAGATCCTATCTTGAACATCAACATCCAGCAATCTCATACCAGCAGTAGCCATTAACCTGATCTCCGTATGGCTCCAAAGCTCTCTGGGCACTCTATGTTTTCCAAACTCAATCAACTCTTTCAAAGACCCACCAGCCTCATCTGGATCCTCCGAATACGACGACAGACCTGGATTCACCCTCATGGCATCTTCCCCGAAATCAAACACCGGCCTCCCATCTTGAACCCTGTAACTAAACACGTGGATCCGAGTGCCTGTGCTCCCTCCATCGATTATAATACCGTACCTCTTAGAACCAACAGAATTAACACTGCCCTTGTTCACAAAGAGCCAATAACACGAGAAGAGAGCAATCAGAATCAGAATTGAAGCGACAAGTGGGGAGACGAATCCGGGTTTGGAGTGCCGGGATCGGGTTGTGGGTCGGGCCGGGAATTTGATAGGATCCATAGGATGTTTGTTGGAATCGACCCGACTACGGGCATGAGATCGTCGCATCAAAGAGAGGAAAGAGGAGTCTCATGAGACAGAATGAACGAGCCGACGAAGGTGGTGGGGCCCAATGGGTTGTCAAAAATCGGTGAACCCCCACCTCTGTCTCTGTGCGTGTATTTTCAGGTGGGGGGATTTATGAAGCCGACGAGACGATGGTGACGACGACGACGATCGCTGGCTCTTTTGACCAGCAAATCTTTCTTTTTTTTCCAATTTTTTATTTTTAATGATTGTTTTAATTAGGTGATGAATGCTGTATATATGTCACTTCAATTTTTTAAGATGTTTATTAATATTTAATTTTAATTGGTCAATAAATCATTTCTCTTTTTTTATTTATGAACTTATTAAATTAAATTAATTTAGTTGTCTCTATAATTTAAGTACATTCATTTCTTTTTTTTCACCTTTGACTATAAATTCTATTTTTGTATTCAACTTTTACAACTTGTCTATTATTATTTTAATAATATTATTAAAAAATAGCAATTTTATAATTTAATACATTTAATCTTCTACTTATATCTATTTGGTTTTGCATAATACAATTCTAATCCATCTTTTAAAAATCAAATTAGAAGTTAAATCGACAATATAAAAAGTGAGATTAATTAAAGATTAAATAAAACTAAAGAATTTGAAATATGATTATATGATTGAAGGAGATTATTCATATTTATCAAAAAATTTGAAATTTAATTAAAAATATATTGTTAAATAAAAATTAGTTTATTTATTTTGATTTATAAGAATCTGGTTTGGGTGAGCCCGCACCGCTTAGGTTTTGTCCCCTTTGGTGCAGCGAGTTGAACTACAACTGTGAACCCTG
>JANKOE010000001.1:2563658-2576326 GCA_026284465.1 Erythroxylum citrifolium | reverse complement strand
AAACAATATCTTAATATTGTCCGAATCACTCCGAAGTTTCATTAAACCACTTTACCCGGAAAATGCCATGAATGCATTCCAAAATACTTCTGCACAATGAAGCACATATGAAATAATTTTCGTTAATCTTCTAACCCCTAATTTGGGGCGTTACATTTATAATAGGATAAGAGTTAAAAAATAGGAAAGAGTTTCTAAGGATAAGAGTTAAAAAACCCTTATCCTGTTGTAATAGAAATTCTATAAGTCCTAAACAACTAAGATAACTTATCTAAAATATTATAACATATTTATCTTTCTACTAATTATTATCTAATAAGGAATCCCAACACAATTTAAATTCCTGCTCTTATCGTTTGTTGTCTACTCACTTCGCAATCTTCATCCCACCAAATTAAGCTGAGTTGATATTTGAGTTCAAAGGTTACATAGATTTTAACTTTAGTTTGACAATAATAGAAGAAAGAAAGTCCTGACAAAGGTATCTTTTACTTAAAATAATAACATTTTAAAGTTAGAAATGTTCCAATATAGTATTAATTACTAATAAACCCATAACACACCTTTTATTTAGTAAAAATGATTATTTGGATTGATACGTTCTTTAAAGAACTTTATGTAGTTCCTTACATAATTTAAACAATAATGACGTTAGATCTATTTGACTTGCAAAAGGAGCTCAAAACTTATTAAGGATCTAAGTATTTCTTTAGTTAATTCATTTTAATTATGATCATAATAACTAAGTGAAAATTGTAAAGATTAAGCAAATACTTATCAAATAGAATCTTATAGAATTCTCTCACTAAATGACTATTTTAGTAATAGCAATATAACCATACGGTGATATGGTATAAGATACTTAAACGATTAACTTAGCTCAAGTAGAATATTATTAGTTTATACCCCCTATCAATTGATTAATTGTAAATTTTGTGACATAATTAATTAAAATACTTCTTTATCTTACATATTTTTGTTTAATTAAAGAATGCATAAGATAATGTCCATGGTATAAATATACTTTGCCAATAAAATTATTACGAGATCAGAGTTGTGAGATCTATATTGCATTTATACATTTCTCTAAGTTATTTTTAATTATTGTTTTGTTAAGATTTGGCATTAAATAGAATGAAAAAAAACTAGCATATGTTATATTGCTTCCTTACAAAACAAGTAATCGATCTTATAGAATAAAATATAAAAATACTTAAACAAATTTATGAGTATTTATTAGAAAAAGAAGTTTAATGAACAAGTCTGATATGAGAATTTTATTTAGAACATTACTTATATGTCTATAACCATTGTCGTTATGAAAATTGTATAATTTGATTAAATTATAAAAAGTTTAAACCCTATCATACATATGTGTACATTCTAAAGCAACTTAATTTGTAGAGTTCTCTCAAATCGTTCATATAGATTCAGTTAGAAATTGAAAACTTGTACAACTACAATATTTGAGATAAACCAATTTTAAAAATTGAAAGAAGCTGTAAAAAAAGGAATCAAACATTTATAGTAAAAAATAATTTATATTTCATAATTTATTATATTTATAAATTAATCATGTTACAGATTAAAGTTAACTTAACAATCGAAAAATTATTAAAAATTATTTTTTTAATTATGCGTAGAAATATATCTAATCCAGATCTTCCAACATTTCTATCTTGTAGACCTTCTTTCATCCATATTAAGGCCGAAATTTTGTGTAGTCACTTCCGAGCAAGAAAGTTGTCACAAAGATAGGACTATATAGATTGAATCCCTTGAGATAATATGTTTGATATAATTACTCCAATTGCTGAAGCAATTGAGGGTACAATTATATTCTTTCAGCAACAGCTTAATTATTCAGCAATTTCATAAGAACAACCATTCTGATCAGTACATTATCCCTGTCCTTAACAGTTACGACTTTCGTTGTTAGTAGAATGATCTGAACTTGACAAATATTCTGACTTGTGAAGTGAAGAAACACCGAAGAAAGAAGAAGAAGATAACAGAAGGTTATGGAAGAATGAATCTTCACTTACTTTTCCAGAAGTTACGAAAGAGTCTTTTTTACATAAACAGAGCATAAAGAGTACTTATGACAGCTGGCAACACTAAAAGCTAACAAAATAAATAAACAATTAATAAACAATTAAGTTGTAACTAGCTATATCGTAACACCCTTGGGACCCTGACGGCTTGCCACGCTTCTGCCTTGGTTCACTCTCAATCTCATTCTCACACTTATAACCTTCCTTTTCTGCTTTACTCTCAACTCAATTGACCTTTGTTGTTGCTTCTCCATTAGTACGTTGCTTCTCAGTTCTCCATTATCGTAACTCGTACGTTATCGACTGCTCCGCCTCTGTCAACTCCTCCATTGCACACTTCATCTCTTCCATCACATGATGCTCCTCTATTGTTTTCTCCCATCACCGACTTAGGCTATGTTTAGTAGGGCGGTTAGTAATGGAATGTGATTGAATGCAATATTATTCCATCGTTTACGAGGAAAGTTTATAATGAAATGGAACAGAATAGAACATAAGGGGAGGATTTCACATTACATCTTATTCCATCGTAAACAGTAAAAATGAGTTATCACTAATTTGGGAGGTTTAAGATGAAATGTAAAATGATAAATATGCACTACTTAACATACTCTTAATAATTTTTTATGATACAAATTATACCTATCAATATGTGTTTTGATATATTAACATATGTTTTGTTCTATTATGGGCAGAATAGTCATTCACTATTATTATACATGCATTTCATTTAATTTCATTCATCTTCTAAACAAAATTTCATTATATTACATTGTGAACCCTTCCATCTCTTCTAAACAATAATTTTCTAATATTACATCAATTTACATTCCATTCCACTGTAAGTCATTCCATTAAAACCTTACGTCCAACTAAATATAGTCTTAAGTTGTGATTTTGCTATTGTTTTTTGTTGAGACTTAGTGATGGCATAAAGTATAAATATGTAGTAGTTTTATTATGTTTTGTGAGGGAAAATTAAGTTAAAATTATGGAAAAACTATGAAGAAGACTGTGTGCTTAATTTATATGTGCCTCCTATTGTGGATTTTTGTGAATGGTTTCATAAGTCTTATTTATTTGCAAAATCCCGAGGGATATAGTCAAATATCATCTTTTTTAGGTTATTTGTATTCTAATAATCATAAAAAATGAGATCAAAATTTATTTCTTTGAATTTTTAATTTGTTAATTAATTTATATAAAAACATATAATTCGTGAATTATTGTTTGTATATAAATAGTATCTAATATATGATTAAATCATTTAAACATAAGATTTGTTCTACTGCAATAACAATAAGATTGAGTCCCTTTTTAATTTTAAGTTTGATTTTTGGAAACTAACTTCTTATATTGAAGTATATAATATGAAGCTAAGTTAAAAAATGAAATGTTTGCATTCCTATTTTGTTTTCTAATCTTTAAACAAGAATTAAATCAGTTACAGAAATATGATGAAGACAAGCTTAAAAATGAACTTCATGCATCCAATCGAGTTCTTGTCATTCATGATAAAGGTAAAGCCACTTTATCAGAGTGTCAGCAGAGCGTGGTGATACCAAAACAACAACAACAAATTTTTGTTAAATTTGTTAAAACAATACAACATGCTAAGATACCTTATAGAAGAACACAAGGAGCAGCTGGATATGATTTATACAGTGTTGACTGTCTAATCATACCACCGGGTCAAAGAAGAATTATTTCAACAGGGATAAGAATGGAAATTGAATCAAAAGAAGTTCATATCTATGGAAGGATAGCAGGGAAGTCATCAATTTCAAAGAAAGGCATAGATGTTACCGCTGACGTCATAGACACTGATTATAGAGGTAATATTTATGTTATGCTTATAAATTCTAACCCTGATGAATATTTTGTGGATATAGGAGATATGATAGCTCAATTAATTTTTGAGCAATATTTTATACCACAAATTCAGGTAGTTGAAGAATTATCTGAAACAGAAAGAATGTCAAGTCCTCTTGACAAAAGAAATGATGAGGAAAGAGAAGAAGTGATTTTATTCACTAAAGAAAGAATTCTAGCTTTAACAGAAGTAAAGGGACGTGTCAATAATCAGTTATATAATTTTGATATTGAATATCAAATTCCTGGCATCCCAAGCTTCAAACTAAGAGCAATTTTGGATACTGGATCTACAAGGAGTTTTATCAAAATGGATACAGTACCAGAATATGCAAAAGAAAAAATTGGATATATCATGGAAGTCACCAGAGTTAACTCTGTTTTTAAGGCAGAACAAAAACTAAAGAATGGTACAATGACTATTGGTGACAATAGTTATAAAATACCATTTACAGTTTGCATCCCAATGACACCACTAGATGGTATCCAGGTGATTATAGGGTGTAACTTCTTTAGATCACAAAGTGGTGGTCTTAGACTTGAAGGAAATACAGTTACATTCTATAAAAACTTGTCAAAAGTTATGACAAGTACAGAAATAAATATAGCCAAAATGGCTATAGATGAGTTGGAATTGGAAGCTGATGAGTATTATACCATTAAAAATATGGTATGTTACAATATTGGCAAAAGTATTCCAAGTTACTCAAAAGAAATAGAATTGATCTTAAAAGAAATGGAAGATCTCGAATATATCGGGAAAAATCCACAAAAGCATTGGGCCAAGAATGGAATAGTTTGTAAGATTGATATAATCAATCCTGATCTTACTATTCAAGACAAGCCTTTAAAGCATGTCACACCTACAATGGAAGCCCAATTTAAGAAACATATACAAGCCTTATTGGACTTGGGAGTAATCAGGCCTTCATCCTCAAGACATAGAACTATGGCCATGATGGTTTATTCCGGAACCTCACAAGATCCACAAACCGGAGAAATCAAACATGGAAAAGAAAGAATGGTCTTTGATTATAGAAAACTGAATGAGAATACATACAAGGATCAGTATTCTCTACCAGGGATCAACACAATTATAAAGAAAATCGGCAATAGTAAGATTTATAGCAAATTTGATTTAAAAAGTGGATTTCATCAAATTGCTATGAGTGAAGAATCAATCCCTTGGACAACATTCCTTGTACCAGATGGATTATATGAATGGCTAGTTATGCCATTCGGATTGAAAAATGCACCTGCAATTTTTCAAAGAAAAATGGATCAATGTTTCCGAGGACATGAAAAGTATATCGCAGCATACATTGATGATATACTGATCTTTTCGGATACAGAAAATGATCATAAGAAACATTTACAAATATTCTTTAATATTTGTAAAGGATATGGACTTGTCCTATCTAAAGAAAAAATGACAATAGGAACTTCTGAAATTGAATTCCTAGGAGCCGTAATTGGCAACAGAAAAATAAAGTTACAACCGCATATCATAAAAAAATTAGCTGAATTTCCTGATGATCAGCTAAAAGAAAAGAAAGGATTAAGATCTTGGCTAGGGATCTTAAATTATGCACACAGCTATATTCCAAAATTAGGAATATTAGTTGGTCCGTTATATAACAAGACTGCTCCCAATGCGGATAAAAGAATGAGTAATATGGATTGGGATATAGTCAAAAGAATAAAGAAATTAATCCACAATTTGCCAGATATGGAATTACCTCCACCACAGTCTTATATTATTTTAGAAACGGATGGATGTATGGAAGGATGGGGTGGAATAGCAAAGTGGAAAAGAAACAAAGAGTGTCCCAAAAGTGAAGAAAAAATCTTTGCTTACGCAAGCGGAAAATTTGACTGTATTCAATCAACGATTGATGCAGAACTTAATGCTTGCATAAACACTCTTAATTCATTAAAGATCCATTATCTGGATCAAAAAGAAATAACTTTACGTACAGACTGCCAGGCTATAATTAGCTTCTACAATAAGCAATCCCAGAACAAACCATCAAGAGTTCGGTGGATAAAGTTTGTAGACTATATAACAGGCACTGGAGTAAAGATTGTCTTCGAACATATCGACGGCAAAAGAAATCTTCTCGCAGATCAACTTTCAAGAATCGTATTAAAGGTAATATGGAGCGAAAAGATAAGCAGATCGCCAGAGAAGAAAGAGGCAACATGTATGACAAACCATACAGAGATCTTAATGAACTCTACAAGAAGCAGTTTCAGCGAAAATCAAGCTCGGACTCTGAAGAATCTATCGTTAGCCCTCGAGGAACTAAAGGTCATGGAAAAAGGACGAAAGGAACAAGCTCAAGATCTTATCGGAAAGAGCTTGCAGGTTTCGTTTAAGTAGAAAAAGTCATAGAAGTTGTCAAGAAAAGGTCCTCACCTATCAAAGAGGAAGAACATCAGAAGAAATTCTGTCGTTTTGGCAAAACTCAATTGCCTATTTCGGATCAAAATGATCCAAAAGCATATAGACCTCTGGATAATCTACCACTTGATGAAAACCAGAAGTGTCTTTTAGATGCCATCTGGAAGTCCAACAGTAGTAAACAGAAGCAAAATGCATGTTGCGCTCTGCAATACTACTTCAGCAAGATAATGCAACCTCCATTAGGTAAGAGTTATTCTTACTATGCTTTAATCAATGGACCAGATAGGGGAATATACTGTTATTACTCCACCTTGTTAACAAAAATTGCTCAACTTGCAAAACCAAAATTTAAGGGATTTTATTCCTTTAATGAGGCTTTTGAATACTTATTATATTATGGAGTAAGTCTCGATGAAGAAATCTTCATTGAACAAGAACCTAGAGAAGGTCCACTTGCTGAATATCATCATCAAGAAGTCATCCGACTGCAACAAAAGGTGCAGGAATTATATCAACCTATAGAGGAACTTCAAAAAGAAAAAATGGAAGAAGAAGAATAAGAACCTCTACAGTTTAGTCAGAAGAAAGAAGGTATTGCATAAGCATATCAAAGCAATAATTCATCGGATGAAGATAAAAGACATCCACGTCATTTCAAATCTGAAAAAGATTAGGTTGGCACAAGATCACTCAGACCAACAACACGAGGACGATCTTCGCATCAACCTCATATTTCACAGAAATGGCCAAAAGAAGAATAATTGGCCGACAGCATCTGATAATTTCAAAAGAAATTGTCAAAAGAAGAAAAGGAAGATTCTTTCAGTCTCTTGACAGCTGTCTCATATTAGCTGTAAATTAATCATGGACTCACTGTTTTGTCCACTTTTGTTTTTGAACGAACATGTGTCGTTCACTGTGTTTAGTGGAACTAATAATTCCACAACAAGACAAGAAATAATTGACGGAAAGAGCATTGAATTATTCGCAATGGGGCCCAATGAGCACCCGGAATAATTATCCTACCTACCTCAATTATTCCTAGATGTCTATATAAGCTACGACTTGTAAGCTTAGAGAGTACAACTGAAGCCACCAAAAACGCCTCAGTAACTCTCCTTTGTAAACACTCTTCCGTATAAATAAAATTTGAGCAGTTTTTCATTACTCATCTGTTATACTCTGCACAAGTTATATAGGAATTATAACTGTGTCTAACAAGATCTACTAGAACTGGCTTCCTTACTCATTTTATTTTTGAGTATTTCGCCTTTTCTATATTAAATATTTCTTTAGGATTTTTAAAGAAATAAGCTTTCTTTGCCACTGATGGTGGTATTTCTTTTCCTTTTTCTGCTATTTTAAGCTTGCTTACCTCTTGAACAAGTTTTTCAAGAGATTCTTGGAATTGCGGATTTTCTTTTGAAGCTTTAAGAAAACTTTCCTTTAATATAGCAATTTCCGTTTCCAACTTTTCTAATTTCTTAAGTGCTTTTATCAAAAGATAAATAACACTGTTATTTTGCTTGATGGCTATATTTATGCCCTTTGATGATGTCACTCCTTCGTCTAATTCTGTTGCTGCAAGTGCTTCTATATAATCTTCATTTTCTGATGCAGCTAAATATGACATCTATGTCCACTGCTGGTGCAGTTGTTCAATTAAGACTTCAAGTTTTCCTATTTTCTTTTCCAATAATTGGATTGCTTCTTGCTCGATTTCTTTTGGTTTATCAACTATTGAGTTGATTAGACCCACAATTTCTTTCTTTGTTGGTATTGTCTTAACTTTTTGTTCCAACGTATCCAAACGTTCCTCCATTCTTGTTGAAAATTAATCATTTATTAATTTTGATACTATAATGTTATCATGTAATACAATATAACAACCATACTAACATCATGTTACAAAAATACCTAAACATAGTATAATACATGGTAATACATATTATATATAATATATGTATAATTAATAATATTATAATATGTATATAATAATAATATATGTTAGAATACATATTATATTATATAATATAATATATAACATAATAGATATATCATTAATATTATAACTAATATTATGTAATAGGTACCTATTACATTAGTACAAAATATAAAATATATTATGTTAACATAATATTATATTATTATATTAATATACTATTACATATGTATACTATAATAATATTACATTAATATAATATTATTAATATAATATGTTTATATTATTACATAATATACTTAGTATGTACTATTATAGGTTTAATGCATAAATATAAAAATATCATAATATTATCATAGTAACATAATATCATATAATATTAATATATTATATATACATTAATACTATAATATAATTTATGTATATGTATTATCATGTATAATATAATAGTATTGTATTTATATATATTAATGTAATAATTATACTATAATAATATATTTAATTATAGTATTATTATATACATATATAGTATTATTATATTATATTTTATATAACATATATAATATAGTTACATATATATTGTTAGCCCCAAATTTTTTTTTTATGATTTAAGCATGATTAGCCTAATTAAGGAAATTTTGTTAGCATAAATTATGTTGTTATTAAGTAAGTAAGATGACCTTAATGAGTATAAATGAGTTAGGAACTATGAATTAAATGTGATAGCATGAATTAAATGTGTTTGGTGACATTTAATGTGAAATTGGGCTTGGGCCCAAAGGAAATAAAGAGGAGAATAAGTGAGTGGGCTTAAGTAGTGTTAGTGAAATGAGAAGAAAAGAAGGAAGAAGGATAAATGGGCTTGGACTTGTAATGGACTTAAGTGAATAAGAAAGAGTATAAAAGAAGAAGAAATGAGGGAGGAGTAGAGAAAGAGAAGAGACCCACGAAAATTAGAAAGAAAGAGAGAGGGAGGAGATTTCGTGAGTTGGAGAAAGAAGGAGAAGAAAGAAGCTTGGTTAGGGTTGGATTGTCCAAGAGTTCAAGAGGGTTTTGGAAGAAACTTCAAGAAGGAAAAAGGTGGGAAATAGCTAGAGCTTCATCTTGAACCAAGAAACTCATTGTGTTGTTGAAGGTTTAAGGTAAGCTTTGGTTTTAATGTGGAGTCTTTGTTTGGGTTTTTGGTTAGAAAGACTAGAAATGGAATGGGTATAGTGATTCCATCATTAATTTCATGTAAGATGTTGCATGAGATTTCAATTGAAGTTATGTGATTTTGGGTTTTTGGTTTTAATGAAGAGAGAGAAGGAAGAGAAGAAGAGCAAGAGTAGTAGCAAGGAAACCAAGGTTTTAACAAGTATTCAAGGTGGGTTTCATATTTATCTTTATGTTTATAAGCAATGAATGTTAATTAATGCATGACATTAATGAGCTTTAACTACTTGTAAGTTGTTTTAAATGCTTGTGAATGAATGTTGGTTGTGGTTGTCAAATGACATTAATGATTGTCTTGAATGCTTGTTGTTATAGTTGTTAGATGATTATGAATGTTGAGTTAAGTGAGCATGATGGTAGTGAATGAAATTGTTAATGATGTTTGAGTTAGCTTGAAAAGCTAGATGAAATGAACATGACGCAAAAAGATGAACTATGCATGAAAATATGATTTTTAAAGAAACAGTGAATTGGACAAGAACAGTCCAATTTTCTTGTTATGCATGAATTACATGTTATGTGGGTAAGGTACAGTCCCCAAGAAACGTCATGTGCACGTCGACTATGAAAAGGCTTCGCCCGCCTGCCCGATTGAGGCATAGGATGATCCATTTTTGGACTCCTCAAGAATTGCCCACATAAGATCATTTGATGAAATTATGTGGTTGCCATGAATTTGGACTTACCGAGCCATTTATTGTGTTGCTATGTGTTCACATGAAATTTGCAAGATTAATGAATGTATGAATGATGAAAATTGTCAAGAATGCATGTGTGATTGAATTATGCATGTAATATGATTTTGTTGAGTAATTGCTAAAATGTATGGAAAATGAATGAATATGCTTATTTATATAAATATAAATGTGTTATCCACGGAGCGTAAGCTCACCCCCCACAAAATCTCAGGTGATGAGCAGGATCCCGAGGAGCGAGCTTAAAGGCATTTACTCCAAGAATTTTCTTTTGATTTTGTATTTGAAATAATTTTGTAAAAGCAATGCTTTAGTTGCATTTTAAGAAAACAATGTATTTTCAAGTTTTATGTAATTGGGCTTGAAATGCCCACTAAAGCATTGTATGATGCATGATTGAATGAACATGATGTTATGAAGATGAAATGAGATGAATTATAGTTCAAAAGTGGATTTCAACTATAAGTTATAATGCTTGATTGTATAGCTTTTGAAATGATGCATGAAATGTTATAAATTGCACATGGGTAGATAAGTGTCATGAGTTTGAGATGGAATAGATGTGTATGTTAGTAATGAAGGTGAGAATGAGGCTTGTGTAAGATTGATTTTGCAAAGTTTTGCAAATGTGTTAAATTGGTTAGACAAATGAAGTTTAGGATTGAGTTGGGTATGGATATGTCAAGCTAGGTGTTTGACATGTTCATGAGGTATTGTAGTGTAAATTGAATGAATTTAGGAAGAGGGAAAGATTAGAAATGTATAAAAGTTGAGCAGGATTGGATAAAGGACATGAAGGGCAAGGGAATTGTGAAAATTCCCCTGTCCGTTAAACGGACACGGCTGTCCGTTTAACGGACAGATTTGGGTTAGAAAACCCCTTTTGCTTTAAGTCGTGTCCGTTAGACGAACACCACTGTCCGTTTAACGGACAGCCTCGGGTTAAAAGTGTTCAAGTTAAACCTCATGTCCGTTTAACGGACACATTCGGGTTAAAAAGATTGCAAGTTCGCCTTGTGTCCGTCAAACGGACACGCCTGTCCGTTTAACGGACAGGTTCGGGTGACAAAGTGTGCAAAGTGGCCTCGTGTCCGTCAAACGGACATGCCTGTCCTTTTAACGGACAGGCTCGGGAGAAATAGTGTGATTTTGGCACTTCATGTCCGTTTAACGGACACTCTCTGGAAAAAGGCATGCCAGTCCCATTCATGTCCGTTTAACAGATATGGCTTTAAAGGGCAAAATTTTCACATTTTTAAGGGTAGCCAAGATTAAAGTCTTAATCAATGTAAGCTCACCACCATAGTGAGATTGTAATAAGAGTCAAGATAAAGATGTCAATCAGGTCAAGATTGTCTCAGGAATGGGCCTCAGTAGGGCTCACCTCCCGGGACAGTCGGGCTCCGAGGCCGGGGTCCGACATTAATTTGAGATATTTTTAGAGCATATTAGATTAATATTGTTCTAATCATAGTATTTGTATATTATTTTTGGAAGTTAAGAGATGTGGAGTTGTTTTGGATAAAAGTAGGAAAAAGAAGTTGCTGGGAGGAACAAAATGTCAACGCAGTTGGAACAAAAACACAGCAGCAGCAGTCCACAACAAAACACATAGCTCAGGAATAAGTGAAACGACATAGCAAAAGGAAAAGAGAAGCAACATGCAGCAGGAATTAAGAACAAGCGCATAGCAGTAGTGAGGGTGAAACACAACATAAATAGAAGCAGATAAAACATAGAAATAAAAGAGCCAAAACGACAGTAGTAAGAGGTAGCCAGCAGGGGAACAAGATCCTTTGTCTAGTTTTTGTGGTGTCTTATTGTGTCCAGTGAATCTCAGCCATTCATTTATGCGGGTCCCGTATGGGCTCCACATAAATAAACATGGAACCCGCATAAATGAATAGCTGAGATTCACTGGACACAATAAGACACTATAAAATTGGACAGAGGAATTGAACTCGCCAGCAGGACATGCAGAGTAGTGATAATAGAAATTTAAGAAAACTGTAGGAGAAGGGAAGAAGACAGGGGAAAAGAGTTCTGATAATGCCCGATGATTCTTATTCATACCCTACGGCCTTTAAATACAAAAGCTTGTCCTAAATATGTGGAACTCCCACACTACTAAAAAACGAAATAACGTTGGTGGATTTACCACCTACAACTGGAAATAAAAAACAACAGAAAATGAAGCCATTACTCCTACAAAGCTGCTACACGTTAAGGAGCCATTGTCCATGATCTTCTGCGTATTATTAGCAACAAGGGAAAAGTGGGCTGTTGAGATAAAGTCTAAAGAAAGTGGGCTGTAGAGATAAAGTCTAAAGACCAAGTCACTGAGCAGGTCCTGCACGTTGTGAAAAGATAGAAATGGAGGATCTAAAAGTTATTTGTATTGATTTGCTGTCCGAACATATATACACGTTTGTACATTTAATGACATAATATTATCTCCTATAATCTGGCGTAAACGTTTCCTA
>JANKOE010000001.1:2544296-2563558 GCA_026284465.1 Erythroxylum citrifolium | reverse complement strand
GAGATCACAGCTCTTGCACCAAGCAGCATGAAGATTAAGGTGGTGGCACCACCAGAGAGAAAATACAGTGTCTGGATAGGAGGGTCCATCCTTGCATCCCTCAGCACCTTCCAACAGGTTGTTTAACTCTCGATTTGTTTTTCTCTTCTTACTGTACATTACCATGAGACTAAGATGCTTGCTTCTTTTGTATCAGATGTGGATTTCCAAAGGTGAATATGATGAGTCCGGTCCATCCATCGTCCACAGGAAGTGCTTCTAAGTTCTGCAAGTGCTTCAACGGTGAGTTCCTTTTCAATGTCATTGGTTTTCTCATGTCAAGTTTGTTAATGTGAAACCAAGTCTGGATGATATGGAGAAGAATCAAGGCTCAGTCACTGTTGGAGTTTACATTTCAATCTTGATGCTGCACTGGGAGGGGAACTCCAATGGCCCCTCTGGACTTAGGGGGCAGATACTTGCTTATTCAATTCTGCTGGTTCAACCATGTTTTTCATTAGATCATTTGTAGTTGGAGAGTGGTTGTGATGCTTTTCCTACTTTGTATTTTTTTTCTTAATCTCATTTCATGATGTGGATTTTTTTACCCCAAGAACAGTAATGTTAATAGTTTTCTATGAGAAATTTTATATTAGTCAATTTGCATTCATAAGCCATTTTCTTAACACTACTGTTTGTTGAAGACTTTTGGTCTAGTCCTTAAAGATATGTTGGATGTTTCTTTTACATGATTCCTAGGAAGGGAGGGAAGGAGCTCACTGTGCTTACACTAAGCAATCTAAAACTAGGGGCCCTTATGCTTTTGGGGTCTATTTTATGGTTTGATCAGGTCAACGATTTTTTCAGTCTAGTTAATGCTCGATTAGATTCGGGTTCAATTATGCTTGATGCTTCTTTTCAAGCTCAGACCCGAGCCTTAATAAGCTCAGGCTCGAACCGATTTAGCCTATTGCTAATCCTAGTAATAATATGTTGGTTTTCCAACTATAAAAGAAAAAGATAACAATCATATGGTTTTGAATAATGTTTTAAGAACTGGATCGAGAATTAGACCGGTAAAATAAGGAGTTTAAGGTTTAAAAGGTTCGATCGTATTAAATTGTCATAAAATTAGTTAAAGATTAAATAAAATTTAAAAATTTAAAATATGGTCGAAAGAAATTGTTCTTATTTATCAAAAATTTTAAAGTTTAATTAAAAAAGATATTGCGGAATGAACATTAACTAATTTATTTTGATTTATAAAAACTTATTAATTTACAAAATTAACCGATTAATTAATAACATGATAGTTTTTAACAATAAGAGTTATTAAAGTAAATATATTATTAACCTATATATCAAATGTTAATATGATTATAAAAAATAATTCTTTAGATATTGGGCAAATATACGATTTACACTTTACTATTTTACAAAAATTCTAAATAAGCTCATTAAAAATATAATGAGTGCTATTTTAGTAAAATTAAATTATAAATAGTACCATATATAACATTATAAATTTATTTAAAAATCTTATGAAATATTGAAGTGTAAATCGCACATTAAATTGAAAATTTTTCATATTACAATTTTACAAGGAAAAGAAATATTAAATTTTTTATAAATATATGAAAACGATTATTGATTTATTTTTAATTTTTCCAATTCGTAGGTCTGTAAAGTCTTAAATGAAATTGTTGTTAATCAAATTTAGTATAAGGCGTTACAAATAATATTCATTCCAAATTAAATATTCTAAAATGCTAATTAGATATTTCAAATGTGTAATTTTCTTATAATTAAAATAAAATTGTTGTTATGTCAATTGAGGTTATATTAACTTTAAAATATAGTTATATGAGTCCCTTAGAGGGTGGTCGAGTTGGTAGAGTGAGGGGTATAGGGTCAAAAGGTCTTGTATTTGAATCCCTACCTACACTCTCTTGAGTGAGTCTATCGTATAAGACTTGTCTAGTGCGGAATATCCGATTGACGTGATTTGTAGATTATTGCATTAATTTGGAGGTTTACTCAGCGTGCATCTAAAAGATAACGACTGCGAGTCATTTTTAAAAATATATATATATATAGTTGTACGAGAATACTATGTTTATGAGTTAATGAATTAAGTGGTATAAAGTGAAATTTTTAAAACATATTATTTAATGTGTGTGTATATATATATATAAGAAATATATTTTAATTGTCCCTAATAAATAAGTTTTGGAAGGACGATACTAACCACCTGGAACGAATGAAACAAAAATTTATGGTCATTTTTTATTTATTACAAACAATAATTAAAAATCTAACCCGTAAAACTATGAAAATTTTAAACTGTTCAACATTTAGGTTCAGTTTTTAATTTTCTTGCTCGATTCTTTAATAATTTTTATTGTTAAGAACTGATCAGTTTATTAACTAATCAGTAATTTTTTAATTAATAAATTTTTATAAATAAATTATTTTCATTTAACATTATATTTGATGTTAAATCAGGACAATCTTTTTAATTATATTTCAAAATTTTTAATTTTATTCAATATTTAGCCCGTTTTGTCACTATATAATATCAATTGAACCTTTTAAACTTTAAGTCTATTCTTTTATTAGATTAGCTTTCGAATTTTTAAAACATTGATTACTATTGGGACCATTTAGTGCTGGTTAGACCCGGTTATGAGGTACCTCTCATGCGTTGGATCACTGACACAGATTTTCCACAAAGCATGGATCACCAACAGATTGTTATTTTTTGCTTGTGGTGTTTGTGGCATCGCAGGAATGTTGTGGTCTAGGGACAGCGTTTATCCTCTGCTCCTACGGTATTGTGGGCTGTCCATACTGTGTGGCAGGAGTGGGCAGAAGCTAACAGCATCACCCAGGGTCTGGCGCAACATGGTGCACAGGCTGATCATCCCCATAGCTGGTCCCCACCTATGCTTGGCCGGTATAAATGCAATTTTGATGCAACGCTGGATGTTTCTACACACTCTTGTGGCAGTCTGATTCAGGATCACCAAGGTAACATTATTCACATCTTTGCTAAGATTTTTGATGGTCCTCCTGATCCTACTCTCGCAGAAGCAATTGGTCTGAAAGCCATTCTAAGCTGGTTAAAACTCAATCATATACATTGTAATGTTATTGAATCAGATTGCCTTCTACTTGTGAATGCTTTGAAGGATGATGTTTCTGATTTGTCTTATGTTGGAGTACTTGTTTCGGATTGTAAAGCTCTTCTACATGAGCTTCGTGACATTGATGTCTGTCATGTCAAACGATCAGCGAACAAGGCAGCCCATGCCTTAGCTAGGGAGGCGTTGTTCCAGTCTGATTTTGTGTCTTAAGGGAACGATTTTTCCCCAATTTGTGACTACTATTGCTTGTTTCGAATGTCCTTCTACTGATGTAAATCAGCCAGGTTTTCTTCGTCAATCTTCTGGATCTAGGTCGGGTGTATTGGGCGAGTCTGTCGACTCGGGGCTAGGTTGGTCCGGTTGATTCGATTTTTCCTGGTCAGTTTTATTAGTAATATAGTTTCCATTTCAAAAAAAAAGTCCAATTTCTACACTAATCATCTCCCAATTTTCAATGGCTCAAATTAATAAATCCGAAAATCATTTATCTAAATTTTCATTGTCATTGGACAGTAATTTCTACTACTGGTAAACAATTATTCTGCCACTTGGCAATTTTTCCTAGTCCAGAAATTTACCCGAAGTTTTCAGAAAAATTTCTAAAATTCACTAAAAATTCTCAAACCTCAATGACCCTCTCCAACTCAATTTTCTAGCACACAAATCACATTTTTCATAACAATCACATTTATTAACAAATATACCGGGAAATGTCATGAATGCATGTACAGACATTTTCATATGCAAAATTCACTATTCATATGTATGTGTATGTATGAACATATCAAGCGTTTCTAAGCACACAGTGCCCACTCCACATTACTATTCTACCCTTCCCACTAATAATGGGATGTTACAAGAATGTTTCATCATTCTTGATTAATATTGATTTGAAAAATCCTTAGACAAAGTAGAATGATACTTTGTAAAATAATTTACAAATGCCATTAGTTGAATCAATTACTAATGATGAATTGATATAATTAGACTCAGAAAGAGTGAAGGTTAATTTCATGCTCTATGTCTAATAAGAATATTATATGATGAAAAGATTAAATTATACGAAAAGGTTCATCAAAACCACTTTGACATTCCTAAATATTTAGTGATCATGATGTGTTGCTAGACTTATATATACAAATTGTTCAATTAGATAATTAAAGAAGTTTAATTTATTTAATCCTCAATAGGATTAAGGTTATAATTTATATTCATTGTTAACATATTTAGAAACCTAACGGGTCATACATATTAAAGAGTGGGTTTAAAAAAAAGATATTTTAATTAAGTTAGACTTGATTATAAAGTTTGAGAAACTTTATGATTAAATGTAAGATATTTAATAAATAAGAATCAATATGAGATATTTGATCTTATTACGCGTAATTGGTATTTTATAATTATAATTAAAGTTTAATTAAAATTAAATTTTAATTTCAATTAAAATACTATAATGTTCAAAACCTATTATAAATAGGTTTAAGTTATAAGGGAGCTAGCACTCCTTGCATAACTCTCACTGTAATAGTTACAAATTTCTCTCAACGCGTTCTATGGATATCGTTAGAGGTAGGACACTTGTGCAGTTACAGTGGTTGAAATGAGCTAATTTTGAAGACGATTAAAGAGATATAATAAAAAAGGATCAAACTTCGAAATAATGTATGAATTACGGATTTTGCTTTATTATAATTTATGTTCTAGTCATTTTATAGAATTTTAAGTGATCTTTGTATATATGAGTTGATATATAGAATAGATATCAATTATTCTATATACTAGTTGATATTTGAGTCCAATTTTATATGGATATTAACTTTAGAAATAAATCCTAATTAAGTTTTATTATACTTATATCATTTTAAAATCAGAAAGATTTTAATGTAAAAATGGTTGTTGTTAAGCCATAATATATTTTTCATTTAGTGGAAATGATTAATTGGATCAATAAATTCTTTAACAAACTTGATATAGTTCTTTGTGTTGTTCAAGAAAGTAATGTACTGTAGAACATTAAAGCCATTGGATATGTAAAAAGAGATAAAAACTCATCGAAGATCCAAAGATGTATTAAAGAAATTTCTCTTATTTATGATGATAATTAAGATGAAAGTTTTATTTAAGCAAGTACTCACTATAGAGAATATTATACAATTATCTCATTATCCAATTGTCCCAGCAATAGCATGATCTTCATACGATGATATGATATAAGATACTTAAACGATTAACTTAGTGCAAGTGGGAGATTGAAAGAAGTAATCGTTCTCGTATACTAACTATGAAGATACTTTAACAAACATGTGGGTACTTGTTTAAGAACAAGTTCACTGAACTGACCCTATATAAAAAATCTATTTGGAACATTACTTGCATGTCTATAGCATTGTGATGATTGAATAAGTGATTCTTTGACTTGAGATCTCCAAACTTGTTATGTATAGAGATTGATTGCTATATTTTGATACTGTTTATGACTTGTTCTAGTCAAGGATAGCTCAGTTGGTAGTCATTGGATGTAGCATGAACTATATAGAGATAGTTGAGTAATCAAGGTAGGATTCATCACCCTGAAATAATTAGGGGAAATGTTTCATTGTTCTGGATTAATATTGATTCAGGAAATCCTTAACCAAAGGTAGAATGATGTTTTGAAAATGGTTTATAAATGTCATTAATTGAATTAATAACTAATGGTGAAGAACTAATATGATTAGACTCAAAATATAATAAACATTAATTCCTTGCTCTATGTCTAATTAGAATAATATATGATGAAATGATTGAATTATACAGAAAAATCATACATAGAAAGGTTAGTCGAAATCACTTTGACATTTTTAAATATTTAGGTGTTCATGATGTGTTGTTAGACATTTTAGTAATTTAATTAAAATAAATGTTAATTTTAATTAAATTCTAGTTAAATACCAATTATGTCCAAATAAGATCCAATATTTCATATCGATCCTTTTTACTAAATACCTCACATTTAATTATAAAGTTTCTTAAATTTTACAATCTAGTCTAACTTGAATTAAAAACATTTTCTCTCTTTAACTCTTTCTTTATATGTGGCCCATTAGGTTTTTAAATATGTTAGGAACAGATGTAAATTATAATCCTAAATTATATTTAAGATTAGATAAATTAAACTACTCTAATTCATCTTTAATTATCTAATTAAATAATTTACATCCATGGTCAAAATTGATGTATAGCAATACTTCATGATCGCCCAAATATTTAAAAATGTCAAAGTGATTTTAACTAACTTTTTATGCATGATTTTTCTGTATAATTCAATTCCTTCATCATATAATATTCCAATTAAGCGTAGAGTTTAAAAAATAATGTTTATTCTATTTAAGTGCAATCGCGTTAGTTCTTTAACGTTAGTAATTGATTCAACTAATGACATTTGAAAACTTATTTTTAAAATATCGTTCCACCTTGGCCAAATATTTCTTGAATCGATACTAATAGAGAACAATAGAATGTTCTCATTAGTCACTTTAAGGTGATAATTCCTATAATGATTACTCAGTTATCTCTATATAGTTCATATTATATCTAATGATTACTGATTGAGTTGCCATTGATTGTAGCAAGTCATAAGTAGTATCAAAATATTGTAATGTTTATATGAGATAATTTGGAGATATTAAGTCAAAAAAAAAATACTTACACAATCATCATAATGAGAATTTTTATAGACCAAATGAAATTCTCTTATAGGATTTGTTCAGTAAACTTGTTCTCTAACAAACACTCATATGTTTATTTAACTATTTCCATATTTTGGTATATGAAATCGACCACTTCTTTCACGAAGAAAATGTAAGGTGTGCTAGTTCTTTTTCATTCTATTAATATCATTCTTAATATAACAATAACTAGGAATGATTTAGGTATAATACGCAAATAATATAAATTTCATAATTACAATGTTATCATAATTTAATTTGTAATATACATTTATATCATAGACTTTATCATATACATTGAATATGTATATATATATATATATAAAGTAAGAAAAACATCACTAACTAATTATATCCTAAAATTACAACTAGTCGATTGACTATAGAAGATAAACCAATAACATGTAATGTCATTGATAAGTTCTTCGAGCTTTAAGCAACATTTAGTAAATTTCTCCTTTAATTATGTTCTTGAATAACAGGTGTATATCACGCTATTAGTTTTAAATGACTTGTTTTCAGGATTTCTTGTGACAAAAAAAGGCAAATTTTAGCGGTTGAATAATAGATATTTATCCAGATGCCTTGATCATTGTGTCAAGTTATGAGAATTTTAAAAAAAATACTCAAATTTATAAGCATATTAATCATACAGGATGAGTCGAATGTCTGAATTTAATATTATAGCACAAAACTTCAAGAAGGTATTTGTAATTTGAATATTTCTCCATTGTTATTAAAGAAATCTTATAAATATAAAAGATGAAATATTAACAATAAATTAAAAATTCAGAATAACTATAATAATAATAATAAAGATCCGGAATAGCGTTCACCCTTAATTATTATTATATACGTGTTGGCGAGCGTACTTCTTATTTCCAATAAATAAGTCCAGCCTTGTTTCTGCACTTGGACATGTTTTTAGTCGATGCAAGTGATAAGGGTGAATGCTATTCCAGGTCTCAGATTCAAACCGTATGATATTCCCCTGCTACTTCCACGGATATATGCACTTGAAAGGGATATAACTCCGCGAGGAATAACTTTAACCAGGGTCAATCCCCTGTCTGCTGGGTCTTGTGAACGAGATAACCCGTCTAATGTGCTATTATGCATGAGATGCATAAAGGGTGAAGAGCAGAATTTTAGGCTATTCATTCTTCCCTTCAATTTAGTACTAAAACCTTGAGAGATGTGAAGGATATAAAAGAGCAAAAGAGATGAGATTGTGGTCAACTGATGAGTTAAAACATAAGACTGGTAAAGAATCTGCAGTCTCCTCTTTAAAGTGGATGGACTGCCAGTCCAATCAAATGTATCAGTATCGCTGGACGTTTGACACGCTGCTCACTTGCATTTCCGCATTCGTATTAACTGGGCTTGTAAACTATTTTGATACTAGGTCAATAAGCATGTAGGCTTTATAAATTATCTTAAACTGCAATGATGCTGAATGGTGGGTAAACAAACCTACAACCTGTGTCGAGTATGAGATCTATTAAATCCATGCCCATGGACCATGGTTGACCTTTTTCCTCTGGTTTTGGCTTAGAAAGTAACCAGAATTTGGAAAATGGGTTGTTAGTTTAAACCCTCGCCAAAACCCAACCTTGAATAATACGAAACCTAGCCTCCCACAGCCATACCAACCAGAAAATGATACAAAATTCAATGGTATCGTAGTGGGTTTAAGTACTAGCCGATATCGATCATTTCGAATAGTATTAGTTGGTACCGCAAGTACCGGTAAAATACCGACCACATTTGCAAAATTCAAGATATTGAGGGCTTAATTGAAAACAAAAACCCTAAATCATTACCCTTTGAAGAAACACCGAAAAAAGAAGAAGAAGATAACAGAAGGTTATGGAAAAATGAATCTTCACTTACTTTTCCAGAAGTTACGAAAGAGTCTTTTACATAAACAGAGCATAAAGAGTACTTATGACAACTGGCAACACTAAAAGCTAACAAAATAAATAAACAATTAAGTTGTAACTAGCTATATCGTAACATCCCCTCCTCAAGGTGGAACTTGGTGAAAATCACAAAGAGCCAACTTGGAATGAAGTCTACGAAAAGCTGGAAGGGGCAGAGCTTTGGTAAACACATCTGCGGGCTGAGCATGGGAAGAAACATGAGCTGGAGAAATAAACCCTGCCTTGAATTGATTGCGAACTAGGTGACAATCAATATCCAAATGTTTAGTTCGTTCATGAAAAACAGGATTAGATGCAATATGAATGGCAGCCTTACTGTCACACCAAAAAGGAATAGGCTTAAGCACCTGCACTTGTAAATCGGCAAGCAGAAAAGACAACCATTGCAACTCACAAACTGTAGCTGTCATCGCCCTGTACTCTGCTTCAGCGGAAGACCTGTAAACTGTTACCTGCTTCTTAGTTTTCCAGGAAATAGGACAAGAACCCAAATAAATGATGTACCCAGTTAAGCTCCTCCTAGTATCAGCACACGAAGCCCAATCGGCATCACAATAAGCAGTGAGCTGAAGAGAATTCTCAGCTGGAAAATGCAAACCCAAAGAAGGAGAGCCTTTGAGGTATTTGAGAAGATGAAAAGCCAGCCTAAGATGAGAATCCCGTGGTTGATGAACAAATTGACTTAGTTGTTGAACAGAGTAAGTGATATCGGGTCTTGTGAACCCTAAGTACAATAATCTACCCACAATCCTTCTATACTCCTGAGGATCAGATAACAAAGTACCAGTACCAGCAGTTAACTTCACACCAGAAGGAAAAGGTGTAGGCTTAGGTTTTGCTCCAAGGAGACCAACATCTGAAAGAAGATCCAGGACATATTTTCTTTGGTTGACAAACAAACCAGAAGAAGAAGTAAGAATTTCTAGGCCAAGAAAATACTGAGCAGAACCTAAATCCTTTATGGTAAACTTAGCATCCAAGGAATGTTTCAAGTGATCAATGGCAGCCATAGAAGTTCCACTGATTAATAAATCATCAACATACACCAATAACATCAAGAAAATATCATCCTTGGAAAAAGTAAATAGACAGTGATCATGAGATGACTGTAAGAACCCATAACCAACTAAAAAAACAGTAAGAATCAGAAGAAAAATTCTTTAAATGTAATGAATGATTTAGATTTGGCGCAAACATCACAAGTATGAGAAGAATCAGAAGAAAAAGGAATTTTATTGATGGAAGAAAAATGTTTCATTACATTTAAAGAAGGATGGCCTAATCTTTGATGCCACAGTGACCAAGAAACAGAGGTCACAGTATTTACAGAACAAGGCATTACAAGGAGAGAAGATGGAAGAACAACATGAGACTTTATTAAAGGAAGATATTTTTGTATGGTTACAGAAGAAAAAGAATCATGATCAAGTATGTATAGATTGCCTTTAACTTTCCCAATAGCAAGAATGTGATTAGTCCTCTGGTCCTGTAAGACACAGCAGGTAGGAAAGAATATGAATATGACAGAATTATATCTTGTAACTTTACTAACAGAAAGTAAATTGTGTTTAAAAGATGGAATGAACAAAGTATTCTTAAGTAAAAGGTTACAAGGAAGAGACACATCACCGACTGAAGTAACAGGTTGAGTAGAGCCATCAGGTAAAAGAACAGAATTAAGTTTGGAAGTAGGAAAACAATGATGAAAAGCATGTTTGGAAGCACTAATGTTGCTACTAGCACCAGTATCAATAATCCAACAATCATTCTCACCAACTTTAGCATGAATGACAGAAGAGACTTTACCAGCAAAGTCCTGTGCAAAGTTGACACTTTCTGTGTGTGCCACTTGTTTCCCTTTAAGCAGCCGAGAAATTTCTTGCTGAATCAATTCCTTCATTTCGTGTTGAGTGAAAAATGCATTGGGATTGGAGCCTGTATCAACATCTTCATCGCACGGAGTGTCTGCCATATTAGCCTTGTGTGCTCCAGGTTTAGGCAAAATGCCTTTCTGCTTCTGCCTTAATTCGTGGTACCATTCAGGATAACCAATCAGCTTAAAACAGGACTCCTTTGTATGACCTTCAGTCTTGCAGTAGGAGCAATATCTATCCCCTTTCTTCAGATTATCCTTCTTCTTGGATGGCTGATTCTTATTAACCCCTGCATTCTTGGTGGAAGCATACAACGCACTATTGTCTAAAGGCTCATTAACAGACATACTAATCTGTAACTGTCGCTCCACGTTAGAAATCATCGAGTAAACCTTGTCAAGATTAGGTAGAGGATCAAGAAGCAGGATCTGGTTAGCAATATTGCTATAACTATCATTTAATCCAAGCAAAAAATGAAGAATCATGTCAGATTCTTGAAAATCTTGTAATTCCTTGAAAGCACCACATTTACAACCACATGAACATTGTGGTAAAGGCAAAATACACTTCAACTCATCCCAAAGTTTTGACAACCTCGTGAAATACACGAAAATAGAACTATTTCCTTGAGTAGCAGCGTTAAGTTCTCTTTTGATCTGATAACGCATAGGACCATTAGATTCACCAAATCTCCTTTCTAATCGATCCCATAGATCTTTGGCAGATGTCGCATAAACAAAGGAATCATAGAGATCCTTTGAAAGAGAACTCAAAATCCAGGAAATCACCAACGCATTGTTGCCACACCAGTCCTCAAATCCATCAGAATCCTCAGCAGGTTGAGGAATTTTTCCAGTTATAAACCCTAACTTCCGTTTGGCAGCTAGGGCAAGCTTCATAGATTTGCACCATGTGCGATAATTCGTTCCAGTCAACAGAACAGACACTAAAGAAGTGCCCAGATTATCAGACGTAGCAGTTGCCATAGAAGATAAAGCTTGAGTAGATTTATCAGTCATCATAAAAAAAACAGATCAGAAGTGCGAAAGAACCGCAAATATAGAGAGAATCAAGAATCAAGGATGAAGAAGAGAAAGAGAACCAGCAATAGTACACTCTGATACCATGAAGAAACACCAAATAAAGAAGAAGATAACAGAAGGTTATGGAAGAATGAATCTTCACTTACTTTTCCAGAAGTTACGAAAGAGTCTTTTTATATAAACAGAGCATAAAGAGTACTTATGACAGCTGGCAACACTAAAAGCTGACAAAATAAATAAACAATTAAGTTGTAACTAGCTATATCGTAACATGAAGAAACTTGTGTCATTGATTAACAACAACAATTATGCAAAATTTCAATGTCTGTTTATGTTTGTGAATCGCTCCAGGCTACACAAATAACCTCTAAAACATTGGCATAATTTCTCAAATCACAGAAGATCATTCAGAGAGATCAAATTCCTGTCGTTATCCTATAGATAATCACATCAAGAAAAAGTTTCATGGATGGTCCAGTGTCAAGTATAAGCAACGAGCAATTTATATATTTCCATATCCTGTTAAGTTCTGAAAAATACCCATAATCATATTCAATCCATCTTCTCCAGTTTCTTCTATTTTATCATTTGTGTTCGTTACTTTCAACCTGAAAGGCGACCGCGATGAACTAAATGCCATCTCATCCGAATCTTGCATTCTTGCTTTCCAAAAAAAATTATATACATCCTTTGGTTTTGATTCCAGGGATAAAAGAAAACTCTGATTGAAATTTTCAGTTTCAACACCTGGAAAATCATGTTAGGTCCAGGAGAAAGAAAAATCTTTGATGGTGTGCAAGGGATGATTTTTACATTGCTGCTAGTCAATGTGAAAGGAACTGAAATTGTTAAGCCAAGACAAGCAAATGGCCATGAATGTGCTATCGCCCTCCTACTTTTATGCTTGTCTACAAATGACTTCAGCCTCTAACATAACTACTCTCACAATAAATAAGTATTAGACTACTCAACTAATGAAGGAAGATTTAGAAAATTAATTAATTGCATTCTCATCATTAACAATCTTAAGATTTGATTAGTAAAAACAAAAGATTGATTTGATAAAATAGAGTGATTTCCTCAAATTCTCCACCAAATTATGATTCTACAAATGTAAATATATTGATTCATCTCTGAAAAACTAGTGACAGACCATATACATCCATTTGACAGCTTTCTAGAGGCTGAAGAAAAGCATATGATTTAATGCCTAATACAGACTTTTTCCTTTTTATGTCATTATAGAAGCTATAGAGGTGAAAAGGACATGAACTAGGAATTAAGGCTGAAGTCAAACATTGATTACAGTTTTGTTCTCGTTTCATTTTCTAATGGATTCTGACGAATAAGAAAAGGAAACCCTGTACAGCTAATCCAGAAGCCGACTCAAGACAAGTGTGAGGAACCGTTCACAGGAAAACAATGTGATGATCCCGTCAATGATACCATGCACATCGACTTTCCTATAAATACAATTCACTAGCAAGCCACAGTTGAAAATCTCTAGGATCACATTAGAATCAACTCAGAGAAATAAAGAGGAAGATGAAGTCCTACAGTTCAGTCTTGATCAGGCTATTGGTAATCTTGTCTCTTTCAGTCCTTTGTGTTTCACAAGATTTTGATTTCTACTACTTTGTTCAACAGGTGAGTTATACTTATACAGGATTAAGTGATTCTTTCAGACTTCGTGTCTTCTGTGTTATAATGGGTTCATCTCAAGTTTGTATTTTGTTTTGACAAGTAGTGGCCAGGATCATATTGTGATTCACAGGACAGTTGCTGCTATCCAAGTACAGGAAAACCAGCAGCTAATTTTGGCATTCATGGACTTTGGCCTAATAACAAAGATGGCTCATATCCATCAAATTGTGATCCCAATAGCCCGTTCAACAAGAATGAGGTATTACCTGCAAGAATTTCCACATCTGAAAATCAATCTTTGGTGCTTTCTGATTCTTTTTTCTGTCCAAAAATGTCAAGTACTTGAAAATGTAGCATTTTTTCCTCATTATTTCTTTTTTCAGATTTCTGATCTAATTAGCAGCTTGCAAAAGAACTGGCCAACACTAGCTTGTCCCAGCAACGATGGTACTAACTTCTGGTCACACGAATGGGAAAAGCATGGGACATGCTCAGAGTCAGTCCTGGACCAGCATGCCTACTTTGCAGCAGCACTTAAATTGAACCAGCAAGTAAACCTTCTCCTAGCTCTACAGAGCGCAGGTAAATCATACCCACTACACCAAGGTTCCACCTTTTTTATAATTATTACAGATTTAGATCAAAAGACCATGAATAACTCAAAATCCCTTACCTCACTCATCAGGGTTATACTTGCAGTAAACGAATCATGAATGTTTGATTAAAGTCTTGATTGTAAAATTTTGGTGTTCTGGTTTTGATCTGCACTGAACAGTTCACATTGCTGGGATAAAAAAATGTAACAGGAATCCACCCAGATGGGAGTAGATATAGCCAGACTGACATTAAAACCGCAATAGAAGGAAAAGTTGGATATACACCATGGATAGAGTGCAATTCTGATGAATCAGGCAACAGCCAGCTCTACCAAGTTTACCTGTGTGTAGATACCTCAGGATCAAATCTGATCGAATGTCCAGTGTTTCCAAAAGGACAATGTGATTCAGAGATTGAGTTTCCTACCTTTTAGATGTGTAGGAGAAGACTTAAAACATCTATGTTACATAATCTTCTGTTGAGTCATAGCTCATCACATTGTCTCATTGAATGATGAAGCTATCTCCTGATACATTCTCTTGTTTTGGGTACCTGTAATTTTTGTTTTTTGCATCGCTGTTTCTTTTGGGTCTGGATGGGTATTCCTTTATCTAATTCAGCAGCAAATAGTAATCTCTTCTTATCATCTTTCAAATTATTCTTTCCTCTCCCATTCTCTTAATCCTTCTGTTCTTATTCTGTCTCCTACTCTTGTTCCCTTCTCCTTTAATCCACCGTCACGTCACTCTCTCTTTTAATGCTTCTCACTCAACTAATTGTTTCCTCTAACTCCAACATCCTTATCTCAGCCTCACAACCTTCTCGCCATTCTGAGTTGTTTCGTTCTTTCCCCTCTACAAACTGTGTAGCTTCCTTTTAATCATGTCCCTGTTAAATTCAATTCAATTGTTTGAAATGTATCTCTTTGAGTAGTTAGAAGTTAAGAATTTCCATTGATGTTTAAGACGTCTTTTTTGTACTCAAATGTTAATAATCTTCCCTAAGGTTTTAAAGATTGTATAATGATAGCTTGGAACCTATCTCCCTTACCTGTATAGTTGCTCACTTTTCAGACCAGTTCATCCGTGTAGAAGCCAGCATCTTCCTTTCAGCAACCACCTTTTACGGGCTGTTTGGAAACCTTTGAATTGAATTCATTAACGAATTGGATTCAATTACATTAATGAGATTGAATTTAATTTAATTTATAATGTTTAGAACAAACTCAGTAATAATACTGTTGGTTGGCAATTTCTAGGGCATATGATGGCCAGCCTTGGCCTCCCCACTCGTTTCATTGGTTGGGTTATGGAATGCGTCACAATGACGTCCTATTCTATCTCTATCAATGGATCCATGTATGGGAAATTTGACGGACGTAGGGGCCTGCGACAAGGCGATCCCATGTCTCCCACGCTTTTTCTCCTTGGTTTGGAATATCTATCTCGGTTGTTGAAATTCAAGACGGCGTCTCCCCAGTTTCACTTCCATCCAAAGTGTAAGAAATTAAAGCTATCCCACTTTGCTTTTGCGGAAGCTTTGATGCTCTTTAGTCGAGCCGATCGCCCTTCCTTATGCATCCTAGCTGAAGCTTTGCATGACCTATAGTGTGTGGCCGGTTTAAAAATGAGTATTGCGAAGTCTTCCATTTATATTGCGGGTGTTCATGGTTACGAAAAAGAATGCCTTAGACAGATTGTTGAATATCCCTTGGGAGAATTTCCTGTTCGCTATCTTAGTGTCCCCCTTACACCTATGAAAGTGTCCGTGGCTCAGTTTTCGGTGCTCCTTGATAAGGTTGAAAGCTATCTCACGGTGTGGAAGGGGCAATCCCTATCTTATGCGGGGCACACTGAGCTGATTAACTCTGTTATCCAAGGGATTCTTGCCTTTTGGTTACAATCATTTCCTCTCCCCGTTACTATTCTGGATCGGATTGTGGCTATTTGTCGACTCTTCCTTTGGGGAGGAAACATTTTCGAGTGGCTTGGGATACGGTTTGCTTGCCTAAGGAGGAGGGAGGTTTGAGTCTTAAAAATGGCAAAATCTGGAATAATGCCCTCTTGGCAAAAGTCTTATGGAATATTCATGCAAAGGAGGATTCGACGTGGGTTCGTTGGGTCCATGAAGAGTACTTACGTGGGCAGTCCATATGGGCATGGAGGCCCTATAGTCAGGACTCGCAACTAATGAAAAAATTGGGGACTATCCGAGATTTGTTGGTGAATAAATGTGGAGGTATAGCTGAAGCTATAAGACGTGTGCATCTTACTTGTATACACGGGCGCCCCTCCTCTAAAAAAATCTATGATTTACTACAGGTAACCCAAGCCCATAAGCTATGGATGACTTTTATTTGGAAACATTACATCCCGCCTAAGTTTTCATTCATTGTCTAGCTTAGTGCCCGTGGCCGGCTTCCAACAAAGGATAATTTGCATTTTCTTGACATTGATAAACTTTGTGGGTTTTGTAGGTCGGTTGAGGAGACTATCCCCCATTTATTTTTTGCATGTCCGATTACTAGTATGATTTGGCGCTCTATTTGTAGCTGGCTGGGTGTCCCTCGGTCTATGACTACGTTGCCTAGTGCTTTGAAATGGATTCGAAAGGATTACCCCGGGGTCTTCATCAAGAGTAAAGCGATTCGCCTTGCCCTCATGACCACTGTTTACACAATTTGGAAGTGTCGTAACTTGATTCAATTTGAGGGTGCACGGGGACGGACATAGTGGCCAAAATTAAAACTTCTATGTATTGCATCTTGTATAGGCTCTACTCGTCTGAACTTATCTGTTTCTAATTTCTGGCCCTTAGATGCTGGCTGAATGTGTTTCTTTGGCCAGAGGGATGTGTGTTGCAGGAGTTCTTGTCCATTGGGTTGTGAACGTTGGTAATCTCATGCCTTTCTGCTGTGCTGGACAACATGGGGACACTCACTGTTTCCGATTGTAGCTTGTCCTAGGTTGTGCTGAACTTGTGTGGGATTGGTTTTTGTGGATGTATTGGGGTCTGTTTTATTGGGGTTCTACGGTGGGTTAGGATGTTCTGTTGTGGGATTGGGTGTTTTGGTTTTGTTGAGGGTTTTGGTCCCTTTTGGAATGGATGGTTCCCTTTCCATCTGATTTTTGACTGGGGTATGCCCTTGAGTGGATGTATATACTTTTTGTCCCTGATGAATATATTTTTACCATTCATAAAAAAAAGAAATGAATTCAATTACATTGTTTAGAATGAAAATGAATATAATGAGAAATGAGAATGAATATTATTATTATTATTATGGTTGGTTAAGAGGAAAGAATGATTGCTATTATCATTAATAGTAGTTGATTTGTAAAAAATATTGAGAAATAAAAATTTATTATATTTTAATTAATTAATTAATCATATTTTAATTACTTATATTGTAATTAATCAATTACAATATATTAATTAATTAAAATATTGTAATTAATTTTAATTAATTATATTGTAATTAATTAATTAATTAATTAATTATATTGTTGTTAATTAATTATTAATAATATTTTAATTAATTAATTATATTGTTGTTAATTAATTATTAATAATATTTTAATAGTCTTTAGAATCTAATCAAGTGAAGCACACGAGAGTGAGAAGTGAAGTAGTCCAAAGAATCAAAAAGCAAAAGAGCAAAATATTACCTTAAGCTTCAATGTAATTGAATTCTTAAACTTGGAGGAGTGAATTCAATTTATAAAGAATATGGATTTCAATTACATGCATGAATTGAATTCATTCCACTTTTATGTTTCCAAACAGCTGAATTGAATTCAATTACATATTTGAATTCAATTCAGCCCTTTCCAATCGGGCTGAAGGAATCGTATAACTAAGGCCTGCTTCTTTCTTTTTTTTCTTTTTTTATAGTGGTCTTCGTGAAAAAAATAAACGTCTTTAAAATGTGTTTGGTTAAATATTGTTATTATTTTTTGTTTTTAAAAATAAAAAATCACAACAACTCTACAAAAATATAAAAAGGATACTTTTCAAATATTTCGCAACAGTTTTTCACACGTTTTCATTTTTACTTTCTCTTCTTATAAATTTCTTTTTTGTAGAAACTCTATATGTAACATATCGCTTTCATAGAGCATAAGCTCAAATATATCAGAGGATATTCGAGAATATGCTCTATGAAAATAGTACATTAGGATAATTAAACTAACTCATTAAAGGCATCAAACATATCATAAGCATTCTAAATGTTTATTTCTTCCCATTTTATTTACCAATATAAAAGTCACATTTATCATTACAATTCAAAATCCACATATACATTACATAACTTTTCAATCTCAACACCAAATATATAATATGAAATGAGATGATAATACACAAGACTCTAACTAAACCCCTTAGATTCAACTGATCAGACTTTTGAGTCATTTTCTTTCCCAAAATGCGAGTGCTAGACTTCTACTATATCACCTTAGTAGCTAGAACTCCTCTGAATCTGAAAAATAACATTGCAATTTTGATGAATTTGAGAACTCAGTGAGTGAACTATGATCGATATATTCACTCAAGTCAGATCACAAAAACAAGCATATCAAAGTTTATCATACTTCCACAAGCATACCATGTAAGCTAGCATTGCATATCACAACACACCTCTATTAACTTCAACTATAATTCACTATTTCAAAACAATTCAATAATTCATTTCAATTCAATCATTTGATACATGTAAGGATGTGTATGACAAATGTACATGTGTTTCCATTCTCATTTTGTTTTGTTGTGACCAAGTGCGTATCAACCTAATTTATTGTCTCGTATTCGTTGTGGATACCGAGATCATTTATGGCTCGTATCCATTGTAGATATCGAGTCCATGTTATCTAAGCCTGAGGCTCTTTTTCATAATCCTGAGCTCAAAGCTCTTTTCTGCATATCGGTCACTCTAGTCACAACTCTTTTATCTAACCATGCATTTCAATGTGATGAGATGCATCATTTCATATGTTATGTTTTCATTTCCTTTCATCTCTATGTACTCATGCTACATATATCAAACTCCTCGAATCTAAGTTTAGCATTTATCAATCAGTTGTACACAAGTTCCATATTAAACATACAATTCATACATAAGCACATATAAATGAGTTTATATATCTAAGTTGATTCACAGTACGCGCCAGAAAAGATATTGCCTCGATGTTCTAACAATGTCTAGATGTTGACGATCACCTTGCACGTCTATCGTCATGCAATACATACACACCTAGTTCACAAATCACTAATTTGTTTAATCATATGAATATACAATCATGCACATGTATATGTGTCATGTTTCAATGCA
>JANKOE010000001.1:2516392-2526834 GCA_026284465.1 Erythroxylum citrifolium | reverse complement strand
TAATAAATCACGTGAGGCACATGTCATCTTCTTCAGTTATAAAAGACAAGGCAGAAAAGCAGTAGAATACTCGCATACAATGAACTAAATCTAGGAATATTTATGTCAAGATTCACATCACAAAGTAGATAAATGTATGCGAAATATATGCATTACCAACAACTTATTCTACGGCAGTTGTTCGTATTATTTGTTACATCCAAGGTACCCTATTTCATGGTCTTCATTACTCATGCTCATCTTCTCTTCAATTGCAAGGTTATTCAGATGTTGATTAGGTTGGTGATCTCATAGATCATGTGTCCACTACTGGTCACTGCTTCTTACTTGGTGATTCACTTATCTCTTAGTGCAAGAAGAAGCAAACCATCTTCTCTCGATCTAGTTCCAAAACTAAACATCAAGCTCTTACTAATACTACTTCTAAACTCTTATGACTTTGTTGGTTTAAAATATGGGCATTCCATCTCCATTTACTACTCTTTATTGTGATAATCGAAGTGTTATGTACATTGTCCATAATGATATATTTAATGAACGCACAAAACACTTAATGATCAACTGTCACTTTATGCATCATCATGTTACGGATGATCAATCATAATAATAAAAGAAATAAGTGTGAAAATAGAAAACACACATAGATTTACGTAGTTCACCAAAATATGGCTACGTCCACGGGCGGCTAGATTTTTATTCACTGTGAATTGTTTTCGATGATGGTACAATAAGAGAATACAACCAGGAGAATATAAAAGACCTAACATAATTTATATCCTTGATTGTGGGCCAGGTGTAAAGTCCAAAACTGATTATTAGGCTCCATATCTCAACAATTATCCCACTTGGAGACTGATCCAATCAACCCAACCATCTTCATTCTCCATGTCAATGTACCCAACAAACTCACCTAGCCGCAATATCTCCCACGCTATGGTAGAAGACCAACTGAGGCCTTGCATAGCCCCAGTTTCCCAGCATCAACACCTTTAATTAACATGTCCGCTAGATTTTTAGCACCATCAATCTTCTTCAAACACATCTCACCATCTTCCACCAAACTGCGAGTGAAATAGTACTTGCGCCGGATGTGCTTAGTTCTAAAATGATACATCGGGTTCTTCACCAGCTGTAAGGCACTTTGATTATCAGTGAAGAGAACCTTGTCATGTTGTTTCTTGCCCAACTCTTCCAAGTAATTAGTCAACCATATCATCTCCTTACCAGCTTCAACTATTGCAACATATTTAGCCTCTGCAGATGACATAGAAACACACTTCTGAAGTTTAGACATCCAGCTCACTACAGTCCCATCTATAGTGTAGTCATACCCGGATGTACTCTTGCTTGAATCCACATCTCCACTAAGATCAACATCAACAAAACCCTCTAGTACTACCTTGTCATTCCCATAATAAAGTGAGGTGCTAATTGTTCCTTTCAAGTATCTAAGCAGCCACTTCACAGCTTCCCAATGCTCTTTCCTTGGATCTGACATGTATCTGCTCACAACTCCCACTATATGTGCTATATCAGGCCTAGTGCAGACCATAGCATACGTCAAACTCCTAACTGCAGAGGCATAAGGAGCTTTTGCCATGTGCTCACGTTCATCAGTTGTCTTGGGTGATCCTTTGACAATTTAAGATGGTTAGCCAAAGGCGTGCTCTTGGACTTAGCAGCATCAACTTCGAACTTGGACAACACCTTCTCATTGTATTGCTCCTGGGATAGATTTAGAATTCCAGCATACCGGTCTCAGAAAATCCTCATTCCTAAAATCTGCTTTGCTACACCCAAATCTTTCATCTCAAACTCTGATGGCAGTCTCCCTTTAAGGTTATTTATCTCCTCCATACTTGAACTTGCAATCAACATATCATCCACATATAAGAGTAAAATAACAAAGGAGTCAGTAAACTTCTTGATGTAACAACACTAATCCTTTTCACTCCTGTGAAAATCGTTTCTGAACATGAAGGAGTCAAACTTCTTGTACTACTGTCTTGGAGCCTACTTCAATCCATACAGGTTCCTCTTGAACTTACAAACCATGTTTTTCTTACCAAGGACCTCATATGTCTCAGGTTGCTGCATGTAGATTTCTTCCTCCAAATCTCCATGTAAAAATGTTATTTTTACATCCATTTACTCAAGGTGCAAGTCCTCTGCTGCAACAATACTTAACAAAATTTTGATTGTAGTTAACTTCACAATAGGAATGAATATTTCAGTGTAGTCAATACCTTTCCTTTGTGAATATCCCTTAACCACCAATTAAGCCTTGAACCTAACTGTACCATCAGTTTCATTCTTAATCCTGTAAACCCACTTGTTTAACAAAGCTTTCTTCCTTGCAGGCAACTCAGTTAACTCCCAAGTGTCATTCTTCTCAAGTGACCATATCTCATCATCCATGACTTGCTCCCACTTGATCAAATCCTTCACTTGCAAAGCCTCATCAAAGGATTTTGGTTCCCATCCATCTGTCAACAACAAATAATGTAAGGTTGGTGAATACCTCTCTGGTGGACTGATAACCCTGGTGGATCTCCTCAACACTGGCTCAAGTGTGACTAGTTGCTGTTTTGATTCTACATTAATATTTTCTAGATTTTCCTGCAACTCAACATTATCTCCCACTTCTTTTGCATCTTCGGATTGGACCCAAACTTATCCTTATATAGGACATTCTCATCAATTGTCACATCACAGTATCTCAAGATCTTCCTATTCTTGTCATCCCAAAATCTGTATCCAAAATGATTTGAACCATACCCAATGAAATAGCACTTCAAAGCGTTTGCATCAAGCTTGCCTCTCTTCTTTGGATCAACATGAACATAGGTAGCACACCCCAAAATCCGCAGGTGAGTAAACTTGACCTCCTTACCTGACCAAACCTCTTCTGGCATCTTGAAACCCAAAGGAACTGAAGGTCCTCTATTTATCAAGTAAGCTGTTGTGCTCACTGCATCTGCCCAAAATGTTTTTGGCAGCCCAGCATGTAGTTTCATGCTTCTTACTCGCTCATTCAATGTTCTGTTCATCCTTTCAACAATTCCATTCTGTCTTGCCTTGCCACAAACTGTCCTGGTGCACCTGATTCCCTCATCATCACAAAACTTCTTGAATTCTGTAGAATCATACTCTCCACCATTATCAGACCTTAGACATTTTATCTTCAACCCAGTCTGATTTTCAACTTCAGCCTTCCGCCTCTTAAAGGTAACAAACATATTTGACTTATGTTTTAGAAAGTAAACCTATACCTTCCTGCTGAAGTCATCAATGAAGGTGACGTAATATCTCGAGCCACCAAGAAAGGAGACTGGAGATGGCCCCCATACGTCTGCGTGTACTAGTTCTAACCGTTCTGCCTTTGGTTCTCTACTAGCCTTTGTGAAACTGACCCGTTTTTGCTTTGCCATAACACAACTCTCACAAAAACCCACATCAACAGATTTCAAACCTTGCAGATACCCCTTTGAAGCTAGCATCTTCATCCCCTTCTGACTCATGTGTCCTAGTATGTTATGCCACAGACTCGAGCTTGATGTACTATCGACTATAGCAACCATGTTCGAACACTCTACGGTACTGTATAAAGTTCCAGATTTTGTGCCCTGTGCTATCATTATAGCTCCCTTTATAATTTTCCAGGAACTCTCCCCAAACACTGCCCTGTAGCCCGTACTATCCAACTGACCAATAAAAATCAGGTTCTTTTTCAAGTTAGGAATATATATGACATCCTACAGCTTCCATTTACCTCCACCTGAGGTATGGATGCACACATCCCCCTTTCCTGCAATCTCACCAATGTCTTCCGCAGAACATACGGAATCATCATCTTCATGAGACTTATTTTTCTTCTGACCTTTCTTCTTCTTAGGTATAGGGCAGTCCTTCTTAAAGTTTCCTTTTTCACCACAGTCCCAACAAATGACCTCATTTCTGCCTTTAGATTTTCCCTGCCCTTTGGATTTCGATCGACCATGTTTACTATGGTCTCCCTTCGACTTTCTCCTGCCCCTTCCCTCAACACTGAGTGCGTTACCAGACGAATCTCCGATTTTCCTTTTGCGAATGCTCTCGCTCAAGACATCATCTCGGACTTCATTAAACTTTACTTCTCAGACCCACGCAAACTGCTAATTGTGGAAACAACAGTATCCCACGACTCAAGTAGAGAGGACATCAAAATCAGGGCTCTAATCTCATCATCAAAATTAATATCAACCGAGCTTAATTAGCTGATAATCATATTATATTCGTTAATATGATCTGCGACAGCTCCACTTTCAGATATCTCCAGATTGAACAAACGACGGATCAGATATACCTTATTGATAGCCGACAGTTTTTCGTACATGTTAGACAAAGCCTTCAGTACTCCTGCAGTCGTTGTCTCCTTAACGGTGTTGAAGGCAACGTTTCTCGCCAACGACAAACGAATCAACCCTAGTGCCTGCCGATCTTTGAGATCCCAAACCTCCTGTCTCATGGTTTCTGGCTTCATCCCTGACAAGGGTTCGTGGAGGTTTCTCTGATACAGATAATCTTCCATCTACATCTTTTAGAAGTCAAAATCGTTTCCATCGAAGTTCTCAATTTGAATCTTCACGCTGTCCATCTTTTCAGATTGTTGTGATACGAACCAAGCTCTGATATTAGTTGTTACGAATGATCAATCACAATAATCAAAGAAATAAGTGTGAAAATAGCAAACACATACACATTTATGTGGTTCACCAAAATATGGCTACGTCCACGGGCAGCTAGATTTTTATTCATTGTGAATTGTTTTCGATGACGGTATACTAGGAGAATACAAAGTATTTATACGTCCAGAAGAATATAAAAGACCTAACATAATTTATATCCGCGATCGTGGACCTGATGTAAAGTCCAAAACTGATTATCAGGCTCCATATCTCAACACATCATGTTCATCATAATGTAGTTAATCTTGTTTATATATGAAACAATTCACTCTCTTGGTTTCTACTAATACCATAATAACAATATCAACTTATTCTCTTTCGTTTCACTGGTGTGCATTGGAAGAGGGATTGTCCTTCGGTGAATGGACTATGACAATTCTACTAAACACAACTTTGTATTTTCTTTTAATATATATTAGTTGTTCACCAAATCCTTTCTTATCAATATATGTTGAAAAAGAAAAAGATACAGATAATTATATCATTGAATTGAAATTTGAAAGTGAAACTTTTAAAACATATGTTTTTCTATAATTATTATTTATTTCCATGTAAACCAACAATCCATAATGTTCCCTTGCCAGTAACAGGTGCATAGCTGGATACAGAGACGAAGAAGAAACCAAACCATATACCAATCTTCTTTATACGGATATAGTGTGAAAATTTTCTGAAGATGCCAATATACATAGCTTTATAAACAAGACATGTACTTTACTAGAACCGCTAAACCCACCCTTCCTGTATCTATGGAGTTCAAGTCTCAATGTCATTTGGATATTGCCTATTCAGATCGAGTGTACCGTGTAACCAACATTCTTTCAACTGCTCACTACCTTTTGGTCTCTTAGCCACACAAGTGCTATCAGAAACATTACTGTCACTTCTCTTCTTCACTTGGTTGCTTAAAGTACCAGTGAGAAATACATAGTCTTCTTGTGGGTGAATGTCCATTAAAAGAAGCTCAACAGAAGCTGAGTTGACCTTGCAGATTGCATTCTTTTGTTGTATGTCTACCTTTCTTCCAGAGCTGTCGGATGATGTTAAGGAGCTTTCCATTGAGCACACTGTGCTTTTTAAGTTTTTGGTTTCTGCTTCCTTCAAGCTTGAACCTCCTGCTTCTGTCAATTCTGAGGTTTCCGAACTTGGACACCCTCTGCCAACCATTGACACTAATCGAGAGAGTTCAGATTTTGCAAGCTCTATTCCCACAGAAGAAGAATTACAGCCAGTAATTGTATCTTGTGCTTTCTTCAATACTGACTGTAAGTACTTCGCTTGAGCTTCTATTCTCAGCTGCAAATGTCTTTGCACCTGAAATTCAATGAATTGCTAGGAAAAACAACGCGATAAGGAACAATGAAAATGGGAATGAAATCGGTTCCAAGGTTGTACCTCGATCTGTTCATGAAGTTTCCTCTGCACTTCTATCTGCATTTGGATTGCCTCTGCAATCTGCAATCTGGTGCGATGCACGAAAATTGAAATTAGTTGAGGACTGTATGCGCAATTATTTGAATGAAAATTAATCGAAAGGAAGATCAAGATATGTCTGATTACTCGGTAATCGGAGGGCGCATTCCCCCTTCGGTTCCCTTACTGAAACGATCATCGTTACTTTGAATCTCTTTATTTTCTGTATTCAACGCAAGTTTAAACATCATATACGGAAATAGAAATCATGATAAAGACCAAATCTTGTGCAGTAAAGTCACCTTCTTGTTTGTTTTCAATGCTTTTGTGCGGCTGTTGAAGCTTCCCTAGCCTATACTTCTGCACCAAGAAGATGAAATACAGTCAGAAACTCCTGTTTGAACAGAGACCAAAACTTACAACAACTATAATATAAACAGAGTTTGCCTGTAAGTGGCTCTTAAGATGGTACAAAGTAAGTCCATGAATTCCCATGACCCTCATCAGACACTTCGGTGTAGCCTCTGTCAATGCAAAAAGAATATTTTCTGATGTTTCCCAAATGAGAGATGATCAAAGAAAAAGATAATTATGAAGAAATCGTATACTCAACTGTCTGCACCTCCCAGTTGATTGACTGCTTCGATAAACCTTTGGTGGAGCTCTGGGGTCCATTTCAGTCTAGGCTTTGCATCAGTAGATAAAACCAAGTTCATGTTCTGATTTTGCATACCCATTTCTGTTTTGATGACGACAACCAAGTGGAAGATTGAAACATGTATATGAGTTGTGAATTTGTGATTCCTTTTTCAGCTATTGCTTTGAATATGTAGCAACTGAAATGGAGGAGTTATCTTTATAAAACCTGAAGCAGTTTGGTTGTCCTATGTTCCTCCATATCTGGAAACATAAGTGGGGTTATGTTGTGAGGGAATATATGCCATGAGCTGTGCCTCTTCCTTTCTCTTACCTTCCCCATTTCACACTAACTTTTCTTTTTTCTTTTTTTTTCCCCTAAAATTTTGTTCTTTCTTCTTTGACTTGAAAGAAGGATGGAAAAGAATCTATGATGCAGCAGAATAAAGAAAGCAACACAGTTTAATTTTAGGTCTCTCAAAAGGAGAGAAAAGAGGAAAAAAGTGTATGGTTTGTTTTTATCTTGCTGTTTTCATATCCCTCCCCTTCCTCTTGTTCTTGATTCCCTGCTGAGTGTTAGGTAAGCCCCACCATGATGAATAATTCTAGGAGAAACTTTGAAGAAAGAAAAAGAAAATTTAACGACTTGATTGAAAAATGCTATAATGGACATTTCTTTTTGGTGATTGAAAGAGATCACCAGACCAGATAAGAATTCATTTCTTTTTCAAATATATGTTTCCTTTGCTGCTTTTCTGAGTAGGGTGCAGTTCAATTGGCAGATTCTATTTGTTGCTTGTGGGGTTAGAGGAATCAAAGAATCAAACATTAGATTTTAGGACCTAAACTTACCTCATCTTTCTTAGAAAGTACTCTAAATAAAAGGTAATCAAATCAGCCTTCCTATACAATGGAAGATAAAAACATGTGAAGTTTCCTCCTTCCATTAGGATTATGATAAGGTAAAGTAAGTAACAAGATAGACCAGCAATAATGATGGATGTTGATACAAAGCAACACAACTAACATGTTGAAACAGAACCAGCATCTTATGTTAGTTGTAATACAGGACAAACACATTTAAATTCATTGCAAGTTGGTTACAAATTTGAAAACAACGTATCTACTAATTAGGGTAAGGCTACGTACTACTAGACTTCTCCAGACCTCACGTTTCAGCATAGTTTATACTAGGTGTTATTGTTGTTGCAAGTTAGTTACAAGAAGCGACCCAATTGGCTTGGCATGTTAAAGAAATCATCTGTGTACTGTTGTACATAAGACTCCCTTAGAGAAATATACTCCAAAGGCCAAAGAAATTTACTTACAAAAGCAGAAATTATAACAAGAGAAAGAAAAAGGAAAGTTAAAAATAGCCAACAGGAAATTGAAAAAGTTGATCGAATCAGATCGATCTTCTGATTTATCGGATTGTGGTCAAGAGATTTGATCACTGGAATCAAAATCCAATGATTGGTCTCTAAAGCATTTGCTATCTGATTGCCATACATTCCACTTGTCCGCTGCAAGAAATTAAAGGAAGAATATTACACACCAAGTCGTATTCTAAACAGGCTATTAGATGAGAAGATCTTACCTAAATGAGTAGATAAATGTCCTGCCAAGACCTTTGTATATAAGTCTACAACATAGTCTATAAGCCTTGTTATTCAAGAAAGATTTTGAATGAAAAAAGACGCAGTGAACACATTCATTTGATCTTTATGGTCGAAAGTGTGTCAGTGACTGATTAGTCTACCTAAATGGCAAGTTCTTCCTAAGCAAGTGTCTTACTTTCTTTGAAGGGACAAGAAAAATCATGTATCAAGTTCAAGTAAGGCTGCAAGAAGAAGAAAAGAAGGAAGTGTTATCGAAGTAACCTTTCTCTTTAACCAGAAGGACATGTGAATCAAAAGTCATTTAAGCAAAGGTTAGGTCTGCTACATTCATTATTATTCTTTAAAGGGTCCCATCCCATGTATGGAGATCACACAAGTCTAAAAGCATGGAAAGAAAGATGAGAAGAATATGGCCTCAGGAATCTGGAAAAGATACAGAAAAATAACTACAAACAATAATGGTGTTCATTGCTCCAATTTTCACGTCAAATATGACATAAGCAATGTGTCATGGATCTACTTTGTGTTGTCCATATACAACATCTCAGCCATGTAATTCCAGTGCAGTTCTTTTCAGAATGAGAAAGAATAACCACTACCGAATTCTGCTTGAACCAATTCCTTTTCATTGCTTATCAGTTGATACAGTGCATAGCCAAAAGCTTGCTTGATCGTAATTATACTTGAGGAGGTTCTGCTATACCATGTAAGTTCAATTAGTGTGGGATTCTCCACTATCACAAAGGTAGTGGAAATTTCCTAAAGAAAAAACTAGCTAGAAACTTCGTCCTGATGTGATATGTTCTTTATCTTTTTTAAGTGCGCCTGCAGAGACTCAAAAATAGACTCATCAGATGCAACAAAAGAAGACGAAAATGGAGCCATTTCAAATAGCAACAAGAAGCGTGGTGTCTGAACTATTATTTTCATGGAGTTTCATGAGACTGACCGGGGTCAACTAATATGATCCACTTGAGTCTTTTTGCATTCCCATAGTTCTTCTAGCTATGGTCCGCAAGTCCTCAGACGCCATTGCTCAGATTATGTGATTAAAGCATCGAATGGTGTGAATGAACGATGAAGACCAACATATCCGAAATACAGTCTTGTCCAGATTCCATACATATCAAAATGTTGTCAGAGAAGATGGTTGATGAATGAAATTATCAGACCAGCCAACTTAAAATACTCTTGCGCTTTATGAATCCTGAGAATGTGTGAAGTCATCAGAAGTAAAAGTCCAATGAACAAACATTTTCCAAGACAAAGCACCAAATTTCATCACTTACCTCATTAAGCCGTGCTCAGTTTCTGAAATCTTTTGGGGTCACAACATCTTTCTCCAATACCCCATGATTTGATTGACAATGACAAAGTGAAATCATGGAGAAAAAAAATATTCCCTCAGATAATTCAATTCATTCCTGATAAGATGTCACATCACTCGTGAAAAACATGGTTAAACTCAGTATTCCAAGTTTCAATTTCGTGTTAATTCCTTTACTGCTGTTACAATTCTGAACAGAACTATAGTTTAGAAGTACAATACTTGGTACTTTCTTTCTTCTCTGAACTTGCATTCGACCTTTAAGCCTTTGATTCTTTTGATCTCGATGTGATGATATACCCTTTTGCCACTTTTACTGGTTTTCTAGTCCGTTGCTTGTGATCATTTGCAACATGTGAATGAAACTCCGAACCTTAGACATAAGAGATTCATGTGATTGCTTTTGATGGACAAGCAATGAGGACTTGAACAAAGGGAATCCAAAGCCTAGACAAGTTCGAAATTGGCAGCAAGTCTGAACGTTTACAGATAACAACAGATTGTTTCAGTTTTGTAAGGTTGTATCTGTTGGTCAAATATGTTGGCTAAAAAATTATTGGCTCATTTCATCCCACATCGAAAATGTGTGGGTTTGGAGGAGGTTTCTAAACTTATAAAAGAGCCTCCCCTCCTTAGTTAACATTCATCCCAAAATCTCAAAATATTTGATAAATACACCAAAGTTGTATACAATCAAATTTAGTATTCTCTTTCTAATAA